>JAPDVU010000002.1:172482249-172974749 GCA_026230045.1 Corynorhinus townsendii
TTAAAAGCTCCCTTCCCACCCAGTCTTGGGGAATAGGCATGTTTTTTCTTGATGGGACCTTTAGGCCAAATTTGAGGAACATCCTTTTTTTCTGAAGGACATGTGGGGGTGGGTAGGGAAAGGGAAGCAGGGAGTGGGAAAAGAAAGTGAATGCAAACCATAGACCACACGTGTGAGGTGTAGAGGTGATGAAGTGATGGAGGAGATCTGGGCTTGTAGGAGTATTTGGAGAAAGAAGGATGCTGTTTGTTAATATGGCAAGTGTTTGTTGGGGTAGCTATTGTATAAAGGCATGGGTGATGGAGCTGTGAACAAGACTGAGGCAGTTCCTGGCTTTCAGTAATGTCTCCACCCAAGTGGGAGGAGGGTAGGGAGACAGAGACAGGTGAGTAGCAGGTAGTTGCCCTGCGGTAGGAAACATGTTACAGAGCTGGGCACACAGGTACTGTGGGAGCAACAGCAGGGGCACTTCATCGAGTTCTGGGGGGTGAGGGAAAGTGGGAGTGAATCCACAGATGTCTTGAGGATGAGAGGATGAGAAGGAGTTAGTTTGGTACGGGTGGGGATGCCAAGCACCGTAGGCAGAGGACTGTCTGCACCCCAGAAGAAAAGAGGCCCTTTTGTAATCCACCCTCACAACATGAGCACTGCTAGTAGAGACTGAGTTCACCAAGAGTAGGTAACCTGGAGCAGCAGCCTTAGACTAGCAGTCAGCATTTACTGAGTGCTTACTGTGTGCCAGGGCTGTGCTGAGTGATCACGCGTGTTATTTCATTTAATGCTCTCAGCCAGAGGAGACAGGCATTGCTGTTACTCCCAGTCTGTGGGCGGAGAAGTTCAATGACTTGCCCACTATTGAGCAAGCAGCACTGCCAAGGTGGGCCCCCATCCCAGGCTGTCTCTCTCCAGAGCCGGAACTCTTCTCCATTTTCCACAGCAGGAGGCGGTGGCGGGCTGTGTTCAAGGTGACCAGCCTTGGTGGTGGCAGGAGCAGGGAAGGGGTCATGAGATATGAACCGGGGAGCCAGGTCTGAGTCTTTTAATGTCATTGAAAGAGTTTTCAGCATTAGACTGAGGACAATACAAAGGCATTCAGAGTATTTTGGAAATTATCTCTCTACAGAGTGAAAAACAGAGAGGAGTGGGGCATGGGTTTGAGTCGTCTAGATCTGAGGTGATAGTGGCCTTGAACAAGGGGAGAGGCAGTGAGGGATGAGGGGAGTACAGTAGCGACACATACAGTGGGAAGTGAGCCTGCAGATTTGAAATTCAGGAGGGAAATTTGAACTTGAGAAGGTGACTGGCATCCCAGGAGCAGACGAGACACCCTCAAAGCAAGTGTGCTGAGTTAGAAGGGGAGAGAGCTCCTCTCCAACCTGGTGAACAACACTGATGTCATTTTTCTATATTCTGTGGTGCTTTAGATAGATTTGCTTCTGAAACAATTGATGTCCCAGCTCCTTGTCCAAATGAATGTACCAGTGCAATAGGGATACATGGATGTTTTCTAACAGATGTCACTTTGCAAAGGGCCGGATGTGAGCAGTGCCCTCCCCCGCCACTCCCGTCCTAATCATGTTTCATAGATTGGCATTTTATTATACCCAAATGACTTTGCCTAGGAGGTATTGCTTCAGAACTTAGCAAGGGACCATTTTGATGATGCTTAGAAAAATGTCTTACCTGTGGAAAATATTTCCCCACAAAGCAAATGCTTGACGTGATGGGGACAAACGAGAGAAGTAATGTGAACTAAACTGTTAGGCTGCTTTGCGAAATCATTGTGCTCATTCATTTTCATAACTGCTCACACCCAGGCCTGTAGGTCATCTTAAGAAAACAGCCAGGGCCAAATTTATAATTATCTGAGTCCATTTTTGCCAGACCTAACCATGGATAGAGGGCAGGGTTTGTTTTGTTATTTCCTTAATTAAAAGCGTCAAGAAAATACAAGCCAGGTCAGAGAGCTTTTGATTGGGGAAATGAACGCTGGCATAAATAACCCCAGATTATATGTCTGCTGGAGGCTGTGAGGAGGCTGGTCCGGGCGTCCTCCTTCAGAGGTTACCCAAACAAACCCTGGTGACTGACAGGCTCCCCTATGGAATGTAGGAATGCATATGAGTGTTTCGAAACCTCTTTAATTTTTTTTTCCTCAGGGCAAGGGCCGGGATAATCAAGGTTTCTCAGGGAACCTCTGCCAACCATAAAATAATTCTTTATTTCCTCTAACCCTTTTCCCTTTTTTCCAGTTAATTGGTCAACGATGTAATATAATCATCCGGGGACTGGATGGAAAGGGAACTTTTCAAGTGTCTGTGTGCCCAGTAGTCCTGTCAGCAGCCTTGGGAAGTAGGTCCCACTATTTCTATCTTGCAGAGGTGGAAACTGAGACTTATTCAAGGTCTCTTAGCTAGAAAGACATAGAGATAGGATTCAAAAGCAGATCTCTTTGTCCCCAAACTCTTTGTACTATCCTAGCTGGCAAGTGCCCATTTCAAAAATGTAATGCCTTCTAGTCCATCCATGCTATTGCAAAGGGTAAGATTTCATTCTTTTTTTTTTTTTAATATATACTTTTTTTATATAGTACAGAAAGGGAAAGGGAGAGAGATAGAAACATCGATGAGAGAGAGACATCAATCAGCTGCCTTCTGCATGCCCCATACTGGGAATCGACGGCTGCAACCTGGGCATGTGCTCTGACGGGGAATCAAACCCGGGACCTCTGGATCCATGGGATGGCGCTCAATCCACTGATTTCATTCTTTTTTTATGGCTGAGTAACATCTGAAACTAATTCAAAATAATACTGAATACAAACTGTAATTGAAAAATAATTTTTTAAAAGTGTAAGTGAAAAGCATTTTGATTACTTCCTCATTAGTCTCATCTTTCATCACTTCATTCTCCCTCTCCCCGCCCCCAAGGGTTGTTCTTACATTAAACAGCTGCCCTAACTTCTTTCCTAGCTCTTTGTCCCCCTAGCATCTTTGGCTTATTCACAAGAACTTGCTCTCCTCTCTGACTTTGCATGTGTCTTCAGAAAACTGATGCACAAATGCTTTTCTCCTATGGATGTGATTGATTGATGCTTCCTAACCTGGAAAGGCACCGGTCTTTCCGCCTGGAATGGTCCTCTGCCATCTGGGTCTGTTTCCCCAGAACACCGGAGCGCAGGCTTCCTCATGTTGGAGCACCGCCCCCATAACAGGCTGGAAATAGTAAGTGTGAAGAGCCACAGTGCCTTTCCACACCTCCCTTCCCATTGGGATGAATTTTCCACCCAACAGAAATGTGTCTCCAAAGCCATTTGAGAAAAGGGAAGCTTGGACAGCCCACAGTATAGCAAGGCCACTGCTCTGGTATATTGTGGAAAAACCATGTGTTTCCGATCTATAAATGCCCTATGCTGACACCTTCCGACTTTCCCTACCATGGAACTGGAATAACCAGTGTTCTTGTTTTATAGGGAAGGTTCTCTGGGTGCCAGAGGTAGCCTTGGCCTTCCTGCCATTCTCCCAGGGAGTGCAAATTGGATCCTTCACTTTCATTATCTCCGGGCATGGGGATGGAGGAGAGGGGAGGATTGCCCACGCAATATCCCAGGAGTCATGAAACTGGTGTTTTATTACATGCAACGTAGTCATTAAAGCTGAACTTTATTTCCGAGTCCAATGGTTCAGGTGGCTGACTTCACAGGTTTGCTGAGCTCCTTAGTCCAGAGCTTTCCTGTTTCTAAGTTCTGTGTCCCAGGTTTGGATAGGAGTTCATAGTGGACATTTCCATGTTCCTGAAACCTGGTGATTATTTTGAGTCAAAGGTAGGTATGAGAGTTTCACATCCCTAATAAAATGGTAACAATAATAGCGAATCCTTTCTGTTTTTGGCACTGCACTAAGCATTTTTTTTCTTTTTAAAAAAATATGTTTTTATTGATTTTAGAGAGAGAAGAAGGGAGAGGGGGAGAGAGATAGCAACATCAATGATAAGAGAGAAGCATTGATCAATCGCTGCCTCCTGCACACCCCCTACTGGGGATTGAGCCCTCAACTCAGGCATGTGTCCTGACCAGGAATCTAACTGAGGACCTCTTGGCTTATAGGTTGACGCTCAACCACTGAGCCACACTGGCCGGGCTGTACATATTTTGATGCGTAACTAATTTAGTGATCGCAGAATCTTAGGAGACAAGTCTTATTCCAACAGAAAAGGAGCCTGAGCATTTGTCCCGGAGTGATATCACAACGTCCACTGACGAGAGATGAAGGGTCGCTCGAACTGGCTATTCTCCCTGTGGTTTCTATATATAAATGCACCACAAGAGACAGTAAAGGCTGTAAGACTGTAGGCCATGAATCTCTAGAAGCTTGAGGCCATTGTTTCTAAGGGTGTGACTTTTGAGTCTTGTCTTCTCCGTCTCACAAACAGGAATGATGACACCTGCCGCCAGCTGCCTAGGAAGTAAGCAGGTGATGTGTGAGGATTAGGCAGAGCGTGGGGTCAAGTACATGAACAATCATAGAAAGCTTTAGAAAGATCTTGTCTCAATGGTGGAATGGAGAGAAGGGAATGGTGGTGTGGGAGAAATGTTCCCTCCACAGAGTGACTCAGGCCACCTCCTGTTCTGTGAGTTGACCTGAGCAGGGATTGTCTTTCATTTTGTTTCAGTTTAGTTTCTGTTGTTAGTGAATTAGAGTTGTTGGGAAGCTTCTCTCAATTAGTCTGGTAAGAACAACCTATACTACCTCATGATGTCTATGGACCGGAGCGCAAAGCAGCTGTCACCAGCCAACGGGGCTTAGTCCCCTATCTAAGCCCAACTTCCCCTGGTCACACATGTGGTTAGGGGCAGAACCACGATATGCACCCAGGTGTCCCCAGGCTCCCAGCTCTGTGCGGTTGGGATCACATCATGCTTCCCTAGTCAGTTTTCTGAGATGACTGGAGTTCCAGCAGTTCTCCAGTGGTTTCAGCAGTTCTTCCCATCAAAGCTCAGATTAGGGAATTCCAGATATGTTACACGCCATGCTGGCAGCTTCCCAGGAACACTGAGTATTTCTCTCTTATAGAAATCTGCAAAGGGTGATTGGTCAGTGTTGAGTAGCCCCTTGCACACAGTGTGATTGATTCAACTGTTAAGTTTCTTTTGAAGTGTACTGGTTTCTACCAACAAAGGTAGTGGAGGGTAGGGGGACTTTGGGCTGATCCAGACCAAGGCTTATGTCCCACCTCTGCCATGGTATTGCTATTACTGCAATGTATTACTATGTATTCTTGGGTAATTTATATAACTTCTTCATAGGATGGTTGGGAGGACTGTAAGTTTTTATTAAAGACTTACATGTTCATATTTTGTGACTAGTTTGAGGGGCTTCTTTCATCACTTAGACAGTTTTCTTTAAGGAATACAAAAAAGATGGTTGTTGCCCAGCTGGCATGGCTCAGTGGTTGAGCATCGGCCCATGAATCAGGAGGCTGTGGTTCGATTCCGGTCAGGGCACGTGCCTGGGTTGCAGGCTCAATCCCCAGTGTGGGGCATGCAGGAGGCAGCTGATCAATGATTCTCTCTCATCATTTGTGTTTGTATCTCTCTCTCTCTCTCTCTCTCTCTCCCCCCCCTTCCTCTCTGAAACTAATAAAAATCTATTTAAAAACCACACAAAATGATGATTGCCTTTTAAAACAATTTCAAAAGAATTGTCACTCTCCTGTTACCAACAACAATATGACTTTAAGTTACTTAATATCTGAGGACCTTAGTTTATTTCTTATTCAAAGGAAATATCCATGCTCATTTAGTAGAGTTGTTGGGAAAATTAAATGAAAGCAGGGGTAAGTCACAGGGCTTCATACAGAGAAGTTGTACATGAAAACAGTGTTTTAAACTTTTGTTTTTGACAGCGTATGTTAAAGCAGTTTGGGGATTCCCAGCAGATGGGATGAACTCAAAGCTGGGAGCAGTCCAGGAGGCAAACCTGTCTGGCTTCTTTCTGTCTCTGAGGCCCCTGTTCTGAACCAGGCCCATCCCTAACATTTGTGGGGCCCAGGGCAAGAGTACCTATGAAGGTATGGCTGCCTTATGTCTAAATATTTAGAAGTGATAAGTAAGGCCAACAAGTTGTTAAGATAAATAAGGTCTATCATCTAATTGAAACAAATTTGCCTTCATAATGGACCAGAAGGCCAGGATTCCTGGACTCCTTAGAATTCCGTGCCAAAATGTGACTGCCCAGGGAATGTGGGCCCCGGATACCTTTTGTCCCCACCCCTGAATCCATCCTGTGCAGAAAGGGGCCTTGTGTGCTTGTGTGTGGATACCCCAACCTCCAACCCCAATCTCTGTTCATAGCCTCTTACAGACAGTGGCCTTTGATCACTCCTGAGTCCAGAGGTGCACGTATGCTTGTGTAATTCCCCTTGGGAGGCCAGATCTGAGGAAGAGCCCCTCTCCTCCCCCTCCCCCCCCCCCCCCCCCCCCCGGGCTGTGGAAGTGGCTCAGAGAGGTCTGGGTAGGATATTCTGGGGTCCCAGGCTCCTGGAGTATGATCTAGAAGTTGGGGGAGGAGTTAGGCTCTGGGTGGGGATGTACCCTTCTATAAGGTTTTCTCATCCTCTGAGAAAGGGAACAGCTGGAAAAGGGCCCCTCCTACCTGTGGCTAAGGCCAGTGCTGCGCTAAACCCTAGTGTTCCAAGGAGCCCAAATCGTGAGTTGACAGCTTCTCTTACAGCTTTTCAGATTTGTATTCTTGATCTATATGGTTCTAGAAGTGCCCTTTCAACAGATTGAAAGCCCCAATTTCTAATCCCAGTTAGAAATAAAAAAGATATCCCTTGGTGCCTAGTACTAAAGCTCTGGCCAGTTGTTTCTATTGACCCCTAAGGCTGCCCAGTAGGGAGCAGTTGCAGCCAGCCTTGCCCCTAACCTAGAAGGAAAAACAATGGTCAAACTTTGCTTCTGCCCAGCTGGACACCCTACAGCTCCTCCTACAGACTCTTCCCCATTTTCAGCCCTGGCTTTTTGTATTGCCTGGTATAAGGCCAGAGTCTCCCCTCAGACTGTGTGGTGATGGGAACTGGGGGGCGTCCAATGATTCTATGTACAGACTTTGACCCAGTCACCCTGTTTTTGGCACCAGGCCTCACCTCTGTCTTCTGCAACATCTGATGCTTTCAAGTTCAGAGTGCCCTGGGCGGGGGGAGGTCTATTGGACATGTTGGCTCACTTTGCCAATACTCCTTCTGTGGGCGTTTAGGCTGTGCCTGTCTCTATGGCTGTCAGGAAATCCTACTTTATCTATTTTTCATCTGTAAGAAATTAGTTGAAACGTTTGGCCCACTCATTTATCTACAGTTTCCCCTTTGATTCAATAGTCTTTGGTTTCCTTTTCTGTTGTGTGTGTGTGTGTGTGTGTGTAATTTCAGGAGAAAGAGGAGGAATACAATCTAGTCACCATGTTTGACTAGATTTAAATACTAATACAGTAGCAGATCTGATGTTCATGGAGGATTTCATCTACATTAGAATGGCCTCAGATCCCTTATTTTGTGCATCATTTCTTCCCCTTTCTGGATATTTTCAGAGAAGTGAGGATTTATGACACTATCATATCGACCTCAAGCTACATGGGGCCAGTGGTAGGAAAGCCCTAAGTTTCCAGATAGCAGTTATTCTTATTGGTTCCCCTGTGTGTGTTCAGGTTCCAGAGCCTAGAATTGAATGCAGTCTCATAACCCCAGTGGGAGCCAGCTCTCCAATCATTTTGGAAATGTGGTCTGTCCCATTTTTCTTCCCCATTACAGCCCCTTTGAACTTGCTTAACATATCATAAAACAGACAAATGAGTAGATGCAATCTTTATGAATCTAAACTCCTTAATGAGTTCTTAGGTGAGTTAAACCTATTCATGGTCCTTACTGATATGGAATAATATGTGAACATTCCTGTGTATAATTGTGCACTCATTAATATATTCCTACCTATGTATAAGTCATTAATTTGGGGGGAAAACCCTTCATCTTCTGGATTAACATTGTCCATAATATGAAGAAGGGGTTTTAACTTTTAGAGAAGTAGCAGATAATATATATCCTATCTAATGAAAGAGTAATATGCAAATTGACCATATCTCTGCTACATCCACAAGCCACGCTCACCTGCCATTAAGGAGCGAGTATGCAAATTAACCCAACCATGGAGTGAACAGGAGGCTTGGGTTTCCCTGGAAATGGAGGAAGCCAAGCTTCCTGCACACCCTGGCCCACCCAGGCCTCCACTCAAGGCTACAAAGTTTCAATTCTAGAAGATAAATAAATCCCAGATACCAGGGCCTCTGCTTGGGTCACCAGGGGATGTGGCCTGCCTGCAAACCACCAAAGGCCCCTTGCCCAGGCCGCCCCATGCCCCAGGAGAACCTCCACCCTGATCCAGGACACCCTTAAGGGCAAACCAGCTGGTCCCTACCCATGCAGCAGGCCTCTATCCTATCTAATAAAAGAGTAATATGCAAATTGCATCACTCCAACACACAAGATGGCTGCCCCCATGTGGACACAGATGGCTACCACAAGATGGCCAGCAGGGGAGGGCAGTTGGGAGGGATCAGGCCAGCAGGGGAGGGCAGTTGTGGGTGATCAGGCCAGTAGGGGAGGGCCATTGGGAGGGACCAAGCCTGCAAGGAAAGGCAGTTGGGGGCGATCAAGCCTGCAGGAGAGAGCAGTTAGGGGTGACCAGGCCGGCAGAGGAGGGAAATTGGGGGCGACCAGGCCTGCAGGGAAGGGCAGTTAGGGGGACCTAGGCCTGCAGGGAGAGCAGTTGGGGGGGACCAGGCCTGCAGGGAAGGGCATTTAGGGCAATCGGGCTGGCAGGGAAGCAGTTAGGCATCAATCAGGCTATCAGGGAAGTGGTTAGGGGGTGATCAGGCTGGCAGGCAGAAGCAGTTAAGGGCAATCAGGAATGCAGGCAGGCGAGCAGTTGGGAACCAGCAGTCCTGGGTTGTGAGAGGGATGTCCTACTGGGATCAGGCCTAAATGGGCAGTCGGACATCCCTCGAGGGGTCCCAGATTGGAGAGGATGCAGGCTGGGCTGAGGGACACCCCCCCATGCATGAATTTCATGCACCAGGCCTCTAGTCCTATATAATAAAAGGCTAATATGCAATTGACTGAACAGCAGAATGACCAGTTGCTATGATGCGCACTGACCACCAGGGAGCATACGCTCAACACAGGAGCTGCCCCCTGGTGATCAGCCAGAAACCAGGCTCATGACTGGCGAGCACAGTGGCAATGGCAGGAGCTTCTCACGCCTCCGTGGCAGCACCAAGGACTCCTGAGCAGACATCACTCAAGGGTCCTGGACTACAAAAAGGCTCAGGCCGGGCTGAGGTGCCCCCCCCCCCCTTTCCCAGTGCATGAATGTTGTGCACCAGCCTCTAATATATATATTTCAGAGAGGAAAGGAGAGGGATAGCAATATCAATGATGAGAATCACTGATTGGCTGCCTCCTGTACGCCCGCGATTGGGAACCAAGCCTGTAACCCAGGATGTGCCCTGACTAGGAAATTCAGGTTCATAGGTTGAATTCTGGTTCAACCACTGAGCCACATAAGCCACGCCAGATCTTATATTTGAGAGCTTATTGCAAGTAATGTTAACAAGGGTGCTGTTAGACTAGATAGGGGCTTAATCACAAGGAACAACAACAGCTTGTAATTATTGGAATCGAGAGTCTAGGTCAGTGGTCGGCAAACTCACTAGTCAACAGAGCCGCAGTTTGCCGACCACTGGACTAGAGTATGTCCAGAGAAAGCACCAAAGCTACTTAAATCATGTCTCTGAGGGGAGTTGAAAAACCTGGTCATGTTTCTCTCAGGGAGGAGAGAAAACACAGACAGATATGAGGTATGGCTTTCAGGGCCTAACAAATGTCTGCAGAAGAAGTACCTTACTTTCCATGTGACTCCTACGGGCAGACCTAGGACCCGTAGTGCAAGTTATAGGATGATAAGTGTTGAATGAGTCAGAATAAGACCATCTGAGCTGCCTTAGAGTGAGGCCCCCATCTCTGCACAGCGGTTATAGAAGGGGACCCAGCATCCAGCTAGACATTCATCTGATGACTTTTAAGTCTTCGGATTCAGAATTTCAGATTTGGAGTTTGATAGGCACTACTATCTATCTGTCTACCTACCTATCTATCTATTTGTCTTATTGGTTTCCATGGCAGAGCCTATAAGAATTTTTTAGCTGTGTCCAAAGCCATTTTGGAATTGTGAGTTTTTTCTCTTGCAGGAGAAAATGCAGAAGTTTCCATGGACGTTTCCCTGGCTTACCGTGATGATATGTTTGCTGAATGGACTGAAATGGCCCATGAGAGAGTGCCTCGGAAACTCAAGTGTATCTTCACATCCCCCAAGGTAGGATTCTTTAACTTCTAAATTGTTGGAGTTTTTATTTGATTTCCAGGTATGTGGGAAAATTTGCTTTACAATTAACAGACATGTTCCTTATTTCTTAGCATGCATAACCCACATTATCCTTCGTCTTAGTAGAGAAAAGGGCTATGTAGGTATTTCCTGTCCTGGCAAAGGAGGAAAGAATAGAAGGAATGTCTGTCTGACGTGATTTAGTTGTTTCTCTGAAATACTTCCATAAAAATAAATTCCTCATTCTTTGGTTAATAGCTGAATGTGTCTGAAGAAAATTGGTGAATTACTTTGATATATAAGAATCTTGACATTGGATTAGTGCTGAGTCTACTTCTCTTTTTCTTAGGCTTCTCTTTGCTGCCAAAGTTCATGTGTAGGTATGAAGACTGAAAATCCCAGTGACCACAGACAGAAAGACATCCTCAGTCTTCTAATCCATCTTTAAGACTCTTTCTTCTCTGGTTCTTCTAGGAGGACTCAGTCAACCACCCATGGGAGGGAGATTACTATCCTAATTGAAAATATGGAAAGATTTTCTTTGGGGCAAAGGCCCAAAGATTGATTCAATGACCTCCAGAGATAGTGGGATTTGATGATTAAAGGACCAAATCAAAACTAGCTAGAGGGTCTTTATAAAAGCCAAGTGCTGCCCTTACACATGCCTCCCTGACATTCTGACCCCTCACTCTTACTTACCCCTCTGCTCTTAAAAGTCTCTGTGAAGGTGAAATGGAGCCATAGTTACTGTTACTCATGGTTACCCACATTCCCCAAAGGTGCTGATGTGGTGCACCATCAATGAGAGGTGATCTCTGATGGTGCTTCAGGTACAGAAATGGTCTCGTTTTCTTGGTGTGAAGTGTATGAGAGCCCAAACTTTATGAGAGCACATTCTTGAGTATGTCGTTTGTCACATGGCATCTCCAGATCAATTGCTCCTGAAGGATTTGGATAGCTTTGTAATACCCACTCCATTGTTTGGTTTAGTTCCTTTCCTCTCCTAGCATTGTCCTTCTGCTTTTGCGGGTAACTGTAACGTTGGGATTCCCTGGAATGGTGAGAATGACAGGTTGAAGCCTCTCAGTACCATGCCCCTGCCCTGCCCATCCTACTTTGAGGAAGAGTAAGATGGGGCAGGCTCACAGAATTAGTTAAAAGCATGGATTTGGAGCAAAACATGTGTCTTTAGTTCCAGGCTGTATCACTTACTGTCTGCGTGACCTTAGGCAAATTTACTTACTCTGTCTGAGCTTCAGTTTCCCTTCTGCAAAATGGAATAATAATGCCTGTTATGGAAGTCTTTATAAGGACTAGATGGGATAGTGAACATAAGCAGAATGACCTTATCATGTAACATGTAGTCTGGGACACATTTGAGAATGAAAGAGGATGTTAATCAGATGGGGCACTAGGACTCTCATGGGCATAAGCACCTATTGGGGCACCTGACATTTATTAAGTCTCTCTTCCCGGGTTCCATAGACCAGAACTACAGCAAGCATGATCTGAGGACTAACAGCTTCAACATCATCTGAGAGCTTGTAGGAAATTCAGATTCCCAGGTTTCACACAAAACCTAAAGGGTCAAAATCTCAGCGGGCAGAAGCAAGGAATCTGTGTTTCAAGAGGATTTCAATTTCTTCTCCTAAGCTTGATAATATTTGAGAGCCACTGCCCTAGACCCTTTGCTGAGTGCCAAATATAGTTCCACTAGCAACAAAAATAAAGCCATCTGGAATTGTTTGGGGAGGCCCTCAGGGGACAACTGGTGGGTATAAATGAATGGTAGAGGGAAACTGGAGGTAGCAGGAGAGGGGACTATCTAATATGTTCAGAGCTTTGTGTACAACAGAGAAAATTAATTAAAACCCTTCTAGCTGTTGCTGCAAGTTGTCTGCGTCTTTCAGAGGTGAGACTGGTTGGATATCTAATCTAAAGGAGGATATAAAGCTTCGGGATATGGAATTTCATCCTTAGAAAAGGGAAAAGTAATTTCTCACCTCACTTGCACACTTGGAGGGCACTGAGAAGCAGGGTGAGGGGGAGTCATTCAGAAGCCTGCAACTGTTCCTCAATGTTGGCTGCTTAATTATCTTTAGGATGTGTTGATTCCTTTCAAGAAAGATATTAAACCTTGAAAAGTGTGAAGGAAAATGAATCATCAAATCTGTGCTTTCTGATTGCAGTTAAATTTAGTTTTGAGTCTGAAGATTAAATGAGAAATTGCTGTAAAGGGTTTTAGTCCCTGGTGGCTTGTGAAGTTAAAAAAAAAAGAAATCAAGTTGCCACCTGCTGTAATTTGTCCTAATTAGTCAGTCTCATGCTGGAGTCGGCTGGACCTGGGGAAGGCCTAAGGGGGATGAGAGAAAGTAAAGAGAAAGGGGGGATTGTCTGTCTTTCTAAATGTCCTAAATACTGGCAGAGGCAGAACTTCAGTGTGTATGGAAAAATCCCCAATAGGATGCAATGTTTATCTTTGAGACAGGTAGGCTAGGCCAGGATCCTGGACTCCAGTGTATCCAGTTTCTTTAACTTAGATTAAAAAATAAATATTTTAAAATTGATTTTTAGAGAGAGAGAGGTATGGAGAGATAGAAACATCAATGAGAGAGGAACATCATTGATCAGCTGCCTCCTGCACACCCCCTACTGGGAATTGAGCCCACAACCCAGGCATGTGCCCTGACTGGGAATTGAACCGTGACCTCCTGGTTCATAGGTTGACGCTCAACCACTGAGCCCCAACACCAGGGAAACTTAGATAAATTTGTCTCATGGGTTGGTAGCATTAGCCTCTCTGTACGGACAGGGAAGTGGAAGACACCTAGAGAACAATGAAAGGGGACTAGAACCCTGTAGATTATCTTATTTTACCTTCTTGTTTTATGAGGAAAGTGAGGCCAAATGAGGTGGATGACCTTTACAAGGTACTCAACAAGGAGCAAGGTCAGGTTGTTGCCATCCTTATCATAGCACAATGCTTGTCCTCAGGCATGTCTGATGCAATGTCATTAGTGATATCTGTTCTGAGTAGGGAGTAGAAGCAAATAAGCCAGATATTTGCATGCTATACCTCTACTTTGTCATGTGTGTCTTTGGTCTCTATACAGAGGTCTCTGTTTATTCCACTCTAAGTTCTGACTCTCCAATAAAGAACTCCACAAGATCACAGAATGGGCAGAAGACTCTTCATATACTAGTTAGTCTATAGACTTCTTATCTTCCTTCTGATTTTTCCACTAGACTTTTTACTCTGATGATTCACAAAAAATTATAGAAATTCTGAGAATTTAGGCTTGGGAACAACAAATTAGGTCTTCCCTATCATTTGATCAGCAAACATTGAAGCTGGCATATAAACCCAACATTGATGGCAGACACTCACCTCTTTTATCAGGACTAAGTCCCTGGCTGCTAAAGCTTACGCCTCTACATGGCCATATTTACCCCAAGCCTCTACCCCTTGGTAGGAACACAAAACCAGGAGTTCTGGTTCAGGAGAGCAGAATTTAGTTTTCAAAACAACCTGTGCCCCTATTCTCCAACCTCCCACTGCCATGCTCTGGGAAGTAACTCTTCAATTGCTTGGCAGGAAGGGAGGGAGGCTTCTTTTAAAAGCTGGGATTAATTTTTGTTCAATTAAAATGTCTGCTCCTTCTGCCATCTTGCCTCTTGGGCAGTTTATAAGCTTTGGAGATAGAAAATTCCAAGTGGGCATCTCAAACTAATCCCATTATTACCTTTCATCCCTTTCTGTCTTCCCCAAGTCTCAAGGATTCCTGGAGTTGCTTCTTTTTCTGTCAAATCAATAAAACATAGATGCTCTCAGCTTCTTGCAGCTTCTCCTGCTGGCCAAAACCATGTAAGTAATTAGCCATTACCTAAGACTGTGCGGAATGTCAGCAAGAGCTTCCTCCTGAACATTAAGAAGTTGACTGTTCCACAGAGCCTTACCCGTCTCCAGTGACAGGCTGCAAATAAAAAGCATGCAGTCCTGGTAGACCAGATGAATCTTATAGGAGGCTCAAATGTGGGTTAAAACACTGAGAAAAGTGCAAAGAGATAGAAGAGATTTTTGCTTTTTAACTAACATTTTAGGTTCTACCTCAAATGTGGCTAATGGGTGTTTGTTTGTTTTTTGAAGGGAGGAAGGGCAGCTGGTGGATACAATGCCTCCAATGTGCCCTGTTATCTGTACCTCTAAGGAATACCTTTAAGCATTACCTAGGAATATCTTTAAGAATTTGTGCTAGGAGGCAAAGGTAAGACAGTTCAGACAGTCTTTTGGCAATAGTGACCCTGCCTCAAAACCTCTGTTCTTCTTCCAGACCCCAGAGCACGAGGGCCGTTACTATGAATGTGATGTTCTTCCTTTCATGGAAATCGGGTCTGTGGCTCATAAGTACTACCTTTTGAACATCCGGCTGCCTGTGAATGAAAAGAAGAAAATCAACGTTGGCATTGGGGAGATAAAAGATATTCGGTTGGTGGTAAGTTTATCTAATTGACCCAGGCAGTCTGCAGCACTAGAACACAGGCTATGAACACTGGTTATGGAGCGAGTGCATTGAAGGGGAACTCCCATCTCACTCTTGTCTCTATTGTCTCATCTGAGAAATAAGAATAATAACACATACCCATGATGGCTGACATCAGAAATTTGTGTGAGAGATTACAGAAATGGAAAATAAAGCGATTATTGCACCCATTGAAGATGTTATAATGATCACGATTGTATAATGAATAACACCAAGACAAGCAATTATTTTTTACATATTTTACCTTGCAAGCCTAAATGTTAACAGGAGCAGTGGTGTTTTAGGTTCTTTTCATTTATTTGTTTAATGGGAAAAATTAGAACATGGGGTGAGGGGACCATTTTTTAATCTAAAACATAGTTACACAAGAAATACATATATATTATAGAGAATTAGAAAGCACAAGTAAACACATAGAACATAAAAATTACCTGTAATATCCTAGCATAGTAGTTGGCAGACTGCGGCTCGCGAGCCGCATGAGCCGCGGTTTGCCGCTCTGTTGACTAATGAGTTTGCCGACCACTGTCCTAGCATATAGAAATAACCACTGTTGAGGTTTTTATTTCAGATTTCTTCTATACATATATTCATGTACAAAAAATAGGATCATACTCAATTGACACTTTTGTTCCTTGCTCTCTTTTTAAAAAATATATATTTATCGATTTCAGAGAGGAAGGGAGAGGGAGAGAGAGATAGAAACATCAATGATGAGAAAGAATCATCGATCAGAGCCCACAACCCGGGCATATGCCCTGACCAGGAATCAAACCATGACCTCCTGGTTCATAGGCCAATATTCAACCACTGAGTCACACTGGCCAGGCCTTGCTCTTTTAATGTAATGGTATTTTGTGAATATGTTAATGGTATATTGTGAATATTTTATATATACACTTAATGAATATTAAATACACACACACACACACACTCACATAGATTTACTTTAACACATTTTACCAGTCTTAACTTTGGTCATCTACGATATCTCCGATTTTTCAATGAAGGCCATAGAGAAAAATCTTTGATCCTATTCTTAATCATCCCCTTCATACAGCGTGGGTCCATTTTTATGCCTTCAGGTTTATATTTCTACAATGCCTGGGACAGGGCCAGGGAGAGTAGGCGACAATGTATGCTCTGAATGTGAAAGCTTTTGATCTGGACAGTTCAGCAGACATGGTCTCCCCTTACCTCTCTGCGGGTAGAAAATAACGCTAAGATATATTCACCTTCACAATGTTGGCCTCTCTCTAGGGAATCCACCAAAATGGGGGCTTCACCAAGGTGTGGTTTGCCATGAAGACCTTCCTTACGCCCAGCATCTTCATCATTATGGTGTGGTATTGGAGGAGGATCACCATGATGTCCCGACCCCCAGTGCTTCTAGAAAAGTAAGGGCTGGTTTGGGAGCACCCTGACGAACACAGCATCGCATGATCTAACCGTCTGCTCCTGTTTAGCAGGATCTAGTTCAAGTGGTCAGTGTAGTACTTGGGCTAGTGATTTGACCAGGAGTCATTTTGGACTTTTTTCCTCCTCCAGCTTTCACATACAAATTATTATTAAATGCTGCAGGTTCTCTCTCTTTCTGCTCTTTGTTCTGTCCTTGCTCCTCATTCCCATGGACTGAATCAGATACTTCTCTCTGTTACAGGAGGTGAGCTGCCTTTCTCCTAACTAAGCCCAGTGCAGAAGGACAATATTCCTGTAGACTATCCCTTTCTCTCCCATATTATTCCCTTTTTTCTTTTTGCTGAACCGTTCCCACTCATGTACAAATACTCTCTGCTATCTCTCATTCTTGAACAAGACTTTTCCTTTTCCCATTTCTCCCTGAAGCCATCACACCATTTTTCTTTCTTTACAACAAAACTCCTCAAAAAAATTTTGTCTGTATATCTTCTCCTCCTATTTTTTCTTAAGCCCATTTCACACACCACTCCCTCCCCCTACTCCATGAAACTGGTCTTGACAGGATCACCAGCATTCCAAACCCAATGGTCATGTCTCAGTCCTCACTTTTCTTGACCCATTATCAGCATTTGACATGATTGAACACTGTTCCCCCCGCCTTTTAGAGCCTTTTACACCCTTTTTGTGGTCATTCTCCTCCTTTGCTGACCATCACTCAGGCTCCATTGCTGTTTCCAACCAACTTTCCAACCTCTTAAACTTTGGAGCCAGGGCTCAGTCTTTGGAACTTTTCTTTTTATAACCTGTGCTTAGTCCTTGGATGACCTCATCTAATCTCATGGTTTTAAAAATCACCTAAGTGATGACTCTTAATTTATAATCATCCATCTCAGCCTCTCCCAACGCTCGATTCAAATATTCCAGCTGTTTATTCAACATCTTCACTTACACAGAAATGTAACACGTGCAAAAAACAATGGATATCCTCCCATTTCAAACTTGCTCCTCTCCCAGGAGTTCCCATCATGGGAAATGGCAACTCCACCCTGTCCCCTTTACTTCTGGTTTCTCACACTCCTCATCTAACCCACCAAGAGATCTCACCATTTTCATTGCTACTACCCTAATCTAACCACCATCATTTCTCACCTGGTTTATTTGAAATAGCCTCTCAACTGTTCTTGTTTCCACCATTTTCCTCCCTGTAATCTATTCACAATGCAGCCAGATTCCCTTTCAAATGTAAATCAGATCATGTCACTCCTCTGCTCAAAGCTCTCTATTGGCTTTGCACTTCCTTTGCCTTAGCCCAGTGGTCGGCAAACTCATTAGTCAACAGAGCCAAATATCAACAGTACAACGATTGAAATTTCTTTTGAGAGCCAAATTTTTTAAACTTAAACTTCTTCTAACACCACTTCTTCGAAATAGACTCACCCAGGCCGTGGTATTTTGTGGAAGAGCCACACTCAAGGGGCCAAAGAGCCGCATGTGGCTCGCGAGCTGCAGTTTGCCGACCACGGCCTTAGCCTATAAAGCCCTGGATGCTCTGGACTCTTACTGCCTCTGATTTTACCTCTTATCCTCTTCACCACCTACCATCCCCTTGATGGTGCTCAAACATGCCTAACCCCAGGAACTTTGCACTTGCTGTTCTCGTTATCTGATATGCTCTTATCCAGATATATCTGCGGCTCAATTCTTCATTTCCTTCAGGCCCTGTTCTTATGTGTCTTATCTGAAAGGCTTTCCTGCCCACCATATATAAAACAGCACCACTCTCTGTTCTCCCACCTTGCTTTGTTTTTCTTTGTAACAGTCATTCTCTATTTATTATCTTTCCTCTTATACGCCTCCTCTAACCCCATCTGAATGCAGGTATACAAGAGTGGGATCTTTCTTTTGCTATTACATTCCTAGTGTCTAAAATAGTGACTGGTACATAGCAGGAACTCAATAAATATGAATTTGTTGAATGAATGAATGAATGAATGAAAGAATCGTGTCACTCCTTTTTTGAGCCTTTTTTTTTGGATCTTCAGTCTTTCAAGGATAAATTGCAAATTCTCTAATGAGGTATTCAAGTTTCCTCATGAGCTTGCCCCTTTTCACTTCTCTGGTATCATGTCCTGACATTTCCTGTTAAGTGCCTCGTGTAGATCCCCAGATGCTCAGGCTGTTCCAGGCTTCTGTGCCTCCATCCAGGCACTTTCCTCTGCTTGGAATGCCCTTCCACCCCCCTATCCTTGACTCACAACTCACCTCATTTTCTGTCAAAGTTAGAGGTCCCAATGGCAGCCTGTGCACACACTTCTAGCATACCACTTATCACACTTTGTCTCTTTATCTGGCTGAGGCACTAAACATATTTCCAGGAGTGGAAGAACTGGTCATATTTATTTAGGTATTTATAGCCCTAACAAAATGCCCAGCACATAATCTGTGCTTAGTAAACATATGTATTTCATTAATAGTGAATGAAAATAGGAATAAATCAGTGACTCAATGAATAATTTGAGAGAGAAATGGCAATTAATAGTGTGATGGGGGGGAAGCAAAATAAACACTAAACAAGCCATTAAAAGAATGTGAATTTCATATTGTTTGGAGTCATTTATTATTGAAATGAATATGCTTATATAACTCACAGTTGCTGAGGAAAGCATTATAACAATGAATATTCTTGGTGATCAAGTTAGTGATAACCTGAATAGATAAGAGAGGATAATTATATCCAATGAGGTCTGATTAAGAAGGCAAGGGAGGGTAAAAACATTGTAGGAAGCTTATAATCTGAGCTGGTATTAAAATAAAGTTCCAGGGATTAAGGAGGTTAAGTTCAGTGATCTAGAAAGGTTAAGGTAACACTCCTTGATCCCACAATGGTAGCACAAAAAGAAGACTTTTTGTATCTCTGTGTAGAAACTCATTATGAGAGCTAAGAAAATTGGTCATATGGCTTCATTCCCAATAAGTAACATCTCGTTCCACAAAACTGGCTTCTGATGTTTGAAGATCTGCTTCCCAAATGAATCAAATAATTTTCCTGATATGTTCTTGCCATCAGAGTCATCTTTGCCCTTGGGATTTCCATGACTTTTATCAATATCCCAGTGGAATGGTTTTCCATTGGGTTTGACTGGACCTGGATGCTATTGTTTGGTGATATTCGGCAGGGCATCTTCTATGCAATGCTTCTCTCCTTCTGGATCATCTTCTGTGGCGAGCACATGATGGTAAGAGTAAGAACCTATCAAGGAAGGGACAATGGATATGGCAGAATAAATTCGTGGCTACAGGAGTGAGTTCTGGGATCAGGCTCTCAGTTCCAATTTCTGCTTCACCACTGGGTAGCTAAGAGGCCTTAGCCAAGTGACTTCATCACTCTGAATCTCAAGTTCCTATCTATAAAACGGGATTTCTGTATGGGGTTTTTGTGAGATGTAAACGTAACACACTTAGCAGGGAGTAAACACACAAAGATTGGTGATTATTATTACTTCTTGTCCTTTGGCTTCTGCTCTGCTTATCCCCAGGACCAAAGTGACCACCAGAGAAGGTAGTGTAGGCCCAGTTCTTTCCAGCTGGCAACTTATTCAGGTGGCGTAGTAACCCTCTTACCCTGAAATACTGACCTCCCTGACCAGTTTGCACAGACACCAAATCGTATTTCAAGAGGACTTGGCGGTACCATGGATAAAAATAAGAATGGTGCCGTCAGCACGTTGTGGCTGAAATGACACAGCAGCTGGAGCTTGGGCCCCAGATCAAACAAACACATGGGCTTCGTGGCTGGGTGGGCTGTTTGTAAATTCCACGCTGGTTTGATCATTGCTTCCGAAGCCATGCAGCCCTTCTAGGAGAACAGTGAGAGGAGAGAAAGGCTTTGCCTGCTGCCAGGGGAGGCATGAGGGTTCGCCAGCAGTGACACATTGAGAACGAGCCCTCAGCCGCAGGGACAGCGAGTGGAGGAGGCTCAGGGGCAGCAGCCAGCCAGTCTGCCGGGGTGCACTGCCCAGAGTGAATTGGTGTGGACTGTCCCACCTGGGTCCCAGTCTGGATGCTAAACTATGTCTTTTGCCTTTCTCTATTTTCTCACTTTACACCTCTTTATTTTCTGTCTTTTAGTCTCTTTGTACATGTATCAAGAGGAACCATTCTTGTTTTGAATAAAGACAGGGAAAACATGGATTTATTTTTCTAACCATGAGACCTCTTACATTTGACATAGTTTAATACCTTAGAGTCTTTATTCAGTCCTCTGGGCACCACCCCACCTTATCAAACACAAAGAATAAGTCACATAGGAATTTAATTCGAAATGATTTAACCTGTAAGGCCTTTCTTTGTGTTCCGTAGCACTCTGTTGTTTTTACTATGAGAGTTTTAGGAACAGATTTTGGTCTCACCCATTCTCGAATGCCTAGAGTCTGGCACGATGTTTGATACACAACAGGTTGTCATCAAGGATTGTTTGAATGACTGACTCACCTATGGAATTGTTTTGCTCTCCCCATCTTTATCTCATTTCTCAACTTGGCTTTCATCAGGATCAGCATGAGCGGAATCACATAGCAGGGTATTGGAAGCAAGTCGGACCAATCGCTGTTGGCTCTTTCTGCCTCTTCATATTTGACATGTGTGAGAGGTGAGCAGATGCCTGTGGGACTCTGGGCTGAAATACGCACCAGCATGTCCACTGCCCACTCTTCAGGAGGAGTTTTCAAAAGGGAGAAGGGTGGTTGGAAGCCTGTGGACATGGTCATATCCTCAGATAGGGATTGGGATTATATCAAAGGTAAAGCTCTTTATAGATGCAAACTATTTGAGCTGATTATTCCTTTTTTTAAATTGTATTTTATTGATTTCAGAGAGGGAGAGAGATAAAAATATCGATAATGAGAAAGAATCATTGATCAGATGCCTCCTGCATGCTCCCTACTGGGGATGAGCCCACAGCCAGGGCATATGCCCTGATCATGGAATAAAACCGTGACCTTCTGGTTCCTAGGTTGAGGCTCAACCACTGGGCAACACTGGATGGATTAGGCTGATTATTCTTCAAACTCCTTTTCTATTTAAGTCCTCTGTGACTTTTCTAAATACACCCTTCACCCCTCCAGCTGAAAAGCTAAAAATATATAGAAAGGAAAGTGCCCCTTTGCCTCTGTATTAATTGTTTCTTGCTTTTCCATCTCATTTCTCTTTGTAGAGGGGTACAACTCACGAATCCATTCTACAGTATCTGGACTACAGATGTTGGAACAGAACTGGCTGTATCCTTCCTGGATGGTCTCAGGGTTTTATTTCTTCCCATAGTCGTCCGATCCCCAAGATCATTTTCTAATGATGTTCTCCATATGTGCTCAGCCAGAGCTTTGATCCTTAGACCGAAGATAACAGCACAATTAAAGCAAATAATGAGAGGAATTAATGCTTGCTTTTAAGCCTGGGTGAGAGCAGGCAAAATAAGGAGATGGCAGCACGTCCCTACGGCGGAAGCATCAGAATTGCTGGTCTTATTGCACCCTGTCTAAATTATCTATTCCACCCTTATTTACTGCAGACCGAAGCATGACTAGCTTTTCCCTGGAGCCACGGAGGTTCATTTCTGGGCTCCTTGTGGGAGAGCCAGCTTTTAAATTCCTCTGTGTGTGAGACTTCTTACAGTGACCTTGGTGTGCTGACATACCATGCTGCTGCTATTCATTTCTGAGACCAAGAGGAGATAAGGCTAAGGTGATTAGTTCCAGAGGCGTTGCCCAAGGCCTCTGGTTGGTTGCATAAACTCTGTTGGAGTCATCTTCATGAAGCAGAAGTGACAGTATTAGCTTATCCCTTTTAGGATGCTGGATTTAAATATTTTATCTTCCTGAATAATGTGTTAAATCCTTGGGGAGAAAAAGACTCTTCTCTGGAGAGGGGAGAAAGCCTTGAGTTGTATTCTTTCCTGATGGATAATATTTTGTCATGTGCTGGCCAGTATGCTTTGCCTGGCCATGATGTTTATATTGGCTTCGTATTATCACAAGAAGTTTGTGAGCACGCTAAATCAGTAGTATTATTATCTGAAAGATGGGAGAGTTAAGTTTCCCTGTCCCTCCATTACTCCAAAAATGTGAGCTGCACCAAACAGAGCAATTGCGGCCGCGCCAGCAATAGGTACAAGTGGCGGCTGCTGCCCTGATCGCCCCTCAGGAGAAGAGGGAGGTGGAGAAGCCCTCAGGGGCGATCAGGGCCAGCAGCCACCGCTCGCATCCGCTGATGGTGCCAAGTGATTGGGACCAGCGCTGGGTACTGGCAGCGGGTGCGAGCAGGGCCAGCTCTGGCAGTGGGTGTGAGCTGTGGCTCTGGTGCCCGCAGCAGGTGCGAGCGCTAGGCAGGACTGTGGCTCGAGGGAGCAAAGAATTTTCAATAACCACCAGAGGCTCGCTCCAATGACAGTGACCAGTACCCCACCTTGGTCTGGCACCCCTGCTCACCTGCTCCACCATCCCGCTACGGCCAACGCCCGCCATGTTCTGCACACACCCCCTGGTGGTCCGTGCACATCATTGCGACCAGTTGTTTCGGTTGTTACACCGTTCGGTCTTTTTATTATATAGGATTATATATATAATGTCAAGTCTACTCCAGCCCCTTTGTTCTATGATATGATGGCGATTTAGGAAGGCAAATAACAATTCAAGTCCTGAAGCAAATAATTATATTCTCTTCATTCCAGGGTACTATTGATTTTAGGAAAGAAGGAAAAGCTTCATTAAATATATTATTTAATGAAATATACATGCTGAATTCACACTTGTCAAACAGTTGTTAAATATGCAACTTGGGATGGAGTTGTGGCAGAAAGGAGTTAGGGATAGAGCACCTGTCTCCCGAGCCAGCTCACTCTACCTCGAGCCTCGGTGGTTCTCAGACTGAACTTTAAAGATAGCTCTTAAAGTCGCCCTGCTTGGTCTGAAAGTGTATTGCCACCCTCTCAACTCCCACCTAGGCCATGTGTCCTCCTGCTCCTTGTTCCATTTGACATGATAGTTTCTGTGGTGGACAGGAGATTGCAAACAGAGCTTCACACCTGGTTTTTCTTTAAGACCTTCATTCCCAAGGCCAGCCTCCCTTAGCAGCTGCTGCACCCATCCCCACTCCACCCGCTCCTGATTCCAGGGTATTTCAATCTCCTCCCAAAAATCCAGAGTCTAGCCCAATGGTTCCCAAGCATGGTTATACTTGGTGTCCTATCCCTTGGAAAATCTGATTCCATATACCTGCAGTGAGAGACCTGGGCCATCTGTATTTGAATTCCTCTGGTGATTTTAATGCAGCTTGTCCACTTGATCAGTATTATGCAAGCAACATCTAATATTTCAGTGCTTTTTAAATTTATTGTGTATAGGCATCTCCCTAGGACCTTTAAAAGGCAGATTCTGATTCAGAAGGTCTAGGGTAGACCCTAGAGTCTGCATTTTTAACAAGGGAAGTTTCGTTTCACTTATTTGGCTTAGAAAGCAATTTGAAACATTTCTCTCTGTGCTAGATTTGTGGCATAAAACCTGTCTCACTGACATTAAAACCAGGTTTTAATATTTTATACCCCTGAAAACTACCTGTGTATTTGGAGAGAAAAGGTATTACCAATGGAACTGGGAGAAGTGCAGTGTGCTTGCCTACCCTGCTGTTTCCTTCACCGAACACCGTCAGATGGCCTTCATCATCGTGGCTGGGATCTGCCTCTGCCTGTACTTCCTGTTTCTGTGCTTCATGGTATTCCAGGTGTTTCGGAACATCAATGGGAAGCAGTCCAGCCTGCCAGCCATGAGCAAAGTCCGGCGGCTGCACTATGAGGTAAGCAGGTCTCTCTCTCGGCTCATTCAGGAAATGGTACTCAGTATCTCCTGCTTGCTGTATAAACACACACACACCACCCTACACCTGGAGATTGAAAGCCTTTATTTCAAATACACATGCACAATAAGAGGCTACATCCTACTCTGAGAGGCATGTAGCTGGACTATAAATTTTGGAGTTTTCTGGGGTATAAATGCGTTTCTGTCCCCAGTGAGGAGTAAACTTGTCCCGCAGGTTCTTCCGCTTTGGGGTGGAATGCAGGTGCATGCTATATAGGTGGGAGATTTGAGTTTGATAGACTTGGGATTTGGCTTGGGGTGAGGCATTAGTTAAGGTTCCCTTGCTGAGAATCAGCCTTAAGACTGGGTGGGGGTCAGCCCAGGTGATCTGATTTGCAAACTCAAGGAAGCCACAGTTCCCCTGAAATATCCAGCAGGTGCTCAGATAGGGTTCAGTAATCTCTGTTTATAGATTATGTGCCTCATTCAAGAGAAACACTCAAATCTCTAATGTGGGTAACACATTCTTGATTTCTCAAGGACCCCTTTGGGCTCGCGCCCAAGTAGCTGTCCTTAGAGACATGGCCCTAATTCCTCTTTGAAGAGAGAAACAGAAACGGCAGAACCACATGGTTCCCATATGCAGTGGGTCTGCAGAGGCGTCCCTTCCCAAAGCACAGGTTCCCTTCAACCCTGCTGTCAGAAACCAGGGGCATTTTCCAAAGCTTTGCCTATCTCTAGAGCTAGAGTGACACATGAAAAAACTTAACCGAGTCCACTTCATGTTGATTAATATGCACGTTTCTTTTTGTTCACTGGAGCAGAATTTTATTTCCACTGCAAAAAAAAACAACACACTTGGATTTGGTAACTTTGAACCCTTGCAGAGAAGCATAACCAGCTTAGCAGGGAAATTAGCAGCCTCATGATGTGCTGTGAATATAATTTCCCAGGCTCTGGTGTTACTGTTTTATGAGAGATAAGAACATAGGACATATTTGGTCCAAGACATTTCTTTTTTTCCCTCTGCAGGAGAAAGGTTACTATGTGAAATTATTTCACTATCACTCTTAGGGATTTGGTTTTATAGATTTCTTTAAAATTCGCTTTTTAGAGATGTATATATTGAGATAAGGATTGATGGTAGCTGGTGGAATATTAAACTACTCTTTCTCTCTCCTAATAGGGGCTAATTTTCAGGTTCAAGTTCCTCATGCTTATCACCTTGGCCTGTGCTGCCATGACCATCATCTTCTTCATTGTTAGTCAGGTAAGTGGACCCTGAGAGGCTAGGGTGAGAATGTCCCTGGAGAAGTGCTTCTACTCTGCACAGAAAATCCTGCAGAGCTACTGAGAAAGGAGCAGGGAACTTCTCATGCTGGCAGCTGAGCAAGCCATGTTTTCTAGGCTTCTTTCTGGGTCTTGTCAATATCAAGCCAGAAGTGGACTGAATTTTCCCTTTCAGTACAGGGGGAGGAACAGTTGCTAAGTAAATTAACAGCCTGCAGCCATATTGAAGAGCACTTGTTTCATTTACTTCAGAGAATAAACTTTTCAAGCCCTGTAGTAGAACACCAGCAAGCAAGTATTAATTTTAGTTGATCCTTATCTAGCATTAGCATAGATCCTTTTATAGGCCATCAGCCATTCTTTTTAATAATTCTATTGCCACTTAAACATGAAATGAAATTCAAAAGTCCCCTTATCTCTGCTGGTTATTTCCAAAACTCAACATTTTGCTGTGCTTCAAAATCTTAATGCTAATGATTTTTAAATATTGGTAGCTTGTTTTTGGAAGCTACTATTTACATCTAATGTATTATGTATCTACTAGAGGCCCGGTGCATGAAATATGTGCACGGGGGGCAGGTCCCCTCAGCCCAGCCTGCACCCTCTCCAATCTGGGACCCCTCGGAGGATGTCCCAAGGATCGGGCCTAAACCAGCAGTCGGACATCCCTCTCACAATCTAGGACCACTGGCTCATAACTGCTCACCTGCCTGCCTGCCTGATTGCCCCTAACTGCCCCCCACTGCCGGCCTGGTCAACCCATGCAGCCTGCTGCTCAGTCGTCTGGTCAGCCCTCACTAACCCCCCTGCCAGCCTGGTCGCCCCATGCAGCCCACTGCTCAGTCATTTGGTTGCCCCTTACTAACCCTCCTGCCAGCCTAGTCGCCCCATGCAGCCTGTTCGGTCGCTTAAGCTTTTATATATATAGATTATTCATCTGAGCTTCATAGAAATTCTATGGGTAGGAATTGTTATCCCAGTTTGCTAGAATATGAAATCTAGTGGCTGTAGAGACATATCTTATTTATAATGTTTTCCACTTGGGTGTGACTATGGATGGATTACTTAAAAGTTCTAGGTTCAATTTTCTTATCTGTTAAATGGATATAATAATATACTGTAGAAGGTGGCTATAAGGATCCCATGAACTAATGCTTGCAGAGTGCAGGCATTGTGAGCATATAGGTGTGCCTTATGAATAGCAAAAAGCGTGAATGTTGTGCTAAAGGACCTAGACTAAGTTAGGGACCAGAACCCAGACCTTTTGAGTTTTTTGTTTGTTTATTTGTTTGTTTGTTTGTTTTTATTTTTGTTGTTTTTTTACCAGCTGCTCTGCCATCCCTGTATTTGGCCAAAATTGAGGATGTTAGGCATGCTCACAGAGCCTTAGGGCAAGACTTGCCCTATTCTGCTAGCAAGTTTCCTTGCAGTACAGGGGCTCCTCACTTTTTGTGCCATGAACCCCTTGGGTATGCTGGTGAAGGCTATGGACCTCTTCTTTGAATGTTTTTAAATGAGTAAAATAAAAAGCTTTGATCTTCAAAGGAAATCAGATAGTTAGATGATATATATGTGCAACTATATATATCTATAAGTGTAATTGGTATAAAAATATGACTTCTGTTGGCAACAAAATTATAGGCAGTGCTTCTATTATGGGAATTTGTTTTCTATAATCTTAATTGAAAGAAACAGTAGCTTACAATTAGAGACTGGTGAAAACAAAAATAGCATATTTTTCTCATTTCAGTTCACATACCCTTTGAATTCCATTAAGGACGACACCAAGTTAGGAGTCCCTAGAGGTCTGTTGGCTATGCCCACTGGGAAGCGTTAGTGTTGCTCCTGGAGGCTGAAGTGAATGGGGGGGAAATAACAAATATGTACATAGATACATTCATAAGATCTGTTCACCACAGCTGCTGTGACCTACAACAGCGCTGTGTTTGTATCAGACTGTTTGTCTATAAAACCTTGGAAACTTCATTCTCCACTCCTGATGCAGTAAAAATACTTCAAATTCTGAATGAGTTTTTTATTCACCTAACCGAGGCTCAAACAAGTTGTGTGGGAGGCCCGACTTATCCCTTGGCTGAGTCCCTCGTGTGACCAAAATGCTTTGCAGGCCTGCAGTGCCTTGGTCATGTGCTTGTTAATACAGCCAGTTCTGCCAGGCTGAGCAAGCAGCATGCACCACTTGGAGATCTGGAACCTCATGTGAGATGAGCTGAGAAATAAAAGGCACTACCAAGATATGCTCCCAGGAAGGGCACATTTGGTTCTAAAATGTGCTCCTGCCACTTTAGAAAGCTGCAGTCTGTCTCCCACAGCCCCATCCCCTTTCCTCTCTTGCCTCTGCAGAGTCCCTGCTCCTTGAAGTCAGGAAGGGACATTGGGCTGATGTTTAAAGCGGTTATATGTTGTCCGAATTTAACCTTGTACATGTTTAATGACTACACCTTTTTAGAGCGAAGGAGGTCAGTCTTCCAAGGAGCAGCGTCTGTAGCTTTTCTCTTAAGAAAAAGATTAATATTCCATCGCCCCAGTATTTTCTAACACAGCCTCAGCCTGTGGCTGGCTTTTTATATCTGCTGTGACAGTCAGTCCAGAGTGGATTTGAACTCTAAGGGGATAGCAATGAGGTCTTTTGGATTCCATTAGCTGCTCACATTCCTCCTGCTGGGTGGTTTTTTTATAAAGGCTTATTTATAGATTTAAGACGTTTTCAGGCATAACTCTCAGTGTCCCAAGCACTGTATTAATATAGTGATCAGAGGATTTATTTTTTAATGTCATGTTGGAATGTTTCAGCAATGAGCTCACCTAAAAGAAAATCTACTGGGTAACTTTTTGAAATAGATCCCAGCCTTAGGTAAAAGGAATGTATTAAAACTTCCATTATACACTTGGGCTTGCTGGGAGAGCTTGCATTTAAGCCCCTGAAATATAATGCGAGGGGATCTCGCCAGGACATTGAAGCTGGAAGCCAGGAATGAAAGGCCGCCGGAAGCTGTGGAATGCAGTGACCTTGAGGCTTTGTAGCTGGGCACTGAGGTGCAGTCTTTTAACGCCTGCCATTTTAATGGCCTCAGTCCTAGCAACCAAGGGATGGCACACCACAGTGTGGTATTTTAGCCCCTTCCCTCTGGAAAAGAAAGAGGCATTCCATTTAGGGGTGACAAACGGTAGGGAACAGAAGTGCAATGCAGGGGAGAAGGTCACCAACCTTCACTAAGGGAACCCCCAGGTGCCTGACATGCAGGTCAAGCCATAGGCAGCAAACTCCCAGAGAGCCTGTCCCCAACTCCTCTTTTTTTGTTTTTTTTGTTTGTGTGATCACTTCATTCTGTTACTTGCAGAGGAAATGTTTCCAGTAAGAGAGCCTGTGTCTGGGATTTGGAAATCTTGTTGTGAAGTGGAATGCTGGTTGTCAAGACTACTGGGTGTACAAGGATTTGACCTTCACTTGGCTCCAGGAGTATAATTGGGTGGTTTCACACAAAAGTAAATTGTTCAAATGTTAAATCAGGAAAAGCAGGAACCTTTAGAAATAGGATGTATGCAGAGGGGAGATGATTTTCTTTTTTGTTTTTTTTTGTTGGGGCTACCTGATTTTTCTCTCTGAAAGTTAAAGCGGGATGACTGCCACCTCTCTGCTCTGGCATTAATGAGATTTTTGGATTTACAAGGCTGCTCTGTTGAGGCTGCTGATTGTGGTGCATGGTGGTGGGAATGTGCTCAGAGCCCAGGATGGCTCAGGCATGAATAATTTAGGGAGGAGAGGGGAAAACACAATCGAGTCCCCAACAGCAGAGTGACACTGTATACAATTTATTTATGCAAATTCAATTCTTTGCCCTCAGCAGGAAATAACACATTTAGAGATTACACATTAAGTAGTATGGGTAATTCTGCAACTCTATCTAGACGTGCATGTGTCTCGAAGCAGACATGAGAGTTGGGCATGAAAATGCTATTTCCTCAGCCTCAGCTCCTGTGGGCCCCTCCAAGTATGAGCATGTCATTTGAGTGGTTCTGCTATAAAATTGTATTTTGCATATATATATCCAATTTATTATATGCCATGCATTATATCTAGGATATATAGTGCATATGTATTACTGCACAGATTTGAATGAACACAGCTGCGTGTACATATACTAATTAACCAATGTGCATCATGGCCAATTCAGTGAATTTTCAAAAGAAATTTGACCCTACACAATAGTTGCCTCCTAATTTAGCTTAAGAGACCCACCCCGGTTTAAGATAATATTCCTACTCTTGTGTTGTATAATGGCTAAGTAGATCTTTTGGAGTCAGAGCCACGACTTTCTGGCTGAGCAGTCTTAGGCAAGACATTCTGTGTCACAGTTTACCCATATGTTGAATGGAAATTTTAACTACCTACTTCATAGATTTGTTATTGAATCTAATACCTTCCTTGTAAAATTCTTAGCATACTTCCTCACAAACCATTAGCATTAAATAAATGTTAATTATTATTATCCTTGCTATTATTGTTTTAAATCTTACCTTTGCTAATACCTATTAACTATTTTTTTAAATTGCCATAAAAGAATGCAATAGGCACAAATAGTTCAATGAAATAACACTTATTATGTATTGACCTCATACTTTTAAGTGCAATTATTAGGATTTGCAAAGGACTGCGGTATTTTCTTCTGACTCTTCAGTCAGATATTTCCTAAGCGTGACTGTTTCTATCCCCCTTTCCATGTGCCTATCTGCACTGGCCTTCTGCACATCCCTATGCTTTTGCCCATATTCATTCAACAACCATCTATCTGTTGAGCACCATTGTGTACCAGGCACACAAGTGGGTGTTTCCTTAAATCCATCATGCCACCCCCAGCAAGAATCAACTTCAGCACAATTGTCAGTCCTATTTCTAGCTTATGCCACAGGAAGTAGGGTCTCTTACAGGTCCCCTATCTTAATAGAGTAGAAGATGATAAGAAGTGTTTGACCCCATTTTACCTGTACTTCTCCCAACCTAGCGGCCCCTCCTTAATTGCATAGAGAGGAGCTTCCTTTGCAAGGACAGCAGGTACTAGTACATGTGGTATCTGCTACATGGTTCCAGAAACCATCTTAAGGCTTTCTCTCCCCTTCCATTAAAAAATTATCTTAAGTATGCTCTAAGTACTGTGATTCTTATAATGTTAGGCTATTCTGAACTTAAAAATAAGAATAAGTGACATTTGGAGGCTTTTCTAAAAAGTAAGCCCTAAATAGCTTGAATGTTGGTGCATTGCTCAAAAATCAGTAATGGGTAAGAAATCCTTCTTTGGCCAAAACCTTCCTGAGCATGTCATATAAAGTGAATTATTTCCCCAAATAAATAAGTGTTCATAGTGGTGGTTTGTTTATGAGTCACAGAAATGAAAAAAAAAATGTATGTATCACCAGTGTCAAATTAAAACTGGTAAAGTTGCCCTAACCAGTTTGGCTCAGTGGATAGAGCGTCAGCCTGCAGACTGAACAGTCCTAGGTTCGATCCCGGTCAAGGGCATGTACCTTGGTTGTAGGCATATCCCCCGTAGGGGATGTTGCTAACTCTCTATCCCTCTCCCTTCCTCTCTGTAAAAAAATCAATAAAATATATTTAAAAAATAAAAATAAAAAAATAAAACTGGTAAAGTCTGTAATCACTTAATCTGGTTAGCTGACACTCCAGGTCTTTCAGGAAGAAATACTTGTCATTACAGCTGTACTATGCCTGAGGCCCTAGTGGATTATGGTTTATAAAGAGGGTACCAAATGAATATAGACCCACTGCTTCAAAAACAGGAGGAGAAATCAATCTGTTTGTTAGTCATTAATATTTAGCTATGGCTTGCCCTCTTACACTTTAGCTCTTAAAAAAAGCGGCTCTTAGGGATAGCTTATATAATCTCGCCTCATTAAACTATCACAGGAATATATGTCCAATACTTTCTTTTACTCCCATGTAAGATTTCCTGTGGCAGGCAGACGTGGTCAAATCATTTCGTTGATCTCACAAATCACCAGTCATTCACCTCAACAGTTCTGTTGACAATTCTTAGTATAACCCATATGTCATCAGACAGCTCTTAAAATAATTACCAAGTCATTAACATAGACAAAAGCAGCCTCAAAACATTCTTGCAGGATTATAAAGCACATGAAAGCTCATAATTACTTTTGTGAGTGACCTACAAAGAGAGACACAATATAAAAAAAAGATTATTGAGTGTTTACTGCATGCCAGGAAATTTCTAGAAATATTTTTACTTAATTCTCCTCAATAACCCTGCAAGTTCTTTTTTTGCACTGATGGAAACTAAAGTCCAGAGTCTTAGTCTTTACTTCTCTCACATTAGAGTATGAGGTAGAGGCTGGATTTGGATCTGGATCTCTGACTGTGTCTTTGTGCTTTCCCTCACCGCCCCTCTAGAGAAAACTCTTCCCTCTGAGGATTCACTTGCCTTCTCTGAGCCCCAAGGCCCATCAGGGACTGAAGATACGGCAGTGAATGAACCAGAGCTGGCCTCTGTCTGCAGGCAGTTTACAGCGAGCTGGGAAGACATATCAGAGGAGGAGTTGTACTTGTGGATAAGGCTTAGGCTCAATCATAGTTTCTTTAAATGAGGGATAATGTTGTTCTGCTGTTTTAGAAAGAGACACTTCCCAGGTGATTCTGTTGTGCAGCCAAATGACAAGCAGACTTTGTGCCTGACACATACGGTAAACCCTTAATTAATCTGTTCAGAGTATGATTCAGATTAAAAACTGGAGTCCTTCATCGCCCTACACTTTTCCTACATGTAGAAGAGACTTGATGTTTGTGTTGGTTGGTTCCTGTGTTGGTGTGTTGTGTTTCTTCTCAGCTCTAAGTCCACATCACTGTTTTCTCTCCACAGGTGACGGAAGGCCACTGGAAGTGGGGTGGTGTCACAGTCCAGGTGAACAGTGCCTTTTTCACAGGCATCTATGGGATGTGGAATCTATATGTCTTTGCTTTGATGTTCCTGTACGCACCATCCCATAAGAACTATGGGGATGACCAGTCTAATGGTGAGTGCTAGTTTCTTCAGTATAATTTTATTTAAGATAAGTACGCTTCTGTCTCCACATGACTTAAGGCTAGCAAAGCCTCTGGGTTTCCCAAACTTGCCCTCCTCCGAGTGTGAGTGAGCACCCTAAAGATTGCAGAACCATAAGACAAAAAGCCAGCACAGGGCAAATACTTCTTTAAGTTCTCACTTTTAAAAATACCTTGAAAATACGTTGGGAATATTACATTCTAGTCCTAAACATGTCCCAGAGTTAGTACAAAAATTAAATTTGCTTTCCTCAATTTTTTATTTTTATTTATTTATATTTTTGCAAAATGGACTGTTGAAAAGTATACCACATTCATTCTTCTAGTATGAGAAGTGTGATTCTAAGATATCTGGTGGAGTGGGACTGGGCCCTGGGAGTTGAAGAGAGAGCTGGCTTCATTTTTCTCCTGCTCACCTTTCCTGCAAGGCTGTTGACATGTGTCCAAACTGATAGCTATTCACCAGTCCCCACAGCCTGTCTCTCCTTAAGTGCTGACGTTGCTGTCTCAGATGTTGATGCTGCAAGAGCCTTAGAGAACTTGGCCAGTCTGGTCATTTTATAGATGAAGAAACTGAGGCACATAGAAGGGAAGGGCTTGCCTTTCCTTCTTTACCAGCCACGGCAGAAAGAAATGAATATTACTGTCTATGGCAGAGCTATTAACTTGGAATTGGTGGCCTGGTACACGTCTGTTCTGATAGCTCATTTTTCTTTGGATGTTTGATTCTATACTGTTTCGGTCCACACTTACTCTTTCATCTCTTTTTCACACTTGCTTTACCCAAGCAACATACTTGCTATTCCCCAAATATAAGAGGCTCTTCCTCAAATCAGAGCCAGTGCCCTTCACTGCCCCAGAGCACAGACCAGGGTTCAAGGTCTGCCTGTCCACCATGGCACCAAGGGTTGGCCTTGCTCATAGGAAGTGCTCAGTGAGTGTGTGGTAAATGAATAGATTTATATCCTGTCTTCATCTGGGTGTAATAAAACCCTACCTGTCTCTTGGGCTCATTCAAAATGCTTCTTCCTTCTTGAAACCTTTTCCTGATCACACCAGTCGGAGTTCAGCAAATTAGATTCAGTAGAATATTATCGCCGTAGGATGTTAATAGTCAAATATGTTCGATAATCATTGGGTTTTTAATCAGCATCAATGGGGTTTTTGCTAAAAGACATCTTAATGCCTTTAGCACATTAATATGTACTGTAAGTCATTTAAAATGGGCGGGGGTAACAGCATTTCCCCAAGTGATTACATCATTTGGTCCTGGAACTCTTATTCTAGGCAGTGTGTCTTCTGGAACCAGCATCCCAGGGAAGAGGCCTGGGGGAACAAGGTTACGCTTCTCACATGACACTCACTGTGCAGCTGTGCATGAGCTCGTCTGTCCCTTCTCACTCCTGTTGAAACATTAACTCCTTACGGGCCAAGACTGGTTAAGGGTGCTTTGAAAATGTTGAGTGAATTAATGCTTTAGAAATAAGTGTTCTAGATTAGCTTTCATATTTCACAGATGAGTGATCTTGAAAGTGGGGTTAAAGGAGGTGGATGTTGACATGAGAAATGGGGCGAGGAGGGAAGGCCTTTGTGCTGAGGGTCAGCGGTAGAGGAATGGTCTCAACCAGCATCTGTCTCCAGCACTATACCTGCCACTCTGTGCCAGAGCGTCCTAGACCTCAGGCCTGCCTTCCTTCCTGGTCCTCGACTTCATGTCACAATCGGTATCAGGTTTACCTTTGGCCATGGGTCCTGGGCAAGAACAAAGACTTTTAAAAAGATTATTGTTGTCACTATTACAGATGTCCCCCATTTTCCTCCTCTTTGCCCACCTCCACCCAGCTCCTGCCCACCCGCTTCTCCTAGTGTTCACCACACTGTTGTCTGTGTCCATGGGATATGCATCTATGTTCTTTGGCTAATCTCTTCACCTTCTTTTACCCATACCCTTCCACAACCCTCCCCTTTGACATTCATGAAGTCTGTGCCATGAATCCATGCCTCTGGTTCTATTTGGTTCATCAGTACCTTTTGACTTACCTGCCCAGCTGCCCAACTTTGGGTTTGATTGTGAGTTAGGCAGCATTCACTTCCCACAGCTTCCTTTCCACTGCAAGCAACTCCGTTTTACTCTATGGTCTGTGGAAGCATGCAGCCTCTCCAACAGGGGGCCTCCACATTTCATTTCACGGACATCCTGTTAGAGTTTGACACAAACCACATGGACCTGTTCTTGACTTGAGAATATTAAGCAGGAATCCAAAAGATGGAGCTCCTACCTTCCAGGGGAATTCCACCTAAAAGCAATATCTGGACTTCCCAGGATGTTGGAACGATCATTCAAATGGGTAGGAATTATTGAGTGCTGACCTGTGCTTCACGTACACACACTATTCTGGTTGTTTTTGCTCTATGGCTGTTGGCAAACTGCTTCACTCCCCTGTGCATCACTTCTCCCAGTTGTAAGTGATCTCCCAGAGTCTTATGGAACCATGAAATTCTATGGTTTTCTTTCTTCCTGATAGCAAGGAAGGGGCAGAAGAGCACCTCCTGCCATAAAGTCGCAGCCCAGGGCGTGATTCTGTCACAGGTAAGGGTCTCCAAACACTGGTGAGACTTTACCCAGCTCGGGCACTCTCAGGCACGTGGGAGGCCTGAGCTGGAGCCACCCCTGCAGAGACAGCATGACTGCCTGCCACCTGCAGGGCCAGATGGCTGAATTGCAGCCAGGTATTAGGCAGCTCCCAGTAGGACTTCTTTCTCTGCAGGACTGCTGCCCTCCTGGGCGTGCAACCTTGCAGTTGAGACTAGCACTTGATCTTTTTCTCATCATGTTTGTTATTGTTGAAGACAGCTTGAACTGCAGTTTCACAGAAAGCTCAAAAGCTAGTTCTTGGCCCTGGCTGAGTAGCTCATTTGGTTAGAGTGTCATCCCAATACGCCAAGGTTGTGGGTTCGATCTCTGCTCAGGGCACATACAAGAATCAACCAATGAATGCATAGATAAGTGGAACAAATCGATATTTCTCTCTCTTTTTCTCCCCAACTCTCTCTAAAATCAATTAAAAAGAAAAAGCTAGTTCTCAAGAGGAGAGCACCTCCCCTGAATCTTTTCCCAAGTGGTGTTTGGAAATGTTCATGGTTGTTACAGATTGTCACTATGACTGGGACACACATGCCACTGGCATTTAGTGGCTGGATTCTAGGTATGCTCAATGTCCTGCATTGAGCAAAGCAGTTCGTTGAGTAAAGAACTGTCTTGCCTCTAATGTAACAGGGCCCCTATTGAAAAACATCCTCCAAACGCTTTAGTGGGCAGACCCTTTTGGGACCCCGTCTGATCATAAACACAAAAGAGATACCATTTAGCAGGTCTGTGCGGTGACATGATCAGCTGTGACTTCAGAGCAGCCCATGAGCCCCTGGCAGCTGCTGCCACCCTGTTCCCGCATGGTGCTGTGAGCTGAGCCCCTGGCAGCTGGTGGCACCCTGTTCCCGCATGGTGCTGTGAGCTGAGCCCCTGGCAGCTGGTGGCACCCTGTTCCCGCATGGTGCTGTGACTGTGCCCCTGGCGGCTGGTGGCACCCTGTTCCCGCATGGTGCTGTGATGTGCCCCTGGCAGCTGGTGGCACCCTGTTCCCGCATGGTGCTGTGACTGTGCCCCTGGCGGCTGGTGGCACCCTGTTCCCGCATGGTGCTGTGATGTGCCCCTGGCAGCTGGTGGCACCCTGTTCCCGCATGGTGCTGTGATGTGCCCCTGGCAGCTGGTGGCACCCTGTTCCCGCATGGTGCTATGACTGGGCCCCTGGCAGCTGGTGGCACCCTTGTCCTGCATGGTGCTGTGATGTGCCCCTGGCGGCTGGTGGCACCCTGTTCCCGCATGGTGCTCTGACTGTGCCCTTGGCAGCTGGTGGCACCCTGTTCCCGCATGGTGCTGTGACTGTGCCCCTGGCGGCTGGTGGCACCCTGCTCCCGCAAGGTGCTGTGATGTGCCCCTGGCTGCTGGTGGCACCCTGTTCGCACATGGTGCTGTGATGTGCCCCTGGCTGCTGGTGGCATCCTTGTCCCGCATGGTGCTGTGACTGTGCCCCTGGCCGCTGGTGGCACCCTGTTCCCGCATGGTGCTATGACTGTGCCCTTGGCAGCTGGTAGCACCCTGTTCCCGCATGGTGCTGTGATGTGCCCTTGGCAGCTGGTGGCATCCTTGTCCCGCATGGTGCTGTGACTGTGCCCCTGGCGGCTGGTGGCACCCTGTTCCCGCATGGTGCTGTGATGTGCCCCTGGCAGCTGGTGGCACCCTTGTCCCGCATGGTGCTGTGAGCTGAGCCTTTGGAAGGGGCTCTCCATGTTGGATTCTCTGATCATTTTTCTTCTCTGCTCCTTTCACTTTTCATCTCTTCATCTGCCGCCAAACCACACACTGTAGCCTAGGAATTATGGTGTCTTTGCCAAGATTTTGGAGCTCCTTTGAAAGAGCTTGTTTGGAATATTACATGGAAACCTAGAAAATGAACTCTTAGGGTGATATACTGTAGTTTTAAATTCTCTGGATGGCATTTCTTCTCCCCACTCACCCCAGCTTACTCATGCTCCTTTTCCTTTCTCTTGGAAAGTTTTTATTTTTAAATTGGCTTGGACTGCTCTCCCTACCCCTTGCTTTTATGGTCCAGAGCCAAAACTTCAGATCTCTCTTGCTGTGGAGAATGAATCACAGGTGTGCCATGCTTCTTGCCTTCATGAGATGGATCCTGGAAGGACCTTTGGAAAAAGATAGACCTCTGCAAAAGAAAGAACCGTTGAGAAGTGCTCGTTTGGTGGGAGATGGAGAAAGATGCCAAGAAGTGTCAGGAGGAAGTGGGAGCAGAGAGCATAGACATTTGCTTCTCCCTTTTGGTCAAGGAATGGACAGAGGAACAAAGTGGACAGCAGGTGCAAGCGAGAGTTGGTTTCCAAAGAGCATTTTCTCTCATATATTTGTTTGCCTTTTTAAAAAATATATTTTAACGATTTTTTACAGAGAGGAAGGGAGAGGGAAAGAGAGTCAGAAACATTGATCAGCTGCCTCTTGCACACCTTCCACTGGGGACATGCCTGCAACCAAGGTACATGCCCCTGACCGGAATCAAACCCGGGACCCTTCAGTCTGCAGGCCGACGCTCTATCCACTGAGCCAAACCGGTCAGGGCTATTTGTTTGCCTTTTATTGCATGGGTCCAGCGGCCCTTAGAAATGAAGCACTGAGCACCTCAGTACTCAGCACGGTGCTAGGTGGGATAAGGTGGAGTGATGTAAAGCCCACAGACAGTCCTTGTTCCCCGAGAGCTAGACGTTTGGGATGGGAGACAGACTTCCATGGCTGCCTCCTGAAACACGGGCTGTGGCAGGACAGCTCCTAGCCAGCATGTTCCCATGTCTTCTGTGGCTGGTGGGTGCTGCAGGCATGTGGAGCTCTGACTTCCTTCTTGTTGGTTCACTTACCTCAGTGCAGTGGTAAGTCATGCATAATTTTACATATGTGTGTGTGCCTGTGTGCATGGATATGTTTATATCACCATTCTATGTGTATATGTACATATAAATATGCTTTTTTTTTTTTTTTACTTTAACGAAGGTATTTTAGACCTCTTTCTTGCAAGGACCACTTACATTTTCTGCTCTGCTCTTGCTGCCTTTTCATTAAAATTGTTCTTTTTACCTGTTCCCATACCAATCTGTGAATCATTAGGATATCTTCCTAGACAGAAACAAATTTCAGCTGATGCTGGTCAGCCCTAAGCTCTGAGGGAGGGCACGGTCTCCCAGGGGGGCGACCTGGAGGCCTATACTCACATCCAACCATCCCAACTCCCTGCCACCAGTTCATGTGGGGAAAAAGCTGGTACTGCTTATGAAGTCTGGCCATTCTTAATAATCGCTTTCATTTTTGTATTCTTTCATCTAGAGAATTCTTGTCAGAAGGCTTAAAAAAAGAGGAGAAATGAGATTCCTGACTGGATGACGATGAAGGGGCCAGGAGACACTCTAGTTGCCCACTGGTTCCTTTCAATTTCTACTCACACTGAATGTTTTCTGTCTGACACACTCAGGCTGCCGGAACCACGGCAGCGGCCGGGTCTCAGGTCCTGGTGGCTGGCTACCCCGCTGTGGCCGTTTTACTTCCAGAAGCCTCCAAGGTCTCATGCTGCTGGGTTCACAGGGAGGGTGGCTTTGGCTTTTATTGCCTCAACAAATGTTTGGTTTGAGTCATGAGGCTTCGACAGTGGCTGCCTTTTATTGAGGTCTTTCCTCTGGTTGCCTGTTAGATGACTCACCCTGGCCAGCCCGCCTTCCTCTTGATGTCTAGATAGAATCGGTCTTCCCAATAGGGCGGGACTCAGACTCTGACATGGGCCTCAACAGCCTTTTCCCACTCCCTAGTGACGATGGGAAAGAGGTGACAGACAGGCCATCACCAGCCTCTCCAGCTTCGCCAGCCTCACTCTTCCTGCTCTGCTCTTTGTAGTTGGGCAGAGCTCACTCTTTCTGCTCCTGCCTCTCCTGCCTACCAGTGGCCTGATCTTTACCCAGGCACCTAAAGTCACATTTTCTTAGTCTTAGAATTACTATCACCCCACTATGATAGAAGGTACCTCAGTCACCTGCTTGAGAGGACCTTTCTGCTTCCTAAAGGTATCTGTTGGGTAGGGCTGGTATAACAAATATGGTGGTCTAGGTGGCTTAAATAACATAAATCTATTTGTTTTCTCATGATCCTGGAGGCTAGAAGTTCAAGATCAAGTTATCAGCAGCGTTGTCTCTCCCAGGGCTTCTCTTGGCTTATAGGTCTTCTCCCCGTGTCTTCACATGGTCTTCCCTCTGTGTGTGTCTCTATCCTAATCTCCTTTTCTTATAAAGACGCTGGTCATATTGGATTAGTCCCCATCCCAATGCCTCACATTAATGTAATTACGTCCTTAAAGGACCTTTCTCTGAATACAACCACATTCTGTGGTATTGAAGAATTAGGGCTTCAACAAATGATTATGGGGTGTGGAATACAAGTCAGCCCACAACACTAGGATTTCACTCAAAACTTCTAGACTTTATTGTGTCCACTCCTTGCAGTTGCCTGGTGTTGCGTGTCCAGAGGTGGGTAGGAAATACCACACCCCAAGCCTGGTATAGGCTATGTTTGATGATTGAAAGGGATTGAGAGATGGCTGGACCCAGGATTATGAACTCTGTCCCACCAAGACTACTATGCCTCATCCCCCCAGAGGGATCATAAAAGCAGAGTCATCCCAAGGCATACTTGTTTACTATGGACCTAGCCATTTGGAGTAGAGCAGGGAGGAGCTAGACTGGACTGTAACAGACAAATCTTGTTGGTGGTTTTAATGAGCACTTACTATACCAGATCCTGTGCGGCATGGTCACATTCTTTGGAAAAGAAAAGAGAATTTTAAGACCTACCATCCACTAATTTATTAACATGCAACATATAGGAAAGGACATAATTTGAAAGTAAACAACAGTCATGTGCATGGAAATAATTTTGCTTTACAAATACTATACTCCCCTTGATTTTCTCATCTTGCTGTGAACCAGGGACTTCTAGAGAGTTATCATTTGATAATTTAGCTTTGAAGGTGAATAGAAGGAAGTCAGTGAGGGACTAGGAAAAAATCCCACAGAAGAGAATGAAGTCAGTAATGTTACAGACACAACAAAAGCTTTGGACATGGACACAGGTGGATTGGAATCCTGGCTCCCGAGAAATAAACAGGAGCTCATGGTTTGTGACTTCCCTGGTCCTCCATGTTTGGGTAATGGGGTGTTAATTTGTCTTAGTGGTTATGAGGAAAGAATGAGGTAGCCCTTATTAATATTAGAAGACCACTGATCTCTTCCAGATTCTGTGAAACAATCTTAGAATTCTTCTTCTTTTTTACTGAAATAGTCACAGGTACACAAATATTTGTCATTTTAAAAAAGCTGCCTGTCTTTAAAAGCTGTGCTTCTCATTATGCCATTATAGTTCCATTTATGTAGGTTTCTGGGTCCATGGTACACATTTCAGGCAGTTAGAATCAAGTAGCAGCTACCTCTGGCCATGATACCAAAAATATGGGCCCATCGGTAGTCCTTTGAAATTAAATCCTGTGCCAGAGATCAGTCTCATTTCACAGTGGTTAGAAAGAAACAAGCCTTTGTCTTATTAATTAGCTGAGATGAATTGACATAACCAGAGAAAGAGACTTATTGCAAACCGAAGAATTCTTTTCCTTCCATCATTTATTCTTTTTCCTTTTATTCTTCCCTCTTCCCTCCTCAGTAAGAAACACATCACATTTTTTGAAGGGTTTTTTTGGTCTTGAAAGGGAAGAATCTCCAAGTGTGTTTGTGCATGGTGCGGCAGAAGCCAAGAGAGGAAGAACAGATAAAGTGAGACGTTGGCAGAAGTGTGGGTCCCTGGAATTTGGAGACAAATGGAGGGATCCCCACTCCTGCCATGTTACTGTCACCTTCCCACATCCATTCCTTGCAGGGAAAGAGTTGGCCTTCAAGGTACAATACAGCCACAGGTAAATCAGAGATCCACTAGCCAGAGATGCATAGATCCGGGTCCTCATCCTAGCTCTGCTGGGAGCAGGCTGCATCCCATAGAGAAATTAATTGCCTACCTGAGCCTCAGTGTCTTCACATCTTATAGGGAAATGCAGGGCACGTTAAGCCCCTACTGGTGCATATGATAAATGCTCATACGTAACAGCTCTCCTTACTGTCAGTGCACTGATATTTTGTGTTATAAATTCTCTTTCATCAGACACAAAAGAGCAAAATTAACACCTTGAACAATTTATCCAAATTACTATGTATATGTATTTATGACTGTAACACATTCATGTGAATTTATGCTTTGCTGGCAGTCTCACTGGCTGTTGGAAACTTGAATATTGACAGTGTCAGCATAGCCTAAAGGTTGAGAACTTGGATGCTGGAGTCTTATAGCTCCCCTTTGAATCTCTGTGTATCAACTTGGGCCTTGGGCGAGGTGCTTAGCCTGTCTGTGCCTCAGTTCCTTCATTAGCAGAATGGGAATGATGACAGCAGCACCTCTGTCAAAGGACTGGTATGAAGATTAAATGTATCAGTATTTGGAAAGTGCTTAGAACAGTTTCAGGCACATCCTGTAATACAGGTGAAATAAAGAAGCCCAAGTAATTTTGGCTGTTTCTTCAAATGATCTGTAGGATCAGATACATTTTCTAGGGCCTGCTAATTGGAATCACATTTTAAGCTTAAAGAATTCCCATCTTTGGTTCAAAACCTGAAGAAAATTACATCCTGGCATTTATTTCTAAGGTCTTCAATGAAAGGGATTCCTTAGGTAAACACTTGGAGGTGCTAAGCGATTTACTGGGTGGTCAGGACTCTTTGAAATGCTGAGGACTCTCAGACATGCAGATCCTGAAACTGGCTTTGAACTTTTGATGGCTCTCCCAGATATGCAAATTAAGAACTAGCTTTGACCAAGCACCCTGCAGGGTCACTGTATGGGGTGACCAAAACACTGGTGTTGTGTACAGAATCCTGGGGATAGCAGAAAATTTAGTGTATTTCTGGTCATTTTTCCTTGAGAAGAAAACCCCTAATTGTTCTTAAAAGTTTTATACGTAGTACCCTGCCCAATCGATTGGTAAGAGGCAGGTCTTATTTGCCTGTACATGGCATAGCCACTTTGTAAATTATTCACAACAAGGGTGCATGTGCCTGCCTTCCTATCACAGGAAGGCTTAGCCCACAGCACAGCCTTCCTTCCTAGGCCCAGCTCCCAGCTCTGCTGTGTGTCTGTTTGTCACCTTGGGGCAGTCACCTTCCTTCCACCCCAGTTTCCTCATCTGTAACACTGGCATGATCAGCTTGGAGGGCTCTTGTAAGGATAAATACGATCAAGGATAAAGCATTGAGAGTAGCGTCAGGCACCAAGTAATCTCTCATTAAATGTTAGTAATGACTACAAATTACATAAGCAGTAAGCTGACTCATCTCTCATTAATCTCTCTTCTCTGGGAGACAAAAGTGGATGAAATTACTGCCAAGGTTGAGTGAAAAGGTTGGGCGTGAGCCCTGGTGTTTGTGCCCAGGTTTTCGCTGTCAGCTCAGAATGTGAAAGGGCGGTGCTTATGGAGATGGACCAGCTTTCTTCTCCTTCCTCCTGCTACGCGTCTCACCCCAAAACCCCTGTTTCAGGTGATCTGAGGGTCCACAATGGGGAAGAACTCCAGCTCACCACCACTATCACCCACGTGGACGGACCCACCGAGATCTACAAGTTGACCCGCAAGGAGGCCCAAGAATAGATGGCGGCAGCACCTGGCTGGGACTGTTTTCCCCACATCCCAGCCCTTCTGACTGCAGTGTGGAGCACGCCAGCAAGAGCTCACTGTGCCAACCAGCCCTCCACTGCTCCCGTGTCTTAGCGGTGGTTGCTTGGACCAGTGGCGTGGACCAGTTTGCCTTCTGACCAGAGAGCTCTTGGGGGAAGATTCCACAGCCACTAAGGCGTTGTGTATGATAACAGAACCTCTGGTATGACACATTTTCTGTGATCATTGTTAATTAGTGATGTAGTAACATCTGTAGCAGGTGGTTAGTAAGCCTCATGCGTTGGGGGTATACTCCTTGGGGGGATGATGTGGGCCAGGTGGGGTCTATATGGAGTGGAATATTTGACTTGTTTTCCTGTTTTAGATTCTAGGATAGGTTTTTAACATCCTTTGCAGTCCAAGAGAGGCTGGCGTCATAGTTTCACACTCCTAGTTCATGACCACTTTTTTTCCTATTTATGTCACCAGGTAGCCTGTTGAGTTAATATTTAAATTGTCAATAGACATGTGTCCCTCTTTTTTATGGCATACTCTAAAATAGCTGAATTTCGTGAGATGGTCTGTTTCAGCTTCGGAACCAAATCTGTGTATCCGATACTGACCGATCTGTTGGATGTGGGTTGGGTCTGAAAGCTTTTTTAACCTCCTGCTTACAATGTGTTTCCTTTTGATAAGATGCTTCAAACAGCCTCCAGAAGTGTAGATCGGATCCATTAAATAAACCTGTATGTATATGCATATATGTACATGCACACGTCATCCTCCTGCTCAGCCAGGACACACGCATGCAGATTCTTTTCCATGTCAAGTCATGGGGTGGGGGAAATGGCTTTATGAGAAATTAAAGTATTTTGCCATCAAACCAAAGTGTTTGGGGACGGTATCTATTTTTGGAAATAGGATAACCTTTAGTATTGGTGGTTTACCTGCCTAGCTGTCGTGTCTGGCAACAAGGGTGGGGAAAATGTGACATGATTTAGAAGCAGATTACCCCCACACACCTATTCCCACTTCCACGAATAGCCTGTTTGTTGGTGTTTTAACTCTGCCACTGGAGAGGCAGGCAACGGTATAGCAAAGGGAAAGAGCCTGGATCTGAGGTAAGAAGGCAGTTTCCCATGGAAAGTCTGCCCTTTATGAGTGTGACCTTATTGATGCTTCCTGACCTGGATGTCCCCTCACCTACAAACTGGCATCCATAAACTTTGATTGCTTCACCGGGTTGTAGCACCTAGTAAATCAGGCAATGTATATGGAAATGAATTTTAAACGCAAAAGCCATATGAATGTGTTCTTCCTGGAATCAAAAACTTCAGGAGTGTCCTGCTTTTCAATCACTGGTGCCTGGAAGTCTGGTTTCACATTCCCGTTCATCCACTCAACACCCACCATCCGTCCCTGCCATCCCCATCCCCTGATTTTGGCTAAAAGCACAGGAAGCAAGGGCAGAAGGAAATACTTTGGCTTTGGCTGTTCTCTCAGGCCTTTTCCTATCCTGGTGAACATCTGACAGTATGTGAACGAATTCACTCAACATCCACTTCTGATCACCCACGGTGGTGCCAGGAATTAAAGGTAGCCCACGCCTCCCCATCTGGAAGGGGAGATGAACATGAACTTAAAACATGGTCAGGGGTCTCCAGTCCCAGAGGGAGCAGGGAGAGGTTCTCCCAAAGAAACGGGGAAAGGGCCTGAGATAGACCTTTAAAAAAATAAGATTTTACCAAAGGGCAAAGGGACCAGAAGTACGGGAATCATGGAGGAAGTGAAGATGGAAGCTGTTTAGAAAAGTCTGCTCATCAGGCCTGACTGGCACCAGAATGAAAACAGCAGGAGGTAAGCCTAGTGCCCCTGGGAGGCAGGAGGAGAAGGGTCGTTGTGCTGTGGTGAGAGCCATAAGACAGCCTTTGGGTTTTAGAGAAGTGATGTGCTCTGAATCACCTTCCACTGGAGCACATGGAGGCTGGACACACCCAACAAACAGACCACAGGCCTGAACCTAGGGCACTACTCCAGGACGTGGAGAACAGGGGACTTGTTTAGGAGATAAAGCTGGCATGGCTTGCGCAGTCTGAATGTGGTCCTCAGGAAAAGCCAGGGTAGAGTCAAGTTTCATGCCTGGCTGGGAAGGGAGTGGCGGGGCCCTGACAGAATTAGAGATTCCTGGACAAGTGTAGGTGGTTCTGTTACTTAAAGGTCTATCAGTAGCAAAAACCAACTCAAGCAAGCTTTGCCAAAAGAGGGGCCTCACTAGACCTTTTCTAGACTATCTCATGAATCCATGGAACAGTTGAATGACCAGAGAGCTTGGGAATTGGGACAGTTCTAAGGGACCCCTGCACCGGGGATTCATGGGCCTTTCCCTGCACAGTGCCATTTACAGTGATCCCAGGTCTTTGTCTCTCTCACTTCCAGAGTAGGAGAGGCTGAGTGACTCAGCCTCAGGCAGGTGCCTGTCCCTGTGGCAATCAACTGTGATCAAGAAGTCAAGTGGCTTTTAGCAGCATACCCTGTGGGTTGGGGTCAGTTTCCAAAGGATGGTGGCCAATCCATTTAGACATGGGCAAACAATCAGAAAAGATCTACCACAAGGAGCGAGATGATAGGTTTGGATTTGCCTGGGCTGGGTTTTAAAAGCCATCCTCTGGAGGAATTGACAGGCTGACAATTAGAAATGAGAGGTTGAGCGGACCACTCGGGACAGGAGGTTTGGCAGCCGTTACCCCTGAGAAGAAGTGTAGCTGGGCAGCGCACTAAAGCCTACGGGAAGATAACCAGGAGCCGGAAACCAGCTGCCCACATTCCATAGGAGAGGAAGAAAATGAGGTAGATGACTCAGGGAAATGTGAAGTGTTAAAGAAGCCAAAGAAAGAACCAGATTTATGGGGGAAAGATGAGATATACTGAGAGATTCAAAAACATTTAAGGATTGAATATAAAGCCTGTTGGATTTGGTGGTTTGAACGTGGCCTTCTCAAGTGGCAAGGGCAGAAGCCAGAGGTGGAGCCGTCAATGGTAGTCGTGATAGGAAGGAAGGAGGTAGGGTTGTGGTTGGTTATTGGACGAGCCAAAGGCTTGCATACATTAGTTTGGGGAGAGAACTGGACTGAGTTGGTAAACCTGAGGGGTGAGAGCCAGCCAAGAAGTCAAAAGGATGATGAGATAACATAAGCCCCAAGGAAGATTAGCGACTTTGGGATCTAGGACAGGAGTTGATGTGTTCATTTTGAAAGAGTGAAAGGACATTTTCATACTGAGATGAGAGAGAAATAACTGATGGATGTTGGAGAAGAAATTTGAGGTCAAAAGGAGAGAGGTTGTTGCCCGGCCAGTGTGGCTCAGTGGTTGAGCGTCTACCCATGAACCAAGAGGTCACTCACTGGTTTTGATTCCCCATCAAGGCACATGCCTGAGTTGCAGGCTCAATCACCAGTAGGGGCATGTAGGAGGCAGCCAATCGATAATGTTTCTCTCATCGATGTTTCTGTCTATCCTTATCTCTCTAAAAATCAATTTAAAAAAGAAAGCGAGAGAGGTTGCTGCCTGTTTCTCTGTGTGCCCAGTCTTCTCCACAAACATGAAAAGTTCTCAGTTTCAAGAATGCAGGTTGAACACAACCATTTTCAACCAGTGGAAAATCCAAGAAACTCTTCACCAGGTGAGAAAAAGCCTTTGTTAGGACCACTAACCTAGACAAAACAAATTATTTGCCATGTATACCAGTGTTATAAATTGTCCTAATATTTTTCATGTAATTTGAAGAATATTATAGAAAAGATGTGTAAACATCACAATTAAATACTTTTAAAAATATGAAAATTCAGCAATATAGTCAACAAACAAAACAAAATTGCTCTTTCAAAGAAAAAAACAAAAATCAGGTTTATGTTGGTCCACCTACTCGGTATTCACTAGGTGTTATTCCTACATTTTCCCTTAGGGAAAGAGAATGTCCATATAATGAAATAAGTCTGCTCTCCATGTGACCTCCAGGTAGTCTGAACCATTTCTCAAAATCGAGATAAAACACTAATAATTCTGACGCCCGAGTCTTTCAGCCCATCTCTCTGAGCTGGTGGATCCCTTGGAAGTCACACCCCTGGGGGCCTAGAAGGGACTTCTGAGAAAGTTGAAAGAAATTCAGAGCGGAGATGGGGCTTGGGTGCCATCCTTAGCTTGGTATTTCTAAAAACTGTTTTATCAACACTGTCAAATTGATCAGGCGCTGAGAGGCTGACTGGTCACATTGGGGAATCTCAATGAACTACAGTTCCGATGCTATCTTTTACACAAGATACACACCTTGTGGCTCCATCCCCCCAGATGAGGTAACATCTCAACCATCACAAAGCCTGAGGCATCACCCCTGTGCCATCAAAGAAAATACACACAGCTCTGGAGAAAGTGCCTCGCATAGTGTGGGAATTCCACTGGGGTGGGTCAGTGGGTGAGCAAGTGAACACACCTCAGTGAATCCCAGTCTCTGTCTGATTGCTGTGGTCACATAAACTCTTTGGGATCCCCTTCTCTTGTTTGATTCAAGCAGACTTTGCTTCTTTCCCCGCCATTCATCATCAGGATATGTGAGTGCCATTGATGTGGCTCAACGTGTTGGTGCGTCTGACTTCCACGCGACTATACCTTTGCCTCTGTGTTGTAAGGCCCTCCCACCCTGTGGTGCTATATCAAACTAGAAGCTTGCTTGCTGACACCTGTAAGCTTGCTCTCCCCCATCACATGTTGATACGTGGCTGAGTTCGTGGTATAGAAACAACTTGTTTTCTGAGACCACCTACTGCCTTTTCCCCTGACTTCAGAGGGGTCTTCCAGGCACTCCTTGAACCCTCTGAATGTCCGGAGCTTCCTGACTCTGAGGATATGCTTTTCTCTGGTTGCTGAGAAGGTCCTTCAGCAATGAGAACAGACCTGCCTTTGTGAATTTGACCCTCTTGTTCTGATTGAACTTCTCCCTACAGGTCCCGTCCACTCGGGGTCCCTCTCCTCCAGGCTCCCGGCTCAGTTCCTCACCCCCTCCACCAGACACAGTTACTTCACGACTGCGACTGCTTGCCTGGCAACAGCACTGTAGTTTCTCATTGTTCCAAAGTATGATACTCACCCTGCACTTTCGCTCCGGCTGCCACAGATGGGTGTGAAAACAATACTTCTACCAGCGCTCCACATCCTAAGAAAATGAAATTAGGTTTAAAAAAATCCACATCTTACACGTTTTTGCTTCTTGTGACCACATATGTATAGCCGCTCAAGCACGTCAGAGTTTTAAAAATGAGTATCACCAATTCCTTCCTTTTGTATTCAGGAACATTTTTTAGCTTAATCATAGGTCTTTACATGTACCCCTGTGATACTGCACTCTCTTCTCACACAGTCAATAGGTAAAGCACATCTTTAACTTTTAAGATAAGCACTGTTTGTAATGTAAATAAAGGTAGTTAAATTTTCCCCAAGTGCAAAATGGGTTGTTTTTAATTGCTTGAGAACTGACATATATATTCACCTGAGACCAGAGAAGCCTCCCAGGACCTGGACCTCTCTCCTGTGTCCTGCTCTACACACACACACACACAGACACACATGCACACACATGCACACACACGCATACACACACAACATTTTATTAAGCCCCACTTACTGTGCATATGTGTTTTGTAATATGGAACTTTCTAATTTACATATTTCCCCCTAATAGCACCTCATAGTCACACAGTAGGGACTCTACTTCACATAATGAAGATTGAGGCTCAGAGAGGTGAAGTGACAAAGTTGGAGCTAAGAAGAGATCCTCAGTCTTGGGCCCTCACTGACTTTTAAGTAGCAGATTTGCAGCAGAAGAGTCAAGAGTTTTGTTGTGAGCTCCAACTCTCATCAGACAGAGCAGAATGACCTTATTGGAAATGTTATTTCAGCCTTAAAAAAAGTATCTGCCTGCTCTCTACCTCCATCGATGGCCAGTGTCTGCCCTCTTCTGGCCAAAGGGAGGATGACAGCTATCACGGGGCCAATCTTCAGATCAAAAGGCAGACCTTGGAATTTGGGAAATTGGCAGTTGGTCCATGAGAATTGCTGCCTGTTCTTTCTCATGTCCATGAGAAAGGCATGTGCATAGCCTGTACCAGAACTTACAGGCTATGCACATGCCTTTGCTCTGGGACCCTCAGGCAGCTGCACCCCACCCACTCGAGCTAGGTGAATTCTGAAGGACTCACCAGTCTCAATTCTAAGAATTACAAAGGCAGCTACATGTTAATGTAGCAGTCCAGTGCCTGATCAGATCTGCTGTGGGCGAGTGTGTTGGCATTGCTGTCTGAGGTGCACTGGTGTAAATATATATAAATTAGGATAATATTATATACAGAAATGTTCTGGAAAATTTCTTCAGAAATTCTGTAGAAAACAAGGTCACGTAACCTGCCCTTTTCATAATACACTATATCTAGAAAGTCATTCAGTGTCATTTTCGCCTAGCACATGATTTTAATAACTTTACTATTGTAGCGTCTAATAAGGATATATTATACTTTTTTGTTAATTCCCTGTGTTGGACATTTAAATGATTTACCAAGTTTGGCTACTACAACATATGCTGAAATGACCATCTTGGGTGTAAATATGTTTGAAGATCTCTGATTGTTGCCTTAGGAGCAATCCCTAAGAGTAGAGTCACTGGGGTCAAAGTTCAATTATTCACTCACTAAGTGTACGTTGAGTGAACTATTACGGGCCAGGTGCTGTTGTAAACACCTGCGATGAATCAATAAGCAACGCCCCTCTCACCAAGGTATTAATTGATTCGGGAGGGGAAGGTGGGGACGGGCAATAGGTAATAAATAAATACAGTGATAGTAGGCTATGGGAAAAGGCATTTGCCGGGGCATCTCTGTAAGCTGAAAGTGTCCTCCAGAAATGTGCCACCAGCAGAATTAGGGGACCTGTGGCTTAGCATCCTTACTGACACTAGGAATTTATTTGCCACTTCAAGAGGAAAAAATAGAAGGTGAATTTTGCATTTATCCCGTGATGAGTGAGTTGAACATATTCCATATCCTGTAAGTTTATATTTTTAGTTTGTCAGTTAATTTATCTTTTTTCCTCTGATATTCTGACCTATATGTGTATTGTCTGTTATATGTGTAGCCAAATTTTTCCCAGTTTTTTCTTGCTTTTAATATTGTTTTTGATGTTTCCTGGGGCATAAAACTTTTTAATTTTTACGTACTCAAATCTGTAAATCTTTTCCTTTTGACTTTCTATCTTTGCTGCAATGCTTACGGAAATCTTCCTAAGCTAAGATAATAGAATAGGTCACCCATATTTTTTCCTCTAGTTCTTAAATTTCTCTATGTTAGTTTTCTTTAACTCATCAATTCATATGGAGTTTGTTTTTCAGTGGGAATATCAATGAAGTTATTTCCAAATAGTAATGATAGCATGATATTTGGGATAATATTTGAGAAAGACAGGATCTTAAGCCAATTGAAGAGGCTGTGGTGAGGGGCCATGCCTGAACTGAGAGCGGAGCAGTGGTAGGCTGATGTGGGGAACCACTGTGGCCGCTGGCTGGCCAGGAGTAGAGCATTCTGGGCCCCACTACCCAGGGGTTCTCCCAAGGCTCCCAGGAAATGCAACTTTGACTTTGCTGGGGTGGGCCTGTCCATACGAGGAAATGCACCATTTGGTCTCATACTGGATCACAGAGGAAACGCCAGAGCTTGGGCAGGCCCAGTGAGCTGAGGAAGAAATAGTCAGCAGTCCTCCCGGGAAGCTGCTCCTTTGTTCCAGACATCTGGAGCCAGAGCTGATGGCTACATGGATTGGATCAATGCAAGGGAACCACTTGAGCCTCTTCTGTGGGTACAAAAGGAAGCAAGTGATGACCTGGTTGAATGGACAGAGCCAAAGGGCCTGGCTAGTGCTCTTACTCGACAACTTATTGCTGTGTGTCCTGAGCCACGTTATAGCCTCTCTGGATCTAGTTTGATCAAGTCAGATGTTCTTTTTATTATCCCACATTTAGCACTGGGGAGAATACTTCATAAGGATACACACTTCATGGTTTGGAATATAAGCTGCAGTTGCACAGATAAAATTTGGGAGTGCGTACAGTGTACTAGCTTGATACAAAGGGCTAAGTGTGTCTGTGAGAGAGAAACAGATAATCAGAGGAAGAGGAAGAAAGAGGGAAAGAGGGGGTGGTGGGAGAGAGGTAGAAAGGAAAGGGGCAGAGAAATTGAAAATGAATTGGGCCTGTGAGGAAATATTGAGCCAAGGTTTGTTGTGAATTGGAATTTCTGCCAATCATTCAAACCCGCGCAAAGGTGAGTGGGAGGGGGAGGGGCCACCCATACAAGTACACTGGGAAACTTTCACCCCACCACCTGGATCAGGACAGTCCTGTTAGCCTTCAAAGTTAAAACACCTAAAACCACCCTGGCCCAGAATTAGTGTCAGTCACAGCTACTTGCTGCTCTCTGCTGGCCAAAATAAATAATGTCTGCTTTATAAAAGAGTTTTTCTCTGATTGCAATAACATTCATTTACCCAACAAACCTTTATGGAGCACCTAGTAAGTACCATGCACTGTTATAGAACAGACCAGGAACCAAAACACAAAAATTCCTACCTTCACGGTACTTAATTCAGTAATAACAATTATAATGTCAAACATATATGTGGCTGGTAGTATTTTAATGGCTTTATATTTATCAACTCATTTTAATCTTCAGATCAGTCCTATGAAGTAGGTCTGATTATTTTCCATTTCTCAGATGAGGAAACTGGTACGCAGAGAGGCTGAAGGATTTCCCTGAGGTCACACAGCTAGGAAGTAACTGAGCCTGGTTTAACTCAGTCTGGCTCCAGAGCTTGTTCTTAACCACTCCATACCCTGCCCTTTCCTGGCATGTTTCAGTAGATACACTTCCGTGTACAGACAGCAACATTATTAGGTAGAAAGACAAATGCCAACTGCTCATCTGGCTCAGCCACTCCTCCGTCTCAGCCACTGTGTGGTGGTGAGCCAGTCCCTCACCCTACATAGCTGTGGGAAGAATGACACATGGCAGGGGCTGGCATGCTCAGAGCTGGGACTGACTGACCCAATGTTGTCCCAGTCCTCCTCCCTCCCCACACTGGCCCTCGGATGGGAGGGTCAGGAGCCCACAGGAGGAACTGAATCTCTCACATGCTGCTCCAAGCCCCTGACTTGAGGTCCGTATGATCCTGCCTCTCCAGTTCAGCACGAAGGGCAGGAGGCAACCTGGAAGGTAGTGATGAAGCTGAAAGTTCTTCCATGCTGGCCTAGATCTCTGGGTCAAAGAAACAACATACAGGAAGAGGGCTTCAGGTCAGCTCCCAGGAGAAGTGGCACCTACTGAGCAGGGAGGGGCGACCTGCCAGGCTGCACTGAAATGCCAGCAGCTGCTGCCAGGAGGGAGAGGGGGAGGGCAGTAGGACATAGAAAGACTCCTTGAATTTTTAGAAACCCTTGATTTCTGTTACTTTATTTTATCATGTGTCCAACCTCATATAAAACATTAATTGTATAGGGAGAGAAAAACATATTTTTAAATTCCATTTAGAAATTTGTTGATTTATTTTTTATTTTTTTAATATATTTTATTGATTTTTTTTTTTTTTACAGAGAAGAGAGAGGGATAGAGAGTTAGAAACATCAATCAGCTGCCTCCTGCACACCTCCTACTGGGGATGTGCCCGCAACCAAGGTACATGCCCTTGACCGGAATCGAACCTGGGACCCTTCAATTCGCAGGCCAATACTCTATCCACTGAGCCAAACCAGTTAGAGCTTGTTGATGTTTTTAAAAGGCAGATTTTTAAAATTATTCTGTTACAGTGTACCCTCAGAATCCCCTCTTATAACTAATAGTCAAATAACAGCAAAAGTAATAGCTACTCTTTAGGAAGCACTGATCATAGCCAGCCCCTCACAGCAGCCCCGGGGTATATGGACTTTCATTTGTGCCACTCACAGGTGAGCATTCTGAAGCTCAGAGAGATTAGGTCCTCTTCCCCGGCTCACTCAGGGAACACACAAGGCTGTGCCTGGATGACTCCATTACCACCACCCTATGCTGGGGCCCAACGTGACATAAACCGAGTGACTCTCCTCTGTGTCCCAGGGACCTACCTCTGAGTGTCATCCCAAGAAGCAGAGACAGTTTACCCCTGGGTTTTGTCTGACCACGCAACAGGGGCTTCCTCCTCATCGCTGGGGTTCTGTTGGGGTGATATGGAGGCAGCAGATCTGTGTGTCCCCGAGAGAGGGGGGTTAGGCCAGCTCTCACGTGATCCCAATTTGCCAGCCTGGAGCAGTCGTAAGCCCAAGGGAGTCCAGGAAAGGACCTTTTGAGCAGCAGTGAGTTGAAGCATAAGGTACCAGGACTGCCCCACATACTCAGTGAGAAGCCCTCAGCAGTCTTCTGGCGGGGGGGCGAGGGGTGTTCCGGGACCAAGATAAACGCCAACTGCTCATCTGCTCAGCCACTCCTCCTGGGGAAGAAGCTTGCCAGAGACTGTGCAGCAGCTGGGAGCCCGAGCTTGGACTAGAACCCAGGCCTTGCAAGTGCAAGGTTTATTTTCCCTGGCAGCCCTGGCCATGCCCTGCCTTCCAGGGCGCCTTCAACAGTAGTAGCAGCAGCAGCAGCAGCAGCCTCTGGAGTGTGATAGAAATGCAACGCTCAGGCAAAGCAGGCGTCCCTTGCAGCCTGGGGCTTACCACTAGGGCCACTCTAGTCTGCACCTGTCTCCTCAGTGCTGCTCACACCTGGAGCAGCACCTTCACACTGGGGACAGGAGAGACATTCTCCCAAAGGAGATCCACGTTCTCAGTTTACAGGGTCCCAGAAGGAAGGAGTCTATAGCGCAGTATCAGGCAATTCTGCTGAGTCATGCCCACTGTCTGACTGGGGCTCTGGGCAAGGCTCTTAGCTCTCCAGAAGCTTGCTGGGGCTGGGGGAGGGGGGGGTGGCAGGGAGGGGGCCTGTGGGGTCCCCAGTAGAGACCAACTTGGTCTCTACTGTCACCTAAATCTCAGAAGTCACCTTCAACATAAAAGAGATTGAACTGTGCCTCAGTTTCCTCCTTGTAAAATGACTACATTTACCTCAGCATGTTTGCAAGAAAATCATGAGTGAGGACAGTGTGTGGCTTACAAGAAACTCTCAATAGATGTTAGCTGTCATTATCATCATCGTGGATCCTTGACACCTGGAGAGTGTACATGGCCCAGGACCTTCTTGACTTCCCTAAATGACAAATAAGGGGTGCTTATATTGGCTTCTGGATTTCTCCAAATGACTTCCCTCTAGAAGGTAGTGTTTCCCGTGTGCAGTCCCACAAGTTAACCAGCAGTTGAAATCATCGTGAAGGCTTAGCTCTCGTGTGGCCAGTGTCTGTTGAGGTGCAGTATCTTTATTACCCCGTGAGCACTGCCACAGCCATGGGCAGAGGCCAGCCCAGCCACATGAAGAAAAGGTCCCTTGGTCCCCTCCTTCCCCTGCTCTCTCTGCCCTCCCTCCCCCCTCCAGAACTGAGACCTTTGCTCAGAGCCCCAGCTGAGAAGTTGGTATAATTCTAATTTGTGCCTCAACAAACCTGCCAGATACTATGCCACAGGCTCATTCCATCCAGAGTTGTTTCAGCCTAAGAAGTTGAAACTGTGGATGCCAACATGGTTTGCCTGAGGTGTGTTTCATAGGACGCTAGTTCCACGGAATGTTTGCAGTTGTCAAGTCACTGTTGAGCTGTCCAGTGCTTTGGAGGAGCGCTGGCATTTTAAACAAGTTTCTTTTCTTTCTTTTTTTTAAAACATATTTTTATTGATTTCAGAGAGGAAGGGAGAGGGAGAGAGATATATAAACATCAATGATGAAAAGTCATTGATCAGCTGCCTCCTGCACGCCCGCTACTGGGGATCAAGCCGGCAACCTGGGCATGTGCTTGACCAGAATCAAACCTAGGACCCTTCGGCCCACAGGCCGATGCTCTATCCACTGAGGCAAACTGGCTAGGGCACAAGTTTCTTTTCTAAGGACGTCTTCATCTGTCACGTGCCAGCTTTCTGAGTCTACAAGGGACAGACAGGATGTGCTCTTTCTCAAACTCATTCCACCATTCTACTTTCTTGTTTATAGGATAGCTGTGGGCCTGAGAATTCTGTAAGGTGCTTTTCAAACCTTCACCTGCACACGGCCCACCTGGGGCTCACTCAGGTGCAGCTTCTGATTCTGAAGGTCTTGAGAGGAGCTGAGATTCTGCATTTCTATCATGCTCCCGGGTGGTGCTGATGCTAGTGGTCCACAGACCACACTTTGAACAGTGGGGTTTGAGATGCTGTTTTTAAAAGGTGTGTCTGCTATGTTCCCAACCAGGAGCTCTATGACATCTCTGTCACAGCCCTACTGCCTGCTGAAGGGATTGGGTCATGTGAGGAGTGGACTTGGGAGAACAGATAGAGAAGCTACTTGTTACCATCATAACTGCTTAGCCATTCTTCAGTGGAAGGTACAGGAAAGGCTTTCCAGTGATTCCTGAGCTGAGGCCAACTGAGCTGAGCCTTCCAATAGTTGGATAACAGGGGAGGACAAAGGAAGAGTGTGAGCATTGAACTGGAGTGGAAGTTGATGGGGACAGGAAGTTCTGTCTGTTTTGTTCCCAGCTGTGTGATCAGCATCTAGAACTGTGCCTGGATCCCAGACATGCTCAGTATATAACTGTGGAATGATAGCATTGCTAGGGAAACTCAGCAAAGATGCCCCTTCCCAGGCATTTTCTGAAACATTTGCTGTACTGAGTTGTGATGGATGTGAGTTCATAAGTGGTCCAGTCCTGCTGCAAACTCACCAACGATCTTGAAAACCAGTCAAAGCACTTCTTAAACTTATAAATCAGGTCCACCCAAGTATATGTGAGCTCCACCTGTGCAGACATAGATTGTTCCCTGGTTGCAGGAGCCTCAGCCACGTGGTCTCTGAGGGAATCATTAGGAGAGAGAGTTTCCTGCTCTGGCACTAAGGCCGGTGGCCCTCAGGCAATCGGGACCAAGCCAAAGCATCCCAGGCCAAGTTCATGGGCAACTTACTAAACCAGGTTCACCGATTTGGCCTCATCCTTGTCCAGATGCTCTCATTGCAATCCAGCCAGGAAGCCAGATCCCATGCTCTTCAACAATTTGTTTGCTTCTTTATTGTTTATTTGTTTTGATCTGGGAGAACAGGAAGAGAAGCTATTTGTTACCATCGTAACTGCTTAGCCATTCTTAAGTAAGGGAACCTGCGAGCCAAGTCTCCAACTGGTTCCTACCTTCCAGGAACCTATAATCTTGGGGAGCAGGGCTTCCAAAATATGAGTTGTACAGAGAAGGCTTTTCAGTGATTCCTGAGCTGAGGCCAAATGAGCCGAGTCTTCCAATAGTTGGGTAACAGGGGAGGACAAAGGAAGAGTGTGAGAGAGCATGAAGATGAAATTTCACAGGTATTACTTGGGAGGCAATGACTAAGGGAGTGTGCCTAGAAGTGTCTGTGGAGTAGTGGGTAGTAAAGCAAAATTGGAAGCAGAGTATAGAAAGCCTTGAATGTCAGACCAGGGGGGCTGGATCCCAGGACCCATCCCTTTAGACTGGAATCTGAGATGTACATGCTTTTAAGGTTCAGGCTGCAAAGAAGCAGCTGCAGAGAGAAACAGGCTCCCGAGTGAAGCGAAGGGTGGGTGTCCAGATGGATGGGGAGCAGAGGGTCTGGCCACTGGGTGCAGTTGTGCAGCTTGTGGACAAGAGCACCTGGCCAAGGGAGCCGGTGAGCACCGAAACTCAGCTCTCGTTCCCCCCAAAAGGCTTTGCACCCTGGCGTGGGCTGCCTTCTCCAAAGGGGCTCCTCCACCCAGTGTTCACTGAGGCACCCCCATGTGATGGCAGTGGTCTGCTCAGCTCAAGCCACAGCTATGGGACGTTTCCTCTCTGCGGCGAGGCATGTTCTCAGAGCAGCCAGCCGTGTACATTCCCAGTGTGTCCCAGGGAGGGCGCTGCTCAGCTTCGCACAGGACAACAGAGCCCTGAATGCAGCTGTTCTGAGGATGCAGTTAGAACTGGAGCCAGCCAGCTTTCTGCTCCTGCTGGCTGACAGAGCCAGTGAGCAAGTGGTCTGTGCTTGTTCTCTTCAAACAAATCAACCAAATCTTCCTGCAAGGACAGCTAGGCTCCCAAGCAGGGACTAAATGAGAACGGAGCAGCTGCAGCCCTAAAGATCCGAGTTATACCACAGAGGTCCGAGCAGAGAATTTCACACTTCAGAAAGCATCCAGCAGGTCCCCTGCCCACAGCAGCCACCCTCACACAGGCAGACCAGAGAACTGCAGAGGCTGGAAGGACCCCGAGAGCCAGTGTTTCTCATTGGGGGCACCACTGGCACTGTGGCTTCCCAGTCACTGATGACAGAAATTTTGCCTTACATGTTACAAAGGCCCCTTCAGGAGGCCTCACCTTCAAATGAGAACAACTGATAAGAAATAGAAGAGAAAACTGGAGCCCAGTGACTTGTCGAGGGCCACACAGCCAGGGTGGGCAAAGCAAGAATTAGCACATAGATTTGCCCGCTCCTCACCCCTTTTCACCGTTTTTTCCCACTCACCACGGGAGCTTTTTCTTTTCCTAAGTCTTAATCAGACTCTAGGCTTCTGTACTGAGACCACAGAACATAGGGGAGCCACGTGCTCTAACTGTATCCTTGGTCACCAGATGCTCATGTCAGCTAAACAGATAAAAGGTAAAGAGAGGGAAGGCCCCGCCCTGGCTGGGTGGCTCAGTTGGTTGGAGCATCGTCCCATACAGGAAAAAATTCTTATGAATCTTTGAAAAACATGGATATGGCTTCATCTTGCTCTTTTAGATCATTAAGAAAAGATCATCAACTATGTGAGTTATGTTGTTTTTTAAATTTAAAAAGATGATGGTGAGATTTTTTTTCGAGTTGATACGAATGGCTGTATGTTGTTCATTTTCATTACTGTCCATGTCTCTAGTACCTCAGGGACCAGCGTTTCTCCAGGAATGGAATTGATGGGTCATAGGGATGGCACATTGTCAGCTAGACTATATCCTCCCAAATCATTTTGCAGAGTGGTTATATAAATCTCAGTGTTCTGAGCAGTGTATAAAAGTCCCCGTTGACCCACGTCTTCATAAACACCTGCTATTATCTTTATTTTCCTAACTCAGCGTGTGTAAAATAGTGTCCCATTGGTCTTAGTTTTTATTTTCCCTGATTACTGTTGAGATTAAACATATTTTCCTATGTTTATTTGTCATTTGTGTTTCTTCATCTGTAATTATGCCTATTTGTATCCTGTTCCCATTTGGAGAGGGGATTGTCTTAATTGATTTGTAGAATTTTAAAATATATAATCTGGATATTAATTCCTTGTCAGTTAGAGTTATTATGCTAAAATCATCTTCCCTCAAGATATTTGGTACTTTCACTTCCTTTATAAGTATCTTTTGATGATATTAATGTAGTTTATTTAGCAATGTTTTCTCTCCCCAATGTACACCCTATAGTGTGAGGTTTGACAAGCCACTCCTCCCCTATAAGACACCTGATTCACCCACAGCACAGAGATATCATCAGGACCAAATGAGAGAACAACAGCAAACAGCTTTGAAATATACAAGTGCTATGTACTATAAGGATCATCACACCCATTTTCAAGGATTGATAAAAGCCCCCTTTAAACCCAGGCTGTGAGGCTCGCTGGGACCATTTTGGCCTTAAGATTGTCTCCACTAATGATTACATTCATCTCCCGCAGAGCCGGGTGTGGAAGACAGCAATGATGCTAGAGCAGATCTTTTGCAAAACTGTGCACGTCCCCTTCTCTGCAGGGTATTCACCCCAGAGCCCGGGCCAAGGGTCAGGCAGACCTGGGTCCCCGCTCTGCCACTTTCAGCTTTGCCCAATATGGAGTAAGTGATGCACCCGTCTTGTTTTCCTCCTGTGTAAAATGTGGGTAATAAACTGTACCTGCCTTATAGGTTTGCTATGAGCATTAAAATGAAATAAAGGATGTAAAGCATAGCAAAGTACTTGGCATATGAGAGGCTCACAATAAATGGTAGATAGTATATTTTTAAAATCTCTCCTACTGAGAGTTACAGTTAAAAGGCAACCTCGTGGATAGTATCACAGCCAATGCCTTGGGCTGTCCTGCTGAATAAGTCTTGTTATTCTCCTGTTACAGATGACACTGAGGCATAGACATCTGGCTTAAGGCCACGTGATTAACGAATAAGTAGCAGAGGTGGGACTTGACTCTAAGGCTCCTCAGTGCAGATCCTAAACTCTTCCCAGGATGTCAAACATCCTTTTGCACTCTGACAATTAAGGGTCTTTTTTGAAGAAAAGATAAATTGCCATATTGTGTTAATAGCAAAAAAAATCTAGCTGTTCAACAGCAGAAGATAGTAAGATAATGCACATCCATAAAATGGAACATTTGGCAGCAACTAAAATAGTACAGAAGGTTACATTTAAGAAAATGAAAAGATTCACAATGTGTTAACTAAAAGGAGATGATTAAAATATAGCACATGTAGTTTTGTCCTATTTTTTACAAATGAATGGAAAGATAGACACCAACACATTAATAATTGTTATATCTAAATAGTGGTATTGATGATTATTTTATCATTTTCTTTATGCTAATACGTATTTCCTAAATTTAGGAGTCTTTTAAGACTGTAAAATACTGAAACCAGTCCTAACTGGTTTGGCTCAGTGGATAGAGCCTCGGCCTGCGGACTGAAAGGTCCCAGGTTCGATTCCAGTCAAGGGCATGTACCTTGTTTGGCTGGCACATCCCCAGTAGGAGGTGTGCAGGAGGCAGCTGATCAATGTTTCTCTCCCATCGATGTTTCTGACTCTCTATCCCTCTCCCTTCCTCTCTGTAAAAAATCAATAAACTATATTTAAAAAAAAATACCGAAACCAACTTAAAATGGTACCTACTTCTTTTAAGGGAATTTTTCTTTTAACGGAGCCCAAAGCACAGTGTTTGACAATGGGGTGAAGTAAGTTGTGTGAAACTGACCCAAAGTGGCAGGACATTGAGCATCTCTGGTCCCAAGCACTAAATGCCAGGAGCCTCTACACACACACACACACACACACACACACACACACACACATTGTGACAAAGCAAACCAGCATTTCTATGTGCCCCTTGGAAGGGAGAGTAGGCAGCACCCTGCATATGCCTGAGAAACACTAAGATTTCTGCCCCCAAATGCCTGGCATTGTGAACACCTGGTAGTGAGTTCTTAGATCCACCAAGAAATGAGTTTCTGGAATGGAGTTTGGATTGATTTGCCTCCTAGATGAAATCAAATCACAGTACACTTCCCCAGCTCTTGCCTTTAGGGTCCCAAACCTGGAGGCCACTAGGCCTGGGGTTTCTCTCTTGCCCAGAGATACTGTCTCTATCCTCCAAACTGCCTTTCATTACAGTCAAGCTGCAGAGGTCCCGAGGGGGTGGGGGGACAGCTTCAGGGCTCCCTTAGGCTCTCCTTGCAGATATCCTGTCCACCCCGCTCAGCATCTCCCTGGGAGCAGTTACCCCTGACTCCCCTCCTGGCCCTTAGGGGAGGTTACACTATTATTATCTCTATGTGGATGGTTATAGGTGCCTTTTAATCAACCACTCAAGAGTGTATATATTACTGATGCATCTACGTTTTAAACATAAAGTTTTAAAATTGCTATGGGGATAGTTGCTTTTAACTGGGATTCTTCCCAGGCACAAATCTGCACCAAGGAATTCTGGCATTGCAGAGCCAGGTACTTGGTTTCCCATAGTAAAAATTTCAACTGCAGTGACTAACGTTTAAAGTTAGTATTCTGAAAAAGAAAGAAAGAAAGAAAGAAAGAAAGAAAGAAAGAAAGAAAGAAAGAAAGAAAGAAAGAAAGAAGGAAGGAAGGAAGGAAGGAAGGAAGGAAGGAAGGAAGGAAGGAAGATAATGGCAGAGTCTCATCATCTTTTCTCCTTTTTAGCCAAATCCATGCCTCTTTCTATTTGGGGCCAAAGGTATTCCTTTTTCCTCTCTCTCTCTAGGGTGTGTGTGCACGCCCCTGACTTCCGGTGAATAGAATAGCACTGCTGTTTTCCAGAGATGCAGCTTCCACACCCCGTCCCATCATTTCACCCCTGTTTCCTGTCAGACACATTCTGACTCCTTACCCTAAGGCTGGGGTTATTCACACCCCCTTTCTGTACTTCCCAGTTTACAAGGCAGCTGGTTTTCTAGCAAATCCTGAGCTGAGTTCAGAGACTAAAACTAGGATCCCACCACAGGGATCTGATCAGCACTTCACAGTTTGGAATGTACAACGTTGCCACCTGTGACCATTTACTACTTCCTGGATTCTTTCTCTACAGTGAGGCAAGCGTTCTCTATGACTTTGTGGCACATAAAAATAGACTTTCCACAAGAGTGACTGAACTGAGTAAGAATGTAATGAATGTGTCTATATTTTATATAGGCCTTGGGACTGTTTGTTAAAACAATGAAATAGCATAAGACCCAGCAGTCCCAAACCATGTAAAAGGGCTATGCAGAATATACAGACTCAGGTTGGAAGTCTTTTAAAAAAAAAATCCTAAACTATTACCTCTCACCAGGGTAATACATCACCCGATAAGCGAATGAGGATGCTTCAATGAGTCAGAGAAAGAACAGCACTCCTCTGTCTGCCTTTCCTCCAGCTTCTCTGTCAAGGAATTGAAAAAGAGAGCAGACATTGACAAAGGGCAGATTAGACATTTAACTTCACTCAGCATGCTGGTCTGAATACGTTAGAGCTAAAGGGAACAGGACCGTGTGAATAAGGTCCCATAAGGCAATGACCTCCAAAGGCCTTAAAGACCAGAAGAGGTGCCAACGAACCAGAGACAGGAGGTTGCATCCCTGAGATCGTAATTTTAAAATATGCATGAACTTGATGGCAAAAGCAGGCCAGCAACTAGAAGGGGCCCTGAACATCCACAGCCCCAACAGAGCTGAGGTGGGGGGGCCATGCCATGTTCCACCAGCAGAAAGAAATAACCTGGGGGGTTCCACGAATTGGACAGTTCAACAGGGGTCGCCAGGGGGAGGCAGCTGCCACAAGCTAATGTGACATGCAGCGCATTAATGGAACTGTGATGTTTCCAAAGAAGAGCACAGGACCCCCTGAACTTACACACCTGACTCATCTAGAACAGAGTTGTCCTCCTTTGACCCTGACACTGTATGAAGAAAAGTTTCCTATGACATTTACCTTGGGCAACAGGGTCTGCACTTTGATTTTGGTTTTTATCACAACGAGATAAACATTGCTGGACCCTGAGAGACAGGTTTATTCAAACGGTGCATCAAGGAATGTTCTGGATAGTCCTGAGCCCCAGAGCCACTGCAGCTTGCTCAGTGATGGGCACATACAACAGAGGGAGACTGTCTTTCAGACTCATAAACAACCCTCAGTGAGCTCAGCCAGCAACTGCATCAAGGAGGGAAAATACCACCCACCCACCCATACCCCATTTTTGACTCAATGTTTAGGCATGTTTCCTAACCCTTAGGGCTGTTTTAAAATAAAGTTGGCGGCCTTGGGGAGTGAGTTCTTCGTCACTGGAAATGTCCAAGAGCGGAGGTTGGATGACCTTCTGACCACAGGGGTAGACCATGAAAAGGCCAGGCAGAAATGATGCCCACCCTCTGACAGCTCTGACACTGGATCCTACCTTCAGACCACCCTGGGGTTTTTCTGATGGTGACATTTCCCAAGTAGCCTGATTCTCCTAATTTGGAGTCTGCAGCCCTCTATGAATGACAATATTAAGATTCTGAATCCATCTTAAAATAAAAAGTCCTTGCAGATATTCTTTTATCTCCATCTTTTCTGATGCTGCCTCCAATCACTCTGCTAGGAGAACCTGAATTCATAAGAACAGAAGGACTGCACTATTTTTGCCTTTCTAGCTTTCCAGGTCCACTAGAAAGGGAGCCATGATGTCCCCTCTGGCTCCCTCTTTGAGGAGTGTGAACATTCCGCAGTGAAAGCCAACCTCTGATTGTTTTCTCCTCCTCACCTGCTTCCCAGTCTGCTCAGTCCAAATCCATTTGAAGCAAGAGCACAGATTACTGCTAATTTAGGGCCATTACAAAATTTACAAATTATATACTAGTATATATGCCTATTGGTTCCTTAGCAACCATCTTGGAGTCACTTGATGAGATAAAAATATTGCTCTATTTAATAAAGTCTGATAGTAAGAGAAGTCCAACTATACTAGTATAGTTCACAGCAAGTACCCTGGTGGGGGCAGGTAGGCAGGTGACCTAGATGCAGGTTTCAGCCCCCTGAGTCAGATCCAGAACATAGACATATCCCAAAGATAATGGTGGCCGTGACCCTGCAGTACAAAGGGGTCTGAGCTGTGCCAAGGGAAGGGAGACTCGGGTGCTCCTGAGTGAGTGACCACAACAGACACAGAGCAATTTTCAGCAAGGGGTCAACTTGGACAAAGCCAAGGCACAGTGAGATCTGAGGCAGGACCCGGTCTCCCAGTTCTTCAGGGTTTAGGCAGGGCTCAAAGCAGCAGGGCCCAGCCTGGCGATGGAGCAGTTTTGGGTAACCCACTTCCATTATGCTGCCAGCACGGGGGGGGGGGGGGTGGGGGGGGGGGCGGGGAGGGTCTGGAAGGGTGAACCGGCAAGAAGGCATAAGTTTCTCAGCTTTGTACCTGCACAATAGGGGGCTTGAGCTATTCCATTTCAAGCCCCCTTTCAGCTTTTAGGTAGTAGGACTTTTCTGGTTCTGGACCAGTTTAAAAATAGTCATATTTACAATCAGATAGAGATGAAAATAGTAGCTTGATTGATGGACGTGTTGGAGCACTTAAACTGGACCTGCTACCAAATGACCTTCAAAACGGCACAGCCCTGGCCTAGTCTGGATCTCTACATGGGTAGACCTGCAGATGTGGCATGGACACAGGAGGGTGGGCAGATCGCCTCTAACCCCTGAATTCTGGAGAAAGGGAGAGACAGTACTGGGCTGGGATCCAACTGTTCTTCCCACCAGAAAGCAGAAGCAGTGGAAAAAGTGTCCATCCTGCGTGCAGCCAGCCTGAAAAAGGGAGCCCTTCTCTGGCTGGCCTCCGCAGGAAGAGAAGCCTCCCCTCCCGTGGGAGTGATGCAGGAGAGGGAGAAGGCGAGGACAAGCTAACTTCCCAATCGCTCACAGAGTGCAGAGGTTCCTGCTGTGTAAACTGGCAAGCATGCAGAGGAGAAAATGGTTCCCTGACACAAGCAGGGGAGTGTTGAATAAAATACTCAAGGCACACAGCTGCCTCATGGTAGACACTCCTTGCCTCCAGACATCCGGCCACCCACACCTCCCCATGCAGAGAGCTCGCAGCTCCCAGCAGCTGTAAGGAAGGCATTTATTGCCACCCACACACATACTCTGACATAAGTCAAAGTCCCTTTGAAAGTTACAATCTGCAATAGGATATTTCATTTCTGCCCTTGAGAGGTTTGAGTAGAATGGAGCTATTGAGTTATTGAATTTTTAAGGCCATAAAATTTTTTTAACACTTTTCTAATATTTCTCACTATGACTGAACTTTAGAGTTCTATAATTTTCCTTCTAAAGCATATGTTTATAAGCATGTATTTTGCAAAGCCCCCACTGCTCATCTTTCTGAACTGTCTCTATCGGGAGATTCCGGGCCCAGTGGTGTTACAGCATTGGGAGAGCACAATGGTGGCAAACAGAGACTCTTGAGTTAGACGGCATGCATTTGAACCGTGGCTCTGTCATTTATGAGATGTGTGATGTTAGACAATGTACTTGTCCTCCTCTGATATCACTTGTCCACTCTGTAAGTGCTCTTTTATCTGCAAAATGGAGATGATAGTGTTGTTGTGATGATAAAATGAGCTAATACATGAGACACTCTCTGAGGGGTACCAGGCGTATACACAGGAGGTGCTGTGTAAGAGTGTGCTCTTACCCTAGCTGGTTTGGCTCAGAGCTTCAGCCCATGGACTGAAGGGTCTCAGGTTCGATTCCAGTCAAGAGCACATACCTTGGTTGCAGTCTCGATCCCTGGCCCTGATCAGGGCACGTGAGAGAAGCAGCCAATTGATGTCTCTCTCAGAGCGATATTTCTCTCTGTGTGTCTCTCTGCCTCCTTTACATGCTCTCTAAACGTCAATGGAAAAACATCCTCAGGTGAGGATTAAATAAATAAATAAATAAATAGTCTATTAAATTCTCATTAAAATATATATTTTTAAAGAGAAGACTCTTATTGTTCTCTGTTAGGTCCTTCATGTTTCCAGTGGATGAGTTGGATCAGATGTCTATAATACAGACACTAACGTCCCTTTCAGCTCCCCTCTTTGTAGATTTCATGAGTTATAATTTACTGGTAGACTCTGCTTCTAATTTGCTACATCATGCTGGCAAGCCATTTAAAATGGAGAGACAGCGTGTGGCCTTGAATAGGTTACTTACATTTCCAAGCTTCTGTGTCCTCCCCTATCCCTTCTGCTTAACTCTTCTAGGACCCCAAACAGAACAGTCCACACTTCTTGGCTGAAAACTGTTTCTGGGTCTCCCAAACCTGGGCGTCGGATCCAGAGCTGCCATTTCCTTACTCTTGAGCAAGTTGCCCTTGAAGGTAAAGGTCTGAGTGAGGCATTTCTGAGGTTGGCTCCAGTTCTGTTGGAGGGGGGGAGGGCGGATAGCTGAGAAGACCATCTCCACAAGCATATGGCAGTACTGAGGGCTTTCTCAGGTGGGCTTTAGGGCCTCATAATTCTGTTGCCTTTCCCATCCAATTGTTGGATAAACTCAATTGGCAATTCCTACATCTAATGTAAAGTACTGTATACACTCATTTAACCTCTCTCCAACCAGGTACTGTTCTTCAGCCCCTTTCCATCAGGGCTTATGGAGCCACTGGTGCAGCCAGGCTTCCTGTGAATGTTACCTGTGCACAGCCCAAACCGTTGCAAGTGACTCAGGCAACAATTTTATCAACTATGTTGCCATAGCAAACAGGGTCCTCCAGTCTTCCAGCCTCCAGTATCTGTTTCTGCACAAAACAATGTCACACGCTTTAGTTTTCTGTGAGCACCCACTTCAAAGTACCAATTTCTAATTTGCTGAGGGTAGTCTAAACTGTGTTGTGATTGCAGAAAGACCCAAGCATATCATTGACTTCTCACCTGTCTCAAGGTCTAGCAAGTTGGGTAGTGCTTCTCGCAGTGGTGATTCGGGAAACAGAGCTCCTGCTCTCCTGTGGTTCTAGCATCTCCAATGCATGGCCCATAGAGCAGAATGGGAGTTCTCCATTCCACTGTGATGAGGAAGGGGGAAGAGAAAGAGAGCCTAGAGGGTAGGTCTGGAAGGAGCGTATATGACTTTCATCCATAGTGTTCTGTTTGGCCAGAACTCAGTCACACAGTGCCACCTAATGCAAAGGAGGCTGGGGAATGTAGTCCAGTTGGGTGGCCAGGAAGAAGAGGAAATGGGTTTAGTGAACATTCGACGAGTCTCTACTACTGTTAGTTATTGTATTGGCTCTAAGTCTTATCTATTCTGCCTCCATAATATCTCTAAATTTTTTCTATTGTTCTCTATTTCCAATATCACATCCTTTATTTTCTAGCCTTTCATAATTTCTTATAATACCTCTTTTTCTCTCTCTTCCTAACCTCTTATCTTTCCAATAGGCATTTGCCAGTTATTTTTCTTTTCTTTTTTTTATTTACATCAGGTGAATGATTTTTTAAAATTTATGTTTATTGTTCAAAGTATTACAAGTGTCCCTCTTTTTCCCCCATTGACCCCTTCTACACCACATCTGCCCCCATACCAGGCCTTTACCACACTATTGTCTGTATCCATGGGTTATGCATATACACATATATGTTTTTTGGTTAGTCTTTTCCCACCAACTCACCCCCCCCTCCTTCCCTCTAAGATTTCTAAAACTCAGATCTGATCATATTACTGCCCTTAACCAAAAATGTCAGTGTCCCCCATAACTATGCTTACAGAATTAAGTGCAAACTCTTTAGCCTGGTACAGACATTCTACTTGCCCTGTGCTCTCACACATTCGACCTCTGCATTTCCTTCTCCTTTCCAGGTTACTGCATGTGATATTCTTTCAGCCTCCTCCATCTCTTAAACTCACACCCTCCATGAAGCTGTCCTCAAGTTACCTGGCTGAAAGTATTCTTTCTTCCAACGTTCTCATAGTCCTTTGTTTATCTCTGTATTTGATTCTTATGTTATTACTCTGATATATTATGTTATTCTCATTATTCTCATGTTACGTGGCCAAGGACAGATGTATATTAACAAAGAGCAGAACCAGTCAAAAACCAAAAGTATTCACATGCCTCCATATTGTATTTAAAAAAGTGAATATTCTTGTGCATCATGTCAATTTAAAACTTTATCAAATCCGATTCTTTGTGCAACCCTCGGGAGTCTGAAGGAAACTCTCCCCCACTGTTGGTGCAGGGGAAGGAAACCTCTTCTTGTTCTTGCCTAAGAATCCTTTGTTATTGTAAAGCCTTCTTTTTTAATGCCAGTCTCTGGAAGTGTATTAATTAGTCTTACATTTTAAGACTCAGGCTTGTGAGTATAATATGGAAAGGGGGAGAAAGAAGAATTAATTTTACAGTGAAGAAATTTGACAAACACTACCTCCACCAGGTGATGAAGGATAACATAGAAGTAATGTCATGTTGACAGTATATACCTGTGATATGATGTGAGAATGATACTGTACCTCTGTGGCTTCCCTCCCAAACAATTCCCCAGGCTAATTATGAGAAAAATGTTAAGTAAGTCCCAATTGAGAGACATTCTACAAAATATTTGACTAGTAATCCTCAAAAATTTCAAGGTAATAAAAAACAGGCAAAGTCTGAGAAACTATAACAATCAAGAGGAAACTAAGGAGACATGATAACTAAATGGGATAGGATCTTGAGGCCCAGAGAGAACATTAAAAAAGAAAATGAGAAAACCTGAATAAATAATGGACTTGACATGGGAATATAAAGTACAGCATAGGGAATACAGTCAATAATATTGTAATAATTATATGGTGTCAGGTGGGTACTAGACTTATCTGGGTGATTACTTTGTAAATTATATAAATGTCTAATCATTGTACAACTGAAGCTAATATAATATAGTATTTCAAGTGTAATCTTACCTAATAAAAGAGAAACAGGTAAATTAACCATCACTCCGCTACACCCACAGCCAATCAGAGTGAGTATGCAAATTAACCCAACAAAGATGGAGGCTAATTTGCATATGCAGGCGCAGAGCGGCCAGGAGGGGCATGACCCCTGCTATGAGGGGAAGGGGGATGGCAGAGGGAACTACTGGAGCTGTGCTCCGGACAGAAGGAAGGACTTGCTGGTTCTCCTGGACTTGCTGGCTCCCAGGCGGGCCGGGAATGGGGACATGCCCCTCCCTGATGGCCAGGGAGCAGGGACTTGCTGGCTCCCAGGCAGCTGGGAGTGAAGCCAGGGGAAAGAAGGCCTATTCTTGCACGTATATTGTGCAACAGGCCTCTAGTTGAAAATAAAACACTATAAATTTAAAAAATAATGGACTTGAGTTAATAATCATGTATCCATATTAGTTCATTCATTGTGACAAATATACATGTAGACTGTTGTAATAGGGGAAACTGGCTGAGAGATATGTGCGAAGTCTTGATCCTATCATGGTTAATTTTATGCATCAACTTGGGTAGGCCATGGTATCCAGTTATTTTGTCAAGCATAAGGCTAGGTATTTTTTAGATGTGATTAACATTAAATCAGCAGACTTTTGTAAAGCAGATTATCCTCCAATCCATAATGTGTGTGGGCCTTATCCAATCAGTCGAAAGCTTTAAGAGAAAACACTGAGGTCCTCTTTGCAGATATCTGAACAAAGTATAAACTTGAGTTCATAATTATGTATTAAAATTGGTCCATTAATTGTGACAAATATGCCATACTAATGTAAGATATTGATAATAGGACAAAACAGCTGTGAGGTATATGGGAATTTACTATCATTACAATACTTCTGTACACCTAAAGCTGTAAAATTTAAAAATTATTTTAAAATCAGACTTTTAGAATTTAATTTTAGTGGCATAACATGATTTTGTTTTAAAACAGGGGGTGAAAACTGATTTCTCTTTATTGACTTACACAAAGAAAAAGCCAATGAGTATTTTATAGTGGAAACACTGTGCATATGGAAACAATCAAAAGAGATTATGATGGAAAACTACACTCTTTTATTTAAAAGGGATGTGAAATGTGGCTTTAATGGGAATTTTTTCTTCATTTTTAAATAATGATTCCTCTCTTCCTATCAGCTCTTTCCTGCCACTGTACTAGACCATAGTGGCAAAGAGAGAACTGGGAGCAGGGGAATGGGAGATATTGGAAAGAAAGGTCATTGCTCGGTCTGGCAGAACATCAGGTAAGTTGAAGATCAAGTCATTCATTCAGACATATTTATTGCTTGCCTGCTATATACCAGGAAGTGTGAAGACTTCTAAAATGCATTTATAAATGCTACTTTCAAGCATCTTATTATTGTTTAGTGTTATAACACACACACATACACATATTTACATAAGTATAGGATATATCAATTACATCCTTATATAAATCATGTGTGTGTAATAAATAATCCTATCTAATGAAAGAGAAACATGCAAATTGACCGCACCTCTGCCACGCCCACAAGCCACTTAGGAGCAAGTATGCAAATTAACCCAACAAATATGGTGGGGGCCACAGAGCTGGAGGGAGCAGGAGGCTTGGGTTGCCCCCAGCAATGAAGGAAGCCAAGCTTTCCGCCCACCCTGGTCTGCCCTGGACTCTGCTCAAGGCTACAAAATTTCAGTTATAGAAGATAAATAAATCCCAATAAAAATGACCACAGCCATGGAGCTGGAGGCAGCAGGAGGCTTGGGTTGCCCCTGAAGATGGAGAAAGCCAAGCTTTCTGCACACCCTGTCTGGCCCTGGTCTCCGCTCAAGGCTACAGAGTTTCAATTATAGAAGATACATAAATCCCAGATACCAGGGCCTCCACTTGGGTCGCCTGGGGGCATGGCCAGCCTGCAAACCACCACAGGCCCCTCACCCAGGCCTCCCCACGCCCCAAGAGAAACCCCACCCTGATCCGGGACACCCTTCAGGGCAAACCAGCCGGCCCCCACCCATGCACCAAGCCTCTATCCTATCTAATAAAAAGAGTAATATGCAGATTGACCATCACTGCAACACACAAGATGGCTGCCCCATGTGGTCAAAGATCCTGCCTCCATGTGGACACAAGATGGCCAGCAGGGGAGGGCAATTAGGGGTGACCAGGCCAGCAGAGGAGGGCAGTTGGGGGTGACTGGGCCTGCAGGGAAGGGCAATTGGGGGGGATCCAGGCCTGTAGGGGAGGGCAGTTAGGGGTGACCAGGCCAGCAGGGGAGGGCAGTTAGGGGCAATCAGGCTGGCAGGGGAGCAGTTAGGCATCAATCAGGCTGGCAGGGGAGTGGTTAGGGAGTGATCAGGCTGGCAGGCAGAAGCGGTTAGGGGCAATCAAGAAGGCAGGCATGTGAACATTTGGGAGCCAGCAGTCCTGGATTGTGAGAGGGGTCCCAGATTGGAGAGGGTGCAAGCTGGGCTGAGGGACACCCCCCCCCCATGCACGAATTTTGTGCACCAGGCCTCCAGTATAAATATAATATATATTGTATATATGTATATATAAATGTAAATAATGTATCATATACAGTATATGTATATACCTTGCATAACTCACTCTTTTTCCTTGCCTTTCATTGGCAACTGTTCTAATGTGTTTAACAGTTAATGTATCTTGTTTGTGTATATTCCTGAAAAAAATATATAACATTGTTTTGTGGGCATATATCTTAAATTTATGTAAATGGTGAGGTGCCATATATCTCATCCTATTTTCTTAGTTATTTTTAAGCAGTATGTTTTAACACACATTCTTATTATTATGTGAATATATAACCTTTTACTTATAATCTATACGTAAAAGCCTAAGCAACCGCTCAATCGCTCAATCGGTTGCTATGATGTGCACTGATCACCAGGGGGTAGACACTTAATTTAGGAGCTGCCCCCTGGTGGTCAGTGTGCTTCCACAGTGGGAGCACAGCTCAGCTGAACAGGATGAGTGGGGCCAGGATGAGCAGGGAGGCTCCTCCCCGGATTCCGACAGGCTACACCGTGGGACCGCCCCCTCCCCCCCCTCCAGTGCACAAATCCGTGTACCAGGCCTCTGGTTACTATATAACACTCCAAGGTGAGTATCCTGGAATGAAAGAAAGATCTTCCCTTGCCAGTCCCATTACATCTGACACTCTCCACCCACAGCCCACCTTGTCAAGGAGGCTTCAGTAGGCTGATGCATTCCTTTGGGTCTAGCGTATCAGTGTTCACTCACATAGGCTTGATCACTTAGGAAAGTTTCCAAAGAAGGATTCGAGCTCATTGAAGACTATGCTGGCAGCTTATTCAAAGTTGTAGTTAGTGCTACTCTAGAAATCACCTCTGCCTCCTGTGAATATATTATGTATGATTCCTATAGAATTTTTTTTTCCTGGACCCCAGAAGACTCTGTTAACTCCATCTCTAATATCCCCATAGGATTTCTGATCATTAACTATGTTTCAGGATTGTGCACTTGCAGGAGAATGAAAGGTGATGGGTATGGAAGAAAGGAACTGAACGCCTTTTCCTGTGTCTGACTGTCTGTGACATCTTGAGCAGGTCTTAACCACCTTCTGTGGTTAGAATAGGTGCTGAAGTCACTCTTCCTGGCTTTGAACAATAGTTCTGTAACTTTCTAGGTGCATAATCTTGGACAAATTACTCACCTAGGAAATGAGGTAATTAAACAGATGATTTCTAGGATGGATTCCAATTCAACTACTGTTGTATTCATAGATGCATTTTGGCTCTGTGCCCTTTGGCATCATTCTTCTGTCAGAGACATCCTTTCCCCAATGTCTTCTTCTCCCTTTAAGTTTCTCTCCAGACAGCATGTTCTCTATAATGCTTTTCCTCAGAACTTAGATTTAAATTAAGAATGTTCCGTTAGAGATGGAATAAATGAAGGTAAAACGGAATATACTTTTCTTACTTAGTGAAAGAATAAAAATGGATTAGGTGATTATAATATATAGGTGAGTGACATGAGTGGCATTAATGTTAAAAAGAAAGGGAGGAATGAATTGGGAATACTGTGTTATAAGGTACCTGCATTGCCTGTGAACTGGTATAGTGTTCATGTGAACTGGTATTTAAAACTGGACTTAAATTTGTTATAAATGTATATTGTAAATTGGTATGCTAAGAGAGAATAGAAAATGGAAATCAATGAAACAAAAAGAATGGCTCTTTGAAAAGTTCAATAAATGGATAAAGCTGTAGCCTGGGTAACCAAGAAAAAAAAGAGAGAGAGAGAGAGAAGACACAAATTATCAATATCACAAATGAACTAGGGTCATCACTATTAATATGATAGACATTGAAAGGTTAATAAAGAACTATACTGAACAATTCTATGTCCACAAATTTGACATTTTGTAGACAAATTGCTTGAAAGGCAAAAAGTACAAAAAATTCATACAGGAATAATAGATCATCTGAATAATGAAAATGAAGAAAATTGAATCAACAATTAATAATATTCCAAAAGGGAAACCACAGGATCTAAATATTTTTATTTGTAAATTCAACTAAATATTTAAGGAAGAAATGATATAAATTACTAAAATTTCTTCCAGAATATAAAAGTATAGGAAATATCTTCTAATTCATTTTATGGGGACATTACCCTAAAACAAAATCAGACAAAGACATTAAAAGAAAGGAAACTATAGACCAATGTAATCTATAAAATTAAGATAATAAAGTATATACTATATGGAATTCTTGTGAGTAAATTACTGAGAATTGAAAGAGTAGATAGATACAAGGCTGGGAATAGCCCTAGCCGGTTTGGCTCAGTGGATAGAGCCTTGGCTACGGACTGAGGGTCCCAGGTTCAATTGCGGTCAAGGGCATGTATCTCAGTTGCAGGCTCAATTTTGGCCCTGGTCAGGGCACGATGCCAGAGGCAACTAATCAATGTGTCTCTCTCACATTGATGTTTATCTCTCTCTGTCTCTCCCCCTCCTTTCCACTCTCTCTTAAAAAAAGGGGGAGGGGGGCCTGAAATAGCACCTGGGACATAGGGAACACAGTGAATATTATGAGGACAATAGGACTAAATATTTTTTAATAATTAAATAATAAAAGGTATACAGATTGCAAAAGAAGAAATAAAACTGACTTTGTTTCTAGGTTACATAATAGTCTATGTAGAAAACCCCAAAGAATTAAAGAAGTAGAAAATCACTCTGAAACTAGTGACTATAGCAAAATCACAGAATACAAGTAAATGTATAAAATAAATTTATTTCCTTTATACCAACAATGAATACTGGAATAAAAATTAATAACACAATACCATTTACATTAGCATAAAAAACCTAAATAATAAATCTATCAAGATATATACAAGAACTATATCCAGAGAAATACAAAGTTCTAATGAAAGAAGTAAAAAAAAAAAAAAATCCAAATAAATTGAGAGATATTCTGTGTTCATGGATTGAAAGACTCAATATTGTTAAAATGTCAATTCTTCTCAACTGGATTTACAGATTCAACACAATACTGACCAAAATCTGAGCACCTATTTTATGGACATCAACTCGATCCTAAAGTTTATATGAAAAGTTAAAAAAATAGCCAACACAATACTGAAGAAAAGCAAAATTGAAGGACTGACATTATTCAACTTCACGACTTACTATAGGGTGCCCCCCACAAAAAATATACACGCTTTGAGATTATGAAGTCAGTGTTTGTTAACATACAGTTCATTTTCAAAATTTAAAAGAATCTAAAGAAATGAGTGTATATACATTTTGGGGGACAACTTGTAGATAGCTACAGTGACCAACACAGTATAGTGCTAGCAAAAGAATAAGAACAGACACATAGACCAATGGAACAGAATAGAGAGCCCACAAACAGACCACACAATTATAGTCAACTGATCTTTGACAAAGGAGCAAAGACAATTCAATGGAGAAATGATTTTTAGTTTTATTCCCCCAATAAATCGTGCTGAAACAATTGGGTATCCCAATGCAAAAAAAAAAAAAAAAAAAAAAGAATGTACACACAGACCTTAAACCCTTCACAAAATTTAACTCAAAATGGGTCATAGATCTAAATGTAAAATATAAAACTCCTAGAAGATAACATAGGAGAAAATCTAGGTGAGCTTTAGTTAGGTGATAAGATTTTAGGTGAAACAGCAAAAGAATATTCATAGTATGTACCTGGGATATGATGTGATGAAAACAGTATTTTATCTCTGGAATCTTCCTCCCCAAAATTCATAACACCAGTTTAATCATGGTAACAAGTAATTAGGCAAATTCCCATATAGGAGCATACACATTATTCATCACCACAACCCTATGATGCAGGAACTCTTAATATTAGGAAAAAAGGGACTTGGGTATATTTGTAAGCTAAGACAAAGAATATAATGGAAAGAAAGAGGTCAAAGAGATAGGATAGAGATGGATTATTGATCAAGCAAGGTTCTCAAGGAGTAGTTTCAAGCTTTCTTTTGCATCAGAATCACATGAGTGGGCTTGTTAAAATGCAGACCTGCTGGTTTCACCTATAGATTCTGATTCTGTGGATATGACCTGGGTATTTTTTAAAATATTTTTTTATTGATTTCAGAGAGGAAAGGAGAGGGAGAGGTAGAAACATCAATGATGAGAATCATTGATTGGCTACCTCCTGCGTGCCCCCTACTGGGGATTGATGTGCCCTGACCCTGAATCGAACTATAACCTCCTGGTTCATTGGTTGAAATTCAACCACTGAGCACACCTGCCGGGCTGTGAGCTCAGTATTTTTTATCCAATAAATTTGACATGTAAATTCGATTGGGTATGTTTAACAAGCATCCCCGATGATTCCCATACAAGTGGTCCTAGGACCACAGGTTGAAAAGCACATGAGGGCTCAGATGAAGACATTAACCTTGTTTGGAGAAAAGAGAAAATGCTTCAGGATAGGTGTGGGCCATGGGCTGGTGGCCTCCTTTTTTTGTGAGGTAAGAGATGATATCTTTTTGAACAAGGGGCTGTTTGTAGCAATAGGGTGCTTCGGAGAAAGCAGCCAGTTTGGAAACAGAAATGGTAGGAATGGGAGAAGATGTTTGCGGAGGATAAGGGAAGGGATTTCTGAAGCAACCTTGATCCCACAAATCAAATTTGTAAAGAAGATACTATCTCCTTGTGAGGGTTGGAGAACACAACTGCCATTAGTTTTCTACAGGGCTTAAAAGGAGGATGAGGGGAGGGAAGCCTAGAAAGAAACTGAAAGAAAACAGACTCCCAAAATTATCACTGTGGGGGTCATGAACATCACCACCTGGCTCTACTACAGAGGTAGCATGGGGTAAAACGCACAGGTCCTGGAGCTAGCCCGACTTCCCAGCCTCTACCACTTCACCTCTCTATGCCCAGTCTCGTTATTTGTAAAATCGAGTTAGTAATAGTCTCTACTTCATAGACTCACAGCAAATTCTAAATGAGCTAACATATGTAAAATTATTAGTGGGATGCCTGGGTCACAATGGCTGAGTTGTTTTCATTATTTAGCTACTATGAATTAAGGCAGTGATGTTCAACATTTTTCATCTCATGGCACACATAAACTAATTACTAAAATTCTTTGGCACACCATAAAATATATTTTTTGCCGATCTGAAAAAAAAAAGGTATAATTTTGGTTCATTCACACTGGATGCTATTGTTGTGTTGGCTGTTGTCAGTTTTTATTTGACAACCTAAGGGGAAGGAGGTTGGTTCCCCTGACTGAACAGTCAGCTATTGCATGTTTTAAATTTTCTGGCAGCACACAGTTGAAAATCGCTGAATTAAGGTGCTGTAAATATTTGTGTGCAAAAGGTACATATAAATTGATGTGTGTTTTGTGTGAATAAAGTTTTTTTTCTTAATTATCTGAGATAAATACCCAAAAGTGCAATTGCTGGTTGTATGTTGAGTTGCATGTTTGCTTTTATAACAGACTGCCAAACTGTTTTCCAGGGTGGCTACCATTTCGCATTGCCCCCAGCAGTGCACGGGCGATCTGCAGCCTCCCCAGCTTTTAGTGTTATGACTATTTTTTATTTTAGCTATTTTGGTAGGTGTGTAGAAATATCACATTGTGCTTTTAATTTGCACTTCTTTAGTGGCTAATAATGTATAAAACATGGTTATTTACCATCTGTATATCTTCTTCAGTGAAATGTTTATTTGTGTCTTTTGCCCATTTTCTAATTGGACTTCTTTATTATTCAGTTTTATGAGTTCTCTATATATTCTATAGACTAATTCTATGCCCAATGTATGGCTTGCAAATATTTTCTCTCAGTGTATACCTTTTCTTTCCATTGGCTTTACAGGGTCTTTCAGGAAGAAAAAGTTGTAATTTTTGTGAAGTCTAATTTATCAAATTTTCCTTTCATGGATTGGACTTAAATCCCAAAGATTTTGTTTGATTTTTATTTCTAATGACTTTGTATTTTTACATTCATTGTGTAAATGATGTCAGGTTTTGTTTGAGATTTTTTTGTTTACTTGTTTGCTTTTTTCCATGGATGTACAATTGCTCTAGCACCATTTGTTGAAAAGACTATTCCTCCTGCATTGAATTGCTTTTGAGCCTTGGTAAAAAATCAGTTTGGCATGTTTGTGTGGGCCTATTCTTGGGTTCTCCATTCTGTTCTATTTATGTACATGTCTATCCATCCAGCAATATGACACGTTCATGATTACTGTAGGTATATTGTAAACCTTATTATCAAGTAGAGGGATTCTTTTCAATTTATTCTTCTTTTTCAAGTGTGTTTTAGCTATACTATGTATTATGCCTTTCCATATAAATGTTAAAATAAGCTTGTCTATGTTCACAAGAAATCTTGCTGAGATTTTGACAAGGATTATCTATACTAATAAAAGGGTAATATACAAATTGGTCACGACGCCCTCACAGTAACAACCGAACAGCAGGCTGCGTGGAGCGATCAGGCTGGCAGGGGGGTTAGTGAGGGACGACCAAATGACTGACCAGCAGGCTGCATGGGGCAACCAGGCCAGCAGGGGGGGCAGTGAGGGGTGACCAGGCTGGTGGGGGGACAGTTGGAGTTGACCAGGCTGGCAGGGGGGGCAGTTGGGGGTGACCAGGCCAGCAGGGGGGACAGTTAGGTTCGATCAGGCTGGCAGGCAGAGGCAGTTAGGGGTGATCAGGCTGGCTGGCAGGTGAGCAGTTAAGAGCCAGCGGACCCAGATTGTGAGAGTGATGTCCAACTGCCAGTTTTGGCCCGATCCCAGGAAGTCGGACATTCCCCGAGGGGTCCCGGATTGGAGAGGGTCCAGGCTGGGCAGAGGGGTGCAAATTTCATGCACCGGGCCTCTAGTATTAAATATATAGATCAATTTGGAGAGAACTGCATTTTTACTAAGTGTGTCTTCTAACCCATGAACATATTATGTCTCATCATGTATTTAGGTCTTCTTTGATTTCTTTATTCGGATTTTGTAATTTTCAGCATTCATATCCTTTATGTGTTTTGTTAAGCATATACAAAATATTTCATTTTCTTTAACATGATTGTAAATAATTCTGTGTTTTTCATTTTAGTTTCTACATATTCTGTGTTACTATATAAAAATATTTTTCTTTAGACCTATCTATGTCATTAAATGTGAAATGAGTTTCTTCTCACTTCAAATACCATGTAGTTGGCTTGTGAATGTTTTTAGTGTCTTTTCTTGTTGTTAATCCTCACCAAGGATATTTTTTCCATTGATTTTTAGAGAGAGTGGAAAGGAGGGAGCAAGAGAGAGAGAAGCATCGATGTGAGAGACACATCAATTGGTTGCTTCTGACATGTGACCCAAACTGGGGACAAGGATCAAACCTACAACCGAGATATATGTCCTTGATTGGGAATCAAACCTGAGACCCAGCTATGTGCAGGCCAGTGCTCTAACCACTGAACACACTTGCCAGGGCTTTTTTTTTTTTTTTTAATTCAGTCTACCAGTCTGCCTTTTTAATTGATCTATTTACACCAATTTACATTTAGGCAATCTTTTATATATTTGAGGTTATGTGATTTTATTATTTGTTTTCTGGTTTTCCACTGTTTCTTTTTTTCTCACCTTTTTGTGGGTCACTGGAACATTTCTTTAGGTTTCCATGTTAATTTACTTTTAGTGTGCTTGAATATATCTCTGTATAAAAAGTTGTTGCTCTGGATATTAAAATATGCATATGTGACTTATCACAGTCTATTGGTTTCAACATTTTGCCACTTTGAGTGAAGTATGGAAACCTTACCTCTATTTCAGGCTCTTTGCCTTCCCCAATTTTTAATATTATTGCTCTGAGTATCAGATGTTGTTATGATTTTTTGTTTCAGTCATCAAATATGATTGTAAAAACTCATGGAAAGATAATCTGTCATATTTATCCCTACTTTTTTTTTTTACATAATTTGATATTCTACTTTCCTTTTTGAAATTCCAAGTTGTCCTCTGCTATCTTTTCCTTTTTGTGTGAAAAAGCCTCCCTTTCCCATTCATTAAGGATAGGTTCATTAGCAACAAATACTCTTAGCTTTTCTGAACATATCACTATTTCTTCTGTGTTTCTTGAAAGATCATTTTTTTTGGATATAGAATTTAGTGTTGGGAGTGTTTTTCTTTCAGCACTTGAAAAATGTCATGCCATTTACTCTGGCATTTATGGTTTCAAATGAGATATCTGCTGTCATCAGAATTAGTGTTCCTCTATAGGTAATATGTTACTCTTTTTCCTAGCTGTTTTCAAAAGTTCTGTGTGTGTGTGTGTGTGTGTGTGTGTGTGTGTATTCAGCTTTCAGAATGTGATTACAGTAGTTCCTCCTTATTTGTGGCTTTACTTTCTAAGGTTTCAGTTACTCACAGTCAATCACTATCCAACAATATTAAATGAAAAATTCCACAAATAAATAATTCACAAGTTTTAAATTGCATGCTGTTCTGAGTATTGTCATGAAATCTCCCACCATCCTGGTCTATCCCACCTGGGATGTGAATCATGGATTTGTCCAGTATATCTATGCTATACATTCGACCCACCTGTTAATCATTTAGTAGCTATTTTGGTTATCAAGATTGCCTGTCATGGTATTTAAGGGCTTGTGTTCAAGTAACCCTTATTTTACTTATAATGGCCCCAAAGCACAAGAGTAAGCGGTGCTGGCAATTTGGATATGTCAAGAGACACTGTAAAGTGCTTAATTTAAGTGGAAAGGTGAAAGTTACCCACTCAGTAATGAAAGGAAAAAAGTCATATGCTGAGGTTGCTAAGACCTATAGTAAGAGCGAACCTCCTCTCTGTGAAATTGCCTCATTTATAAATGAAACACGGGTGTGTGTGCATAGAAAGAAACATAGTTGTACATATGGTTTGGTAATATTTGAAGTTTCAGGCATACACAGGATCTTGGAATGCATCCCCCACAAATAAGGGAGGTGGCTGTATGTGTCTTGGCATGAATTTCCCTGGAATTATCCTGGTAGGGTTTGCTCAGTCTCTTGGAACTTAGGTTGTGTCTTTCACCAAATTTGGGAAGTTTTCAGTCAACATTTCTTCATTACTCAGACCCACTCTCTTTTCCCCTCCTTCTGGGGCTTTAATGATACAAATGTAGGAAAGTCCTACGTGTCCTTGAGACTATTCAGCATCTCTCTGCTCCCCTCAGTCTATTATCTCTCTATTGTTTACATTAATACCTTTTATTGCTTTATCCTCAGTTCACTGATTCTATCCTCTGCCACCTCCATTCTACTATTGAACCCATTTAGGAAGCTTTAAAAAGTTTAACCCTGGTCACTGTGCCTTATGATTAAGTGTCGTACCATGCTCAGAGAGGTTGCCAGTTCAATGCCCAGTCAGGGCACATGCCTGGGCTCGATTCCCAGTAGGGGGTGTGCAGGAAACAGCCTGTGTATGTTTGTCTCATTTATGTTTCTCTCTCCCATCCTCTCTATAAAATCAAAAAAAGCATATTTTTGAAAAAGTATTTTTCAGTTCTATAATTTTCATTTAGATCCTTTTTATATATTTTATTTGCTAAAGTTTTTATTTTGTTTCAAAAAAAGTGTAAGTGCTTGTTGAAGTATAACGATCCTTCTCACATTATTCCAACATCTGATTCATTTCAATGTTAGTTTCAATTAATTGCCTTTTCCCCTGATATACATATCTCCAAATTGTGAATCCTAACTAGCTGATATCTATTTCAGAACTCTTTGAATCCTCTGGACCAGTACAGTTCTTTGAATCCTCTGGACCAGTACAGTTCTGGTTCCCTGGGATTGGTCTCTTCTTTTTTGTGTGGGTTTTTTGTCATTGTTGTTAATCCTCACCCGAGGATATTTTCCCATTGATTTTTAGAAAGAGTGGAGGGAGGGGGAGAGACAGAGAGAGAGAGAGAGAAACATCAATGTGAGAGAGACACATCGACTGGTTGCCTCCTGCACACACCCTGACCAGGGCCAGGGATTGAGCCTGCAACCCAGGTACATGCCCTTGACTGGAACCAAACCCATGGCGGGTGCTCTATCCACTGAGCAACGGGCTGGGGCTATAGGGCTCCCCTTAAGGTAAAGTATTTTATACTAGCTTATGAGGTGTAAGACTCATTTTGGGTGTAAGAGCTGTGGTTTCATACTTTCATCAACCCTTGTGAATTCTATTTAATAATCTTTTAATTGGACTTCTCTGGGATTTAAAGGCTTTAACTTTGAGGTATATATTTTTCCACCCCAGTTTTTCCTGTGTGTGTGTGTGTGTGTGTGTGTGTGTGTGTGTGTGTGTGTTGCCTCCAAAAGCATCTTTATTCCTGCCCTGATTTTTTAAATAAGGTTTTTGTGATGATCAAATGAGACACTGGAGAAAGAGAAGGGATGAATGTGATAGCTGCTTAATGTCCCTGGGTTTAGAGGGCACCCTTATCCCTCTGACATGGAACCTGTCTAAACCACAGGAGAGCCAACAGGGAGGAAGGTCCTGCGGTCTCTTGAAACAGAAATCTTAGTATGGCTAAGCCCACAGAGGCCAGTGCCTGTGAATCCAGGACCCCCTCCCCTCCTCCAGCCCTGGGCTTAGGCTACAGGCACTCTCAGGTGTGGGGGACGCCGGGACGGAAGGCTGGGGGAGGGGTGGGCATGCATCTGTGCTCGGCCAGCCCCCCACAAGGACGGTCCCCCCTCTGCATATCGTGCAAGTGGAGTCTCCCAGCCTGCGCCCCCAGGTTTAACAGGAGCATTTTGGGAGCATTTCTCTCGGAACCTCGGAGCGAGCTGGTGGTGCTGCGCTCCTGTTGCAGCTTCAGGTAAGGGATTGGTGACGCATCTGCAAATACCGCCATTGCCGCCTGGGTCCGGAGTGAATTTGCCCGCTAGCATCTTGCTTTTTAAGTATTCTATTTAAAACAAACAAACAAACAAATAGTTCTTAGCTAATGTTTCTAGTGGCATCATTCCATTCCTGAAAGAAAAATATCCTGGCTATTTTTCAGACTTCCTCTTGAAAAATGTATTGCGTCATTTGTTGCTTTTTGCAGATGAGCAAGGGATTGCTAAACGCCCCGTTAGAAAGGGGTGGAAGTGGGTTTATGTTGCAGTAATACATAGCACAAAATATTTTTTTAAGATTATGGCAAATATTTAGGCTACATGCCAGGATTTCTACATGACATCGGAACAGATACTGATCAAACCTTCCCACATGCCAATGTTCTGCATTCTGTTATTTAACCCACACAACAGTTCAGTGAGGTGGCTACTGTTTTGCCCATTTTGCAGATGGAAACACGTATAAAGGTCACCAAACCAGTAAGTAACAGAGCCTGTAGTTGAAGGCAGACGTTTCTGGTTCCCTGGGATAGGTCTCTTCTTAAGATAAAAGAGTTTGTGCTAGCATTGGAGGTATAAGACTCATTCTTGGTGTAAGAGCTGTGGTTTCATAGTGTCATCATTCTGTTTAGTTATCTTTTAATTTGACTTCGCTGGCATGTAAAGGCTTTAACTTTGGGGTATATATTTTTCTACCCCAATTTTCTTGTGTGCGTGCGCGCGGGGCACGGGGGGGGGGGGGTGGGGAGGTGGCGGTTGTGGAGTGGGGGATGGACTGGCGGACATGTCGTCCGCGGGTACCCTCCCTGGATGACACGGAGTGGGCAGTGGGTATCTGTTGGCACCATGAACCACGCATCTTGGCTCCTGTGGTTTCAGTTGCTCACTTTAAACAGTAGCCACCGGGTACAGCGTCCTTGTTGGCGCGATCCTGGGGTCTGTTACAAGCCAAACTCTGCCTAAGAGGAGGGAGGATGTGGGGTTGGGAAGCGAGCTGAGAGACCCTCCCCAGCTTCTCCAGGCAGGTTGTAAGTCCAGGTTATAAGTCCCATCTCTCTCCCTTTCTTCCTCCCTAGGCTCCACCTGCTCAGTGCCACATAAGTTGTGCGCGCTTCTTCCTGCCAATTCCCGACAATGGGCAACTCTTGCTCTGGCCTCAAGGAAAAGCTGGGGCAGAGGCTGCGACCTTCGCCCACTCTGAATTTCTTCCGCTCTATGCTGATCCCTAAGAAGAAAAAAGATTTCTGCGTGGTGGTCCTCGGCTCTGCCGGCGTCGGCAAGAGCGCCCTGGTGCAGAGATGGGTGAACAGCTGCTACTCGGATAAGTACGTACCGCCTGCGCCTATGGCGGATGTCATCTACCACGTGCCAGACGGCTTTTTCGGCTCGGGAACCAAGATGCGTATCACTGACCTCCCTGGTGGTCAGCTCTATCCGGCCTTGCAGTGCCTCAAAATTGCCAGGGGCCACGCCTTCATCCTGGTCTACTCGGTCACCGAAAAGCAAACCCTGGAAGAGCTGACGCCCTTCTATGAGCTGATCCGCGAGATCAAAGGTGGAAACCTGCGCAAATACCCGATCGTGCTGGTGGGCAACAAATGTGATGAGGTCCGCCGGGAGCTGACCACGCTAGATGGCGCTGCCTACGCGCTGAAGTGGAATTGCGGCTTCTTCGAGACCTCCGCCAAGAAGAATGTCAATGTGGAGGAGCTGTTTTTTGAGCTGCTGACCCAAGAGAGGGAGCCAGAAACCAGCCCCCAGCCTACTCCCGTGAAATCCCAGATGCCCAATATCGCCGAAGACGTGCTAGCAGCTGCCTCGTAATGGGAGCCCTGGGTCCTAGGAGCCTGACCACCTTCTCCGACAGTGTGTAGAGAATGTGGACCGATGACAGTGTTATGTGTCACCTGTACATGACTGTGCTGTGGTTTGGGTTGTAACAGCTAGACATCAGTATGTGTCCCCTGTAAATTCATAATTTTTCTTTTTCCCAGGCAAGAGACTTCATATTGTTACAACGTTGATATTGGAGGAGGGGGAAAAGGAGAAAAAGTCTTGACAGACTTCAGAGATAATTGTTGAAAAAGAGAATGAAATAGCAAAATAAATGGAAAGATGCCATGGTCGTCCTTGTAACCCTGTTACCATGTATTAATTTTTAAACATTTCAAGTCCTGTAAATGTCCAGTCAAACCTTTCTGTTGTGTACGTAATTATTAAGAAATATGTTTTTGCAACAAAAGCTTTGCTAGATGATTGGGAGACAGATATACTAAACAAGATAAATGAATATTTTGAGTATTGAGGGTGGGAGCAGAGAAAATTATGTAAGTGGAGACTGGGGGGGGAGGTGGGCGGGGGGGAAATGAGATATCTGTAATACTATCAACAATAAAAAATAAATCTAAAAATGAAAAATAAATAAAGATGTGCCAGCTTCCTGAGTCATTTAAAAATGTTTGGATAGTCCATATTGTGGTTTTTAAAAAGCATAATGGTTCCATGACTTAAAGCTTTTCCTGCATACGATCACCTGTGATAATTATTTTCCCACCGGACAACAACAACACAATTACATAATAGCATTAAGATTTCAGCCCTAGCTGCTTTGCTCAGTGGATAGAATGTTGGCCTGTGGACTGAAGGGTTTGATTCTGGTCAGGGCACATGCCCAGGTTGTGGGCTTGATCCTCAGTAGGGGCATGCAGGAGGCAGCCAATCAATTATTATCTCTCATCATTGATGTTTCTATCCCTTCTGAAATCAATAAAAATATATATTAAAAAATAATAAAATGTCAATGTCATGGGTCGGGGAGGGGGGGAAGGAAAACAAATTTTCAACCACATCTGGTGAAGGTTTTTAATTAGACTTGCACACATGGACATCCCTGCCCTCTTGAAATTAGCCAGTGTGGGGAGGGAGAGGGAGGGGCCACGGCCATGCAGAGCTGGTTTATAACCACAGTCTTCTGGGCTGGCATCTGGAAGAACTCCAGAGGTCTTTGAAGAAGAGGCTCACTCTAGTGCTGTCTTAGTGGTACTGGTGAAAAGCAAACCTCAACCTGTGGCTGCCTCAAAAATATTCCCTCAAGAAATACGGGATCCCTAGCTGGTTTGGCTCAGTGGATAAGAGCATTGACCTGCGAACTAAAGGGTCCCGGGTTCGATTCCAGTCAAGGGCACATGCCTGTGTTGCGGGTTCCATCCCCAGTAGAGGACATGCAGGGAGTGGCTGATCAATGATTCTCTATCATCACTGATGTTTCTGTTTCTCTTTCCCCTCTCCCTTCCTCTCTGAAATCAATAAAAATATGTGGGTGTTTTTGTTTTTTTAAAGAAACTTAAAAATACTGGATATAGGGGGATGGAAGGTAAGGGAAAAATGGCTGGGATTTGAAATTTGAGAAAGTCCTTCCTAAGGCACGTTTTGAAAAAGATTAATTTTATATTTGAACATGATTTTTGAGAGAGAGAGAACATATCCATACATGTCCTTGCTTTCGAATGTTTTTTTCAATTGGGGGAAGAAAAGGAAGGCTCTTAATCTGGTGATTCTTCCCCCCCCCTAAAATATTGAGCCAAATAATAATTTATGTTTTTAAAAAATGGTTTCATATAGAATGACTTTCAAGGAACACACACACTGTTGAGAAGGAACCATAAACACCTATTTCATAATAGTACAAAGTTTTGAACTTAGAAAATCCATTCAGTAGCTCACTTTAAACAGTTATTTAAGATTTTCCTTATTCACGTTCAAAGCAATTCTTCTCAACCACTAGGAAATACCTAAGTGGTCTTACCATATTGCTTTTTATATCCTCTAAAAAATAATTCTTAGCTAAAGTTCCTAGTGGAGTTATTCCATTTCTAAAAGAAAAATAGTCTATCAGCTGTTTTCAAGGAGAATTATCCTTGAACATGTATTGCATTAGCTTTAAAAATCCATTTACTGGCTCATTTTAAACAGTCATATTACTTAAGAGTTCCCTTTTTCACTTTTGAAGCAATTATTTTCAACAACTAGAAAATACCTAAGTGGTCTTATCATATTGCTTTTTAAGTATTCTACTTTAAAAAAATAGTTCTTAGCTAAAGTTTCTAGTGTAGTTACTCCATTTCTAAAAGAAAAATACTCTATCCTGGCTATTTTTCAGAATTCTCCATGAAAAATGTATTGCATTCATTATTGCTTCTTGTAGATGAACAAGGGATTACTAAGTGGCAAATGCTACTCTTTAGAAAGGGGAGGATGTGTTTTTCATGATGCAGTAAATACATAGCATAAAATATTTTAAGATTATAGTCAATATTTACAAGTTATAGCCAATAATAGCTACATGCTAGTGTTTCTACATTACATAGGAGCAGATACTGATCAAACCTTTCCACATGCCAGTGTTCTGCACTGTATTATTTAATCCTCACAACAATTCAATGAAGTGGCTATTGTTTTGCCCATTTTGCAGATGGAAACACTGAGAAAGATCACAAACCAGTAAGTGGCAGAGCCTATTGTTGAAGCCAGATGTTCTGCTCCAGAGTCAGCACTCTTCACCACGGTGGTGTGCTTTCTCCCTAAGATGACTAGTCAAAGAACAAATGGCTGACATTTCCGTTCCCTGTATTATACATCTATTTGCCTATGCACATGAGGAGAATAAGTTACATGTTGGGTGACAGTTGCCGGGATAGTTTCCAATGGGAACTAGATTGGGACTAGGGACTGGAAACACAGATTTGTGAGTTTTAGCATATAGCTGGTGGTAAGGTTGTGAAAGGAGGCAAGAGGAGGCACGATCAAAAGACATAACTGGGATGGAGTCCTGGGGAACACCACCACTTAGAAAGCTACTGACCCAGAGGAAGCTGAAGGACACTTAGAAGTCACCAAAAGATAGGAGGAAACTCATAATGTGCAGTAATAAATGCTGAGGGAGAATGAGTTTCAAGAAGAATGTACACTATCATAGGAAAAATTTTTTAACAAGTAAGATAAGCATTAGAGAGTGTTGCTTAGATTTAGTATTTAGGGGACTTCTGGTTCCAGCCAAGATAGAGTAGCCCCATTCCTCCCAGGCACTCCTCTTACAGCTGAAATAACCCTGGACTTAACACGACAAAGGAACAAAGGAAAACACTTCACGGTGGACAGAGTGGACACCTAGGGACCTCAGGAGGTGAGGAATGACATGACAGTGATGTCCCTGAGTCTCCTTATCGTCTCCCACACACCTTCAGGTTCCAACTGCCAATAGGCACAGACCATTCCCTCTAGCTAACCACTCAGGAAAAGGGTGGTTTATTTATTTATTTGTTTACTAGAGGCCCGGTGCACAAAATACGTGCACTGGGGGAGGGGGGGGACGGGGATTCCCTCAGTGCAGCCTGTGCCCTCTTGCAGTCTGGGACCCTTCACTCCTTACTGCCCACCTGCTCACTGCTCCTTACCGCTCAGTTTGCTGCTCTTTAGCGCTGCCGTGGAGGCAGGAGAGGCTCCTGCCACCACCACTGTGCTCGCCAGCTGTGAGCCCAGCTTCTGGCTGAGTGGCGCTCCCCCTGTGGGGGCACACTGACCACCAGGGGGCAGCTCCTGCATTGAGTGTCTGCCTCCTGGTGGTCAGTGTGCATCATAGCGACCGGTCATCCTGGTCATTCTGCCATAATGGTTGCTTAGGCTTTTATTACATAGATTTGTTAATCCTCGCCAGAGGATATTTTTCCATTGATTTTGGGGGAGATTGAAAGAGAGAGGGAAAGACAGAGAGACATCAATGTGAGAGAAACATTGACTGGCTGCCTCTTGCATGCACCCCAACCAGGGAGGAGCTCGCGACCAAGGTACGCACCCTTGACTGGAATCGACCCCAGGACCCTTGGGTCCACAGGCCGATGCTTCATTCACTGAGCCAAACCTGCCATGGCCAGAAAAAGGGTGGTTTAATAAAAGAAAACCTTTTAGGCAGTACACACCCTACTCCACAGCAACACCAACAGCAAAACCCCTCCTCCTCTTCCTGCCTCCACATCGAACTGGTCTTCCACACCTGACACCTACCCTGTGGAAGCGGGTGACAGTGTTCTGATGTCCCCGCCTGCTGCTGGACAACAGGACAGCAGGACAGCACAGGGAGCTCATCTCCCCCAGAGTGGTAGATTCCCTCCGCCCCTCCTGCTGGCGGGGTGATGGGGGTGGGGCTGAGCAGGGAGCTGATGTGCTCAGGCCCCTTCCGGGGAGTTCCTCAGGTGCATGGCAGGGAGCTGAGCCTCGTGCCCATCTGCCAGTGCTGAGACTGAAGGCAGCAGTGAGAAGTGAGCAAGTCAGTTCTCCCTCATCCCACACCACTCCCCACTCCAGGGTCTCAGCTTCCTTGGCCATAAAACAAAAGTCTGGGACAAGATGATTTCTTAGAGAGAGAGGGACTTTACATTATTTCTGCTTGGAGGGGAGCAGGGAGGATAGAAACCATTATAACCGTTCTTTGAGCTAATAGTGTTGTTCAAAGGAGCTGGAACCTACAGCTTCTATTTATTGCATTATCCAATAGAGTAGCCTCTAGTCTTATGTTACTTCTGCATTTGGAATGCAGCTACTACAAAGTGAGATGGGTTGCATTACATGTTGAAAGGAGAATATTTTAGATATAGTGGGTTCAATAACCTATATTATTTAAATAATTTATGTTTGTTCTTACTTTTTAAAATATGGCTACCAGAAAAATTTAAATTATATTTGTGGTTCATTTTTGTGGCTCATATTATATTCCTACTAGTGGCCCAGTGCACAAAATTCATGCACATTAACAGGGAATTAATTAGAGGAAATATTTTAATATTACTATTTGCCCTTTCTCTATAATAGAAGTGTCAGAGATGAAAGAAAATTAGTAAAATGTATATGAAAATCTTCCTCCTGTCAGAGTCTGGGGCATGCCCCAGGACTCAGAGTCAAGTCCCCACCCACCCGAGCGAGCCTCAAAATTGCGCGAGACCCAGACCCGGCTGGCTCCACCCCCATTGGGTGAGATCCAGACCCAGCCGGCCTCACCCCCATCAAGCCCCGCCAGGCTGGGGGCACAGCCTCAGGTCCCCTGTCAAGCCCTGCCAGGCAAGGGATGCAGCCTCAAGTCCCCCAGCCTGGCGCCAGGGCAGGGGGTGTGGCCTGAGATCCCTCATCCTGGCGTCAGGGCGAGGGGTCGCATTGAGGTCCCCAGTCAAGCCCCGCTGGGTGGGGGGTGCAGCCTCAGGTCCCCTGCCCTGGCCCAGTGCCACACAGCCTCAGGTCCCTGCTGATCACTCGTTATGGCTCATTATGGTAACCCCACCTCTGCTGTGGGTGCAGCCATCTTGTGATGGGTCAATTTGCATATTACCTCTTTATTATATAGGACTGGACAGTGCTATTGTATATTAAGAGTGAAATTATGCCCCCTGCATTAATATGAAATTTAATAAATGTAACTATTTGATACTAGTATGGTGGGTATACATGGGAGTGTTCATAGCTGCTCATCTGGCTTGTCCTCCAGGTTATTAAGCATGGCCTGAAAGAAATCTTCCAAACTTAGAAGAACATTGTCCTGCCCTCATGTTCTGCCTCCAAATTTCCTTTCTAGTCTTCTCTGGAAGTACATCACATCAGGCAGCGTTTCCCCAACCAACTTGGACAATTTGCTGTTCACCCAAATATCCTATGTGGTTGTACCATAGCTATTTCCTCAATTAGGCCACTTTTTCTTCCATTTTCTGCCTATCGAAATTTTATCCACTCTTTAAAACCCAGCCCAAATACCAAATACCACCCCCATTGAGGGCTTCCCTGTCTTTCAGTGATTATTCACAAAAGTTTTCCAGAGTCGGCAATATGCTGGCCCTGTAAGAAGCTTGCCATCTAACAAGGCAGACAAGGAAGGAAATAGAAAAGCACAGCAGAGTGGGACAGGTGCTGTAAGTGGGTCCATTCTTCACTCTGCTATCATATGGATCCTTCAAAAATGTAATTTGATTAGACTGCTGCTCTAAGAGCTATCATCTGCCAGATATTCGGACAAATATGCACAGCTGTGCAGACAAGGCTGTGTGTGAATCTCATCTCTGCCACATACTGTGTGTCTGTGGGGCAAATACAGAAGTTTTCTGGGCATTGTTTTCCTCACATGTAAAATGGGGATGGTAACAATAGTTTCTATCCAGGATGGTTGCATTTAAAGAGGTTAATATACATGGAAGACTTAGAACAGTGCTTAGCACATTATAAATAGTCCAAAAATATCAGCTATTATTATTTTTTAAAAATATATTCTTATTGATTTCAGAGAGGAAGTGAGAGGGAGAGATAGAAACATCAATGATGAGAGAGAATCATTGATCAGCTGCCTCCTGCACGCCCCCTGCTGGGGTTCAAGCCCACAACCCAGACATGTGCCCTGACAGGGAATGAAACCGTGACCTCCTGGTTCATAGCTTGACACTTAACCACTGAACCACACCAGCTGGACAGCTATTGTTATTATTAACAAAAGACTGGAAATTACCTAAATGACTATTACCATGGGCCAATGTATATTAAAATAATGAGGTGAGATGGCCCAACACACAGTATCTCCAAGACTTATTTTAAATTCACTCCCATTTGAGGTTTAGTGTGTGTGTGTGTGTGTGTGTGTGTGTGTGTGTGAGAGAGAGAGAGAATAATAGAAAACTTCTAGAAGGAATTCAAGTAATTGTTAATAGACATTGGCCCTGAAGAAGGGAATGACAGCTTAGTAGGGAGAGAAGACCAGCTTTCATTTTATAACCTTTAATACAGTTAGAATTATATGACTATGTGCATACATTAATTTTGAATTTTGAAAAAAACAGATAATTACCTTGAGTCTCAGCAGGAAAGAACAAAGTGGGGACTAGAATCCTAATTTTCTAACCTCAACCCCAATGATTTTTCTTTAAAATCTATTTTTTATTGATTTCAGAGAGAAAGGGAGAGGGAGAGAGAGCTCGAAACATCTACGATGAGAGAATAATTGATCAGCTGCCTCCTGCATGCCCCCTACTGGGGACTGAGTCCTGCAACCAGGGCATGTACCCTTGACAGAATTGAACCTGGGACCCTTCAGCCCACAGATGTTTTATTCACTGAGTCAAACCAGCTAGGGTAGTGGTTGGCAAACTCATTAGTCAACAGAGCCAAATATCAACAGTACAACGATTGAAATTTCTTTTGAGAGCCAAATTTTTTAAACTTAAACTTCTTCTAAGGCCACTTCTTCAAAATAGACTCGCCCAGGCCGTGGCATTTTGTGGAAGAGCCACACTCAAGAGGCCAAAGAGCCGCATGTGACTTGCGAGCCGCAGTTTGCCGACCACGGGGCTAGGGCAACCCCGGAGCTTTTTCAATTTTATTCAGTATTAAAGTAACCCCAGGGAGGAATTACATGTTCTAATTAAAAGAACTCTAAATGTATTGTGCATCTAGCCGATGGCATTTAACAGATGAGGAACAGATGAAGCTCAGGATAGTTAAATAAGTAACCTAAGGTCAATGCTGGGGTCACTGAAATTGGGATTCTCTCCCCAACCACCTCATCGACCTGATGTCACTCAGATGAACCCCAGAGTCAAAATATGCGGATTTAGTCCTCTATCTTTCCTTCTTTGCCTTTTCTGCTGCTTACAACCTTGAGAGTTGTGCAAATGAAATAAAATACTGTGAAAACAATGTTCATGATGCCTGGCCACGTAGTGAGTCCTCAGCAGCTTAGCTGAATTAGATTGATGCTTCCTTCCCTATTTACCTCTCCTAGATAATTACTCAAAGACTAATGCAAATGGCATTCTACCCAACACCACCGCCTCTGGACTCGGGGAGATTATATGTTCCCCTGATATTTTCAGGAGAAGCACATCTAAAAAATTCCATTTCTAAAAGCTGTAAACCCAGGCGTGGGAGTAACTGGCCTGCCACGTTCACGCATGTCCTCCTGTTTGTTCCTTTTGCTGGGAAAGCTCAGGCGGCCTCTTTGTAAAGGTAGTCATTAATTTAGAGTCGGAGAGAAAGAAAGGGGTTCAGAGAAAAATTACTCATAATTGCAGTCCTCTTAATAGAGGAGAAATATGTTTTTCTCTGCAACCTGGAGCTGAACACTGTGAAATGTATTTGTTCCCAGTGTAATTTAAATGTTAATTAAGTAGTGCTCTGAGGACGAGCTATTTGAGAACAAGGCAGCTTGTCACGTGTTTGGAATTGCTTGAAAATGCCTACCTGATGGAAAATGCCTCCTCTCCTGCTAGTATGGGCACTCTTTAAGGTAATAACTTTGATATCAGCTCGGCCATTCTAAACGAGCTGGCAACCTCTGGAAACTTCTGAGAACTGCCATTTTTTCATGTTTAAGATGAGAGGAACTCAGCCCTAGATGGTTTGGCTCAGTGATAGAGCATTGGCCTGAGGACTAAAGGATCCCTGGTTGGATTCTGGTCAAGGGCATATGTCTGGGTTGCGGGACTCTATCCCCAGTCAGGGGAGAGGGGGTGCAGGAGGCAGCCGGTCGATTATTTTCTCTCATCATTGGTGTTTCTATCTCTTTTTCTCTCTCCCTTCCTCTCTAAAATAAGTAAAAAAATAAAATAATAAAATAAAATGAGAGGAACTCAAACTCAAGGTCCACAGCAGGCAAGTAAAAGAATCTAAATTATGCTATATGGGAAGATTATGCCCAATCTATATAGCCAGTGGCCTTTATTAAGTTCTGTTGAAAAATGTGAGATAGCCCTAGCTGGTTTGACTCAGGGGATAGAGCGTTGGCCTGCGGACTGAAGGGTCCCAGGTTCGATTCCAGTCAGGCCACATGCCGGGTTGTGGGCTCAATCCCCAGTACAGGGCGTGCAGGAGGCAGCCAATCAATGATTCTGTCTCATCATTGATATTTCGATCTCACCCTCTCCATTCCTCTCTGAAATCAATAAAAATGTATTTCAAAAAAAGAAAAGAAAAATGTGAGATGGATTGCATTACATACATGTTGAGACAATAATATTAGATATAGTGGGTTAAAGAAAATATATTGTTTAAATAATTTGTGTTTCTGCTTACCTTTTAAAATAGGGTGACCAGAAATTTTTTAGTTATATTTGTGGCTCATTTCTGTGACTCACATTATATTCCTATTGAACAGTGCTATTCTATATTAAGAGTGGCTGTTGGAACTAATTTCTAATTTGAATTTGATTACTTACATTAGCCAGGATCAACAATCGAGTGTTGAGAAATGTCTGCATGTATTTAAAATAATGTGTTGTCCAATGTCTAAGTAACCTCACAAAATTCGAGGTTAACAGCAATGTAACAAAATCCACTGAGAGGTGTGCTTGCATCTCCCCCTCAATGCTCCAGAGAGGAGACATTGGGTCGAGTTGTACAGCGGCTGAACAGGGTCTCCCGTGATCACAATGGCCAACCACATGAATGATGTGGGTACCAGTTTATAGTCACATGGTGCCCGGAGGGTGAAGGGTGTGGTGGGTAAAAGCTCCTATAACTGTCATTCACTCATACATTTACTCAAATATTCATCGAGTACCCGATGGGATGGAAGGCAAAATGCTATTTCCCGTGGAAGTTATAAAGTAGAATGAGATTGAGGTCTTGCCTTTAAGGAATGTGTTGTCTCCAACAGGAATAAGGAATATTTCTTGAACTCTTCCATCATGCCAGGCTACTGTTCTGAGCATTTTTACATATGGTAGCTCTTTGGACCGTCACAACAAATGTCTAGGTCCCATGTTTTTATTCCAATCCCATTATAGAAAGGAGAAAACTGAAGCAAGAAGGGAGTAAGGCACTTGCCGATCATCCTGAAACATGTGATCCAGTTGGAGAGATGAGTGGAAGTGCCTGGGAGGAGGTTGCATGTGCACTGGGCCCAGTAAGGACCATACCAAGGAAGAGAAACTTGAGGTGCGTGCCCAGGTCTGGGGATGATGCAGTATGTGGAGAGTAATGGGGACAAGGAGGGAAGCATGGAGCCAACATGGCACAGAGTTGGTGCTTCATAAATATCTGTGGGATAAAGATTTGAGGAGAAACAATAGTAAGAAAAACACACAGATACTAGTAGTGTACTGGGACTACATTGCTGAAGGCCTGGAAGGCCAAGTTCAGGCGTTAAATCATTCTATCAGCTTTGCATCCTGGGTCCCCATCACCACCATCACCCGTTGTTCATACTGGGAGTATTTTCCCCATGCTACTAAACATTTCTTGAAACAACCACATACTTGGCTGAGTGCGATCCGATGTAATTTAAGTAATTTACTATGGTTGGATGTTCTCTTTGGTTCCTATTTTGTTTTCATGGTTGCCAACAGTGGTTCAGGGATTCATTCACCTTGTACAATAAGCTTAGCCCTTGTCTCTGAATATTTCCTCAGATTCAGTGCCTAAGAGTAAAATTACTGGGTTGAGAGGTCTGAGCATTTTTAAGGTCCTTGAGCTGTATTTCTCAATTGCTTTCTGAAAAGACTGCAGCAATTTGCATATCCCCAAGCCCTGGGCAGAAGTTCCACGTGGGTTGTAGATTTTGTGTCAGCTTATCAATATCTAACCCTGAGTGGCGTCGGTTATTCCAACTTTCAAATTTGATTTTAAGCAATTTGACTTGGGTTATGTGTCAGGTCAAGACAGTCCCTTCTTAAAACCAGGTTTGCACTGTGGACTGGGGATTAGGTTAAGTCATCGTTTACGTTGAGGGAGTAGAAATAAAGGCTGACGTCATTGAGCTCCTTGCCTGACAGAAAGGAAAGCGCTGGGAGGACATTTTCTAAAGAAAGGGTGGGGCTGACTTCTCTGACACCTTCTTCTTGTCGTCTTGAACATAAGCAACCCTGATGATCTGGGGCCTGGTGATTCAAAACGTTTCTCTCTTTTCTGTCGCCTCCTGACGAGTTGGGATTTGACCAACTTATTTTCCATTAGCACCTCCTCCAGGTACTGGAAGAAGGAATCAAAGGAAAAGCTGCAGGGCTTCTCTTTTAATTGGTAGGAGGGTAAAATCAGAAGGCAGGTTAACACTCTAATAATTCCTATTCTCCTTGCCCCTCAAATTACAGAAAATTGAAAGATTGTCTTGGAAATAATTGGGAGGGTTTTTCTTTCCATCACAAAAGGTGCCTGATTTTTCTAGCTTGGGATATTTCTAATCTTTTTTAAATCTCTAACATACAGAAGGTTTCATGCTTCTCCAAGAAGCTCCCCAGGATGTTGTCGTGTCTCATCTCATCTCACGTATTCCCACAGCACGCCCCCGTTGGCTTACCTAAGTGATGAGCAGGAGGGGTGAATTAGGTGACTGTGAACTCTAACCCCAATGATTCTTCGATTCTAACATCTGAATCCAGGATGAATGCCCCGTGAGGAAGATTGAGGAAGCAGAGGATCCTTTCTCTGTGGCATCTCATATAGACAGACAATAATTCCTTCCCACAATAGCTACATTATTCTAAGTGCGCTACAAATATTGTCACATCTGGTCCTAAAGAGGACAGGTACTATTAATAGTGTCGCAATTTATGGATGAGGAAACTGAGGCACAGTTACATTAACTTATTTGTCCCAGGTCTCACACACAATAAGTTGCAGATATGCCTTTTAAACCAAGCCAGCCTGTCCCCAAAGTGGGGGCTCAACTACTGAGCTATGCTGTCTCCATAACAGTCTCTGTCAATTAGCCTCTGGATGGTTCAAATCCTGTTGACTGTGCTTCCCAATACTGACCCCTTAAACAGGTCTGGGTCTCGCATACCTCAAACAGAAAATGGGAACACAAGCATACCTCACTGGGGTGGTGTGAAGCATAACCAGTGTATTGTTTGTAAAATACCTTTATTCATTTATTGGCATTTGTTAGCTGTGCAGCCTTAGGCAAGTGTACTTATTCTCTCTGTACCTCAGTTTACATATCTGTCAAATGGACATGACACTAGTATCCATTTCAGGGGGTTGCAGTGAAAATAAGTTAATACATGTAAAATACTCAGAACAGTATCTGCCACAGTGGAAGTACTTTTTAAGTTTGTTAATACCATTCTATTACATTACATTCTATTACATTCTATTACATTCTATTACATTACATTACATTACATTACATTACATGATAAATGGGCTTCCCGCAGGTCTAGTAGGGGAAATTTTTGAACAAATGATAAAGGTTAGGAGTATTACAAAGTAAAACTGAAAGTTTCTCTAGTAGCATCCAATATATAGCTCTACCAGGACTAGGGATCAGAGAAGTCTTCTGTAAAAAGTAACTTAGTGCAGCAGACACTGAAATCTTAATTTCTCCCCAGGAATATTCCACCCTTACTTTCTGTATTGCCTCCTCTGCTTTCTTCACTCCCACCAGCCAATCTGTGAACAAGCCCAACAGGCTTTAATTCTAAAATGCACCCCAATTCTCTCCAATCCCACTGATTTCACCCTCACCTGAACCACCAACAACTCTACCTTGCCTCCTGTAGGAGCCCCTGAAGGTTCCCCTCCCATGCTTTCTCTCCGTCATCTTTACTCGCCAGTTTTGTTTGTGCTGTTGTTTTTACACACCAGTTTTCACAGGGTAATCTTCTTAAAGTATAAGTGTAAATTGAAATGCTCCAGTGACTCCCATTTATGCTTAAAATCTAAGTCCCTTTCCATGGCTTATACTGTCCTAGATGACCCGCCCCACCCACCTCCGACCTATGCTATAACTCTCTATCTCCATCACTGTGCCTAGGAATCCAGGCCTTCCCCTTCCCCTCAACTTTACAAGGCTCAGCCCTGTCTCAGGACCTTTGTACTTGTTGCTGTCTTCCTCCCTGGAGTATGTTTTTGATCATTCATGTTGCAGCTCAGACTGCTAAGGGGTGATCTAATCAATGCATACCAACCTTTCCCACCCAATCACCACCCTTCAGAGAGCCTGCTGTTCCCTATCCCATTACTTTCTTATTGCCTTCTTAATAAATACCACAAGAAATTATCTTGTTCGTTCATTGCTTCCTTATTTACTCTCTGTCTCTCACTGCTGGAATATGAAATTCATGGAACCAGAGGCTCTGCCTTTCCATTCAGTACTGTCACCAACATCTAAAACAGTGCCTGACACACAATAGGCACTCAATAAATATTTGTGACTTGAATGACTGACGTTAATTTAAGCTGAATCCTAAAGAAAGATGGGAGTTAACCAAATGAAGGATGAGGAGCAAGAGTCTTCCAAGCAGGAGAACAGTATGTTCAGAAGCCTAGGGTAGGAGGAGAACTGAAATGGTATCGAAGTGAACTGAAAAGAAGGCTAATGCAGCTGGAGATCAGAGAGCAAGGGAGGACATGAGACAAGAAGAAGCATGCTGCGCCCTGTAAGTCATGCTAAAGATGGTGGACTTTTTTTGAGGGCAGTAGGATGTTGTCCTAAGACTTAAGCAACAGACATGTACACATAAGGAACTGTTAGACATTGAAACGGGGACTCAGAACTATTGGACATTGAAATTGGGACTCAAACATTTTTTTGTTTTATCTTGTTTTGTTATTATATGTTTATTTCTAGTCTGCAAAGGCAAAACTTTTTAAAGGAAAGAAATGGTGGGAAAAAGATACAGAGGCAAAGAAGCATTGAACAGACTGTCAAACTACATTGGGAAGACAGGGGAGGTTGGGTGAGGGGGGCTGTAAGAGACCAACCGAAGGACTTGTACGCATGCATATAAGCACAACCAATGGATACAAGACACTGGGGCGGGGGGGAGGGCGGGCAGGTGAAGGCATGTACTGGGGGGTAGGGGAGGTCGGGGGGAGGTCAATGGGGGGAAAAAAAGGAGACATATGTACTACTATTTGTAATACTTAAAACAATAAAAAAAAAAAGAAAAAAAGAAAAAAAAAGACTTAAGCAACAGCCCTAGCTGGTTTTCTCAGTGGTTAGAGTGTTGGCCCTCAGACTGAAGGGTTGTGAGTTCGATTCCCATCAAGGGCACATACCTCAGTTGCAAGTTCTCTCCAGTCCGGGTTAGGGAACGTGCAGGAGGCAACCGATCAATGTGTCTGTCTTATACCTATGTTTCTCTCTCTCAGTCTCTCCCCCTCCCTTCCACTTTTTCTGAAAAACCAATGGAAAAATACCCTAGGGTGAGGACTAACAAAACAAAACAAAAAAGAAAGAAACTTAAGGAACAGACTCAAGGTCAATATTTTTAAAAGAATCCTCTGTGGCAAATGGGTGGTTTTCAGGTAAATACAAAACTCCAGGTCATAGCTTCCTCTCCCTTGCCTCGATCTTAACAAAAAAACGCTGTGGGGTAGACAAGGAAGGTAAGATTACCTCCAAACTGTAGCCTGAAAAAGCAAAGATTCTGAGAGCATAAACAAGTTGCTGATGCTCAGGGTGACTTTATTCTGGCCTTTCCTGGCTTGCAGCTGCCATGAACAAAAACAACAACAAGGAGGTGACTGAAGAGCTCACCCCGCTCAATGTCCTTGGCGTCTCTCCTCCCCCGTCCTACGGAGGGAGGGCTTTGGGCACAATATAGATTAGAACCTTTGCTTGGACTAAATCTTCTACTTCCTTGTGAAAAGACTATCATGAATCTTGTCTCTTAAAGAGCCTCTCTGCTTCATGAATTTTAACAACCTTCTTCAGTGAAGAAACGTGGCCTCTTGTTGTCATATTAAAATTCAAATCTTGGATGCATAGAAATATTATACCGCTAGGCTGCCAGAACGATAAGGCCATTCATCCATGGGCCTCAGACTGGGCCAGTTTTTTTCACCTGCAACTGAGGAGTCCTCTGCCCTGGTGCACTTCCACAGCACTCTTCTCCCCCTCCTTTCCCCGAGGATAGAGAGAGCCCAGAATCACAGCTGCCCGCAGGGGGCAAAGGGAGGCACCAAGCAGTTACAGAGCACCCACTCTGTGAGTGAGGTGCTACGCGTGCCTGATCTCATTTCACCCAGGCACAACAATCCCTTAACCTGTTTTGGTAAAATATACCAATACTTCAGAATCAAAGTTAATATTTTTTTATTTTGACTCCCCCCCCCCGAATCCAACGCCACCATCCCTGACATTGTAAGAGCCACCTCACAGGTGACTCAGCCTCAGGTTTCTCTCCCGACTATTTCACGCTCCGTTACCACTAGAGTCATCTGAGTTAAGCACTAATCAGGATCTCTGCCCTGTTCAGAAACCCTCCCCGGATCCCTCTGCCCGCAGTTTACTGTTCAATAAGGAACCGAACCAATCATGCTAGAAGAATAATACAGAAAAGGGCTTTAGGGCAATGAGGGAGCAATGACTCATGGTGCGTTAGCTAGGGGAGCAGTGGGGGTGGGGGCGGGAAGGCTTCACCGAAGGCCGCTGAGCTGGGTTTGCTGGCCTGGCAGGTAGAGAGGCCTCTCTAAACAGAAAGCAGCTGCCTGGGCAAAGGCACTGAAAGGTGAAAGCCGTGGCTCTGGCTACCCCTGGGACACGTAACAGGCTGGTACTGCACTGCGGAACCTTTCCCAGGCTCCAAGGAGCAGCATAGCAACAAGCATTGATTTGTTACAGCGGGGCTGTCGGGCTGTTTATCTGATGTTAGCGTCCATGTGAACTGCATGCTGATTTAGGAAGCTCCGTTTCTTCACCAATACAGGCACACAGATTTAGTAGCACAGGCAGAAAGAGCTTGGGGAAAGGCAGCCTCTAGGGAAAGACCAAGGCTTCCCCCTCCATTGTCCTGACTCTGAAGCCCTGGTTTGGATCAAGGCCAAGGGAAATAGAGCCATTGCACTGGGGCTGTTTCTAGTGTGATAAGGAAAATTATAAAACAAACAAACAAACAAACAAAAACCAACACACACACACACACAAAACAACCCAGGAGTTCAAGTGCCATGGTGTCTCTTGGCTTTTCCCTTTTCATCTTCTGTATTGGGCTTTGGGAAGTAGAGCTTGTGGTGTCTACTTGACTTTCCCAGGGCAGATATAACCCTAAGGGGCTCAGACAAAGAAGCTTTGTCTCCCTACTGTGGCATTTCCTAGTCTAGACTTAAAGCTAAAGGGGCAAAGAGAGTCCTTCACACTTTCCCAGCTCTGCTTACTGGGACCAAGGGCTCCACAGAGGCATTAGGCCTAAATCATAGCTGATAATAATGAGGGTCCATTTGCCCAGGCTCATTCTCTCTATATATTACTTTCATGAAACTTGGCAGCCTAAGGTCAATAATAGTTGGGAGATTTGTCCCAACTATTATTTTCAAAAGTTTAGAGTTCCATACCACAGGGCCACACAGAGGAAAAACAAGGAGGACTCAAAATTCAAGCCTTGTGATTGGTGTGTCTGGGACTCTGGCAGGCTCTGATGGGAACCCACAGTAGGCTCTAAAAGCAAGCACATGGATAGTCAGCCTCAGTTGCATTCTGCCTAAAGCAGAATTCCCATTGATAAATGCATATTAACCCATCCTAGGCCACCTGCCCCTCTTGCACTGCTTCTGCATGCCACTATACCTTTTCTCTAGGCTTGCACATGAATTTAGCCAGTTCATAGGAGTCAACTGATCTATAGATTTAAGGTAATTCCTACAAAATCCCAGCATGGTTTGATAGGAATAGACAAGCTTATTTTAAAACTTATATGAAAAAGGGCAATTTGCTAGAATGGCCAAAATAATTTTTAAAAGAAGAATAAGCATGAATAAAAATTCTTGATATTAAGGCTTCATATGTAGTTACAATAATCAAGACAGTCTCTATCCACCAGTTTGGCTCGGTGGATAGAGCGTCGGCCTGCGGACTGAGGGGTCCTGGGTTCGATTCCGGTCAAGGGCACGTACGTTGGTTGCGGGCACATCCCCAGTGGGGGGGTGCAGGAGGCAGCTGATCTATGTTTCTCTCTCATCGATGTTTCTGGCTCTCTATTCCTCTCTCTTCCTCTCTGTAAAAAACCAATAAAATATATTAAAAAAAAAAAAAAAAGACAGTCTGATATTGGCAGAGAGATAGGCACACAGATCAAGGGGACAGAACAGAGAGCCCAGAAATAGACCCACACATATATGTCCAACTGATTTATTTTTATTTTTGTTTTATTGTTGACAATATTACAGATGTTTCCCATTTTCTCCCTTTTCACCCCCTCCATCCAACCCCACCCCTCCCCAGGTAGTCCAACTGATTTTTGACAAAGGTGCAAAAGCAATTCAATGTAGAAAGGATAGCCTTTTCAATGAATGGTGCTGGAATGGTAGGACATTGCTATGGACTAAATTATGCCCCTCCTTCCCAAAATTCAAATGTTGAAGCTCTTACCACAAATGTACTTGAAAATAGGACTTTTAGGAGGTAGTTAAGGCTAAATGAGATCATAAGGTTGGGGGTCCTAATATGATAAAATTAGTGGCCTTATAAGAAGAGGAATAGAGAGAGAGATCCTGCATATGAGACTGAGTGAGAAGGCGGCTGGCTATCTGCCAGCCAGGAAGAGGAACGTCATCAGGAACCCAACCCTGATCTCAGACTTCCTGCCTTCAGGACCATGAGAAAAAAATTTCTGTTGTTTAAGCAACCCTGTCTATAAAGGTTTATTATGGCAGCCTGGACTAATACCGCCATCTAAAGGCAAAAAACAAACAAAACAAAACTCACAACCCCCGTAGCCTAAGCCCGTACTTTGTACAAAAGTTAATGCAAAAATCAATCATAGACTTGACTGGAAAATACAAAGCTATAAAACTTTTAGAAAGAAACATAGGATAAAATCTTTGGAACCTAGACTATGTCAAGAGTTCGTGGACTTGCCTGGCCAGTGTGGCTCAGTAGTTTAGTGTCAACCTATGAACCAGGAGGTCAGGGTTTGATTCCCAGTCAGGGCACCCCCAGAAGTGGAGCCTATGGTCTAATTTGATTCATCAGTGGATCCTTGCCCTGCCTGAGATATAGACAGGATTGGCAGCTCCTCACTGACCTTTCTAAATTGGTGGGGCGATTTGTTTGGTGAATTCTGATAAAGGAGGAGATTCTGACATGCTCACTAGTTAAGAGACCCTGAGAAGCCACTGTCCCCCATCATCTTAAAGGGACAAGTGGTATTCAGCCATGCCAGAGTGAGCATTAACAAGTCTGTGATCCCTTAGTGGGGAGGACTGCCACCGAGACACTGATCAGCTGAGGTATGCCTAGGTTGTGCCAGCAGGTAACCCATTGAACGCATTCCCCATCAGGAACTGCAAGTGCAGGTCATAAACTTGCATTAAGTCCCTGCCCTTGTATGTTCAGCCAGTGACTCCTGCCAATTGTATGGCTCAGGCCCCTCTTCAAAGGCCATGGCCATGGTGGAGGCTGAGAAGATGATTGAATTTGATTTTGTAAAAAATTAAAGTCGTAACAACATTTCACAGCTGATCAAGGTCAGTTGTTGCTTTCTCCGTGTTATGTAAAATGATCTGGGGCAGTGTGGCGAGCTGACTGTAATCAAGGACCCTGTGCTGAGGTCTCCTCTGTGGCTTGCCCACTGGCTCCCTGGGGAGTCCCAGTGTTACCTGAAAGGGAGCCAGACCTGGAGTAGGTCTATCGAGGGCCAGCTGGTAGTGTGTGGGTTCTTGACTTTGTGCAGAAAAGATGCCACAATACGAGTTTACGTGATTCTGAGAGCACATTTATTAAAGTAATACAGTGAAACAGGAAGGGCATAAGATAGAAAAATAGGAGGAGCCCTAACCAGTTTGGCTCAGTAGATAGAGCATCGGCCTGCTGACTGAAGGGTCTCAGGTAGGGGGCTGAATCGATGTTTCTCTCTCATTGACATTTCTAACTCTCTATCCCTCTCCCTCGCCATTCCTCTCTGTAAAAAACCAATAAAATATATTTTAAAAAAAGAAAGAAAAAAGAAAAACAGGAGGAGACTTAGATGGGCTATTCTAGGTCTCTGGAAGTCAGAGAAAGGGGACCTTGGAGGCAAGGTCAGGGGGTTGGCCCTGGATGAGCTGTCGCTGCCCATTGCTCTCCTGGTTGTTGGTCTCCTGAGGACTTTTAGAGTTTAGGGGATGCGTTTCTGTGGGGGACGAAGAGGAGAGAGGGAGACAGAGGGAGAATGCAGGCTGGGTCCTTTGTTTTGAGAGTTTTAAAAGCTGGGAGTTCAGGGGAGGTCTTAGTGGAGATCTCAATAGAATATTCATCAGCTTCCAGATGTGTCCTTTCTGGTTCTCAGGTTCATGGTCTCTACTGATTGGTCATCGCTAAGGCAGGGGTCATTAGTCATTGCAGCTGGTCCTGGCGTTGCCCACTTGGTTTTGCTGTTTTTCTGAGCCTGGAGCTGAAATACAATGGAGGCCTAGATGTTACCTCTAGGGAGGTGACTTCTGTATCTGGCTGTAAATTGCTGGGCCAGTTTGTTCAGCTATCTGTCTCAGTTTCCCCATTCCACTTGCCAAGGAATTCTCCTGGCTCCTTACTATCCTGCCTCACCAGGAGCCATCTGAGCCCAGCTTTCAGTGGGACAGACTGATTGACTTCAAAGGGAACCTAAGAAATCAGGCACAGAAGACCACAAATGGTAGGATTCCATTTCCATTACATTTTTTGAAAAGGCAAACCTATGAGAAACAGAAAATACATTTTTGTTTGTTTAAGGCTGAGAATTCAGAGCCAGGAGTGAAAATGGACAGAAGGGGTCCTTTTGAGGTAATGGAAATGTTCTAAAATTTGATTGAGGTGATGGTTACACAACGTAGTCAATTCACTAAAAAATCATTGAATTTACATGAGTGAATTTTAGGTTACACCCCAAGAAAGCTGATCATTTTTTTAGAAGTTAATTTTTAGTTTGCAAGTTAATTTATAGAAACACTCTTTTAAAAAACCCAGGACATTAATTATGCCAACATAGCTTTAAGGCAATTCCCAGGTAATAGAAGCTGTTTGTTCTATGCCCTCAGGTTTCATTCCAGCAGTGAGAGTTCTTGATGCTAAGATGCTGAGTTCAAATAAAAATTTATCATGGAGAATTGCAAATACAGTGGGTCTGCCATTATCTTAGAGCATATTATATATTCAGATTTTCAGACCTCCATTTCCCAGAGCTGTCATTATTAAAGACATTATGGCTTTTTGAAGAAATTGTACCATATTAAAATTCACAAGTTAAATTAAGAAATCAGATCAGTGGCAGAAATCAAAATAATTCATTTTGTACCCGTGTTCTGATCTCAGTAGAAAAATTTTACCCGGTACAAAATCATAATTGTAATTTTACAATTTTACCAGGCTCTTGGGTGTTCTTATATTTATTCTAAGGCTTGAAAAGTGAGGGAAATAGCTCTCTATTTCAAAGAAGTTCAGCTACCCTTAGAGAACAAATGAGCCACACTAGAGAATTCTAGTGCAAGATCAACATGTGAATCATCATAATTTGTTTGCTAAGCATATGTAGTAACATATTTTCAGACTGCCAAGATCTTCAGCTCATTCTTTCAACTGTCCATCTGTTCAGTGCTCAGCCACTTTTATTTTTATAGCATGAAGATAATTTAGTCTCAGCAGAGCAAGAGACTAAGAATAGAACAAGATATATAGGGGTGGGCAAAAGTAGGTTTACAGTGGTAATACAAATAAATAATACAACAGTTCATAAATAAGAATACAAGCTGGCATGGCTCAGTGATTGAGCATCAGTCTATGAACCAGGAGGTCACGGTTTGATTCTCGGTCAGGGCACATGCCTGGGTGGCAGGTTCGATCCCCAGTGTGGGGTGTGCAGGAGGCAGCCAATCAATGATTCTCTCTCATCATTGATGTTTCTGTCTCTCTCTCCCTTCCTCTCTGAAATCATAAAAACATACTTAAAAAAGAACACAAGAATAAAATCTGTTTCGCATACTCACAACTATAAACCTACTCTTGCTCCACCTTATATATATCCTGGCGGGCTGTAGTCTCAGAGGGTTTTTTTTTTTTTTAAATATAGTTAATATTTTTCTCTCTTTCTTTCTGTTTTAATCTAAAGAGAAGACTCTATGTTCAGAGGTTGTGGGTGATATTATATAAAAATATTTGAAAACCATTTTTTACTAAAAGAACAAACTGATATAAGGAGCATTTGGGTAATGAAAGGAGGCTTGGGTTCTGGTTCCAGCTGTGTCTCATCACCTGGGCCAGTCACTTAGCACGTTTAGGTCTCCCTTTCCTCATGTTTGAAGTACTGTATGAGATTTAGGAAAGAGAATCTCTAGAATGAATCTCCAGGCCTAAAAGCTATGATTCAGAAATGTTGTTTTAAAAAAAGAAGAATTTCTTCAGCAGACACTTGAACAACAGTTTTGTATAAGATATTATGTACAATTGTGAAATGCAGTGGTCCTGCAGTCAGAATTCTGCCTCTGCCACTTTCAAATCTATTACCTTGGTCAAGCTGTTTCCTTATTCTGAGTCCTAGTTTCACAACCATTAAATATGAGATAGACCCTAACTGGTTTGGCTCAGTGGATAGAGCATCAGCCTGCGGACTAGAGGGTCCCAGGTTCAATTTTTGTCAAGGGCATGTACCTTGGTTGTGGGCACATCCCCAGAAGGAGGTGTGCAGGAGGCAGCTGATCGAGTTTCTCTCTCATCAATGTTTCTAACTCTCTATCCCTTTCCCTCTCCCTTCTTCTCTGTAAAACATCAATAAAATATAGTTTTAAACATGAGGTTGATAATATATACATTAGGGTTGGAGTATGGTTTAAGGAACACCAGCTGATATGACATAAAATCACTAAGTCTTAGGTTATTTCTTGCTCTTCAAAGATTACGATGGTAAAGGGACCAAGGCTCCTTCCACTTTATGAGTTGTCCATTATTTAACACGTAGTTTTTTCAGGTCTCTATGAAGGCAAAAGGCAGAGTGGAAAAGACATACATCACCTCTGCTCAGATTTCATTAGCAAAAACTAGCCCTGGGGCCATACCTCGCTATAAGAAAGATTTATAGAAAATGTAGTCTGGTTGGGCAATTCCTAGAAGCAGCTCTGTGCTATGGAAGGGAAGCACACATTTTGTATGGAAAGCTAACTATCTCTACCACAGGTTGTTGGGAAAAGTTTAAATGAGTCTTTATTTGTAAAGTGCCTAGTCCAACATGGAGACTGAAAAAAAGTTAAAATTTAGTAGGTATAGAAGAATGAAAAAATAGTAAAACTTTTGGTTGGAAATATATATACATTTTGGCTGGAATATACATATATTTATATTCTATAGGATAAAAAAGTGATATTAGAGATTAAAATGCAATGGGACATTGTATTCATTTCCTGTTGTTGCTGTAACAAATTAGCAGAAACCTAACAACTTCAAAGAACAGAAATGTATTGTTTTACAGTTCTGGAGATCAGAACTTTGAAATGGGTCTAGGGCTAAGGTCAAGGGTCAGCAGGGCTATGTTTCTTCTGGAGGTTCTAGGGGAGAATACATTCCTTGACTTTTCCAGCCCCTGAAGGCTGCCTTCATTCCTTGGCTCATGACCTTATCTCTTCAAACTCTGCTTCTGTTATCATCTGTCCTCTGACTCTGATCCTCCCACCTTCCTCTTATAAGGACCCTTGTGTAATGATCTCCTCATCACAAGATCCTTTTTTGATCACATCTGCAAGATCACTTTGCTTCGTAAGGTAATATATTCACACATTCTGGAGATTAGAATGTGGATGCCTTTTGGGAGGGGAGAGATTATTTTGCCTAGCATGGACATCAAAGGAAGTAGAGACACTGGTGATAATTTAGAATTTGAAGAGTGACATGCACTTGAAAACCAGTACTATCTTTTGATAGCTACATGACTGCAAAATTTGCCTCACTTTTCTCTTCTGTAAGATGGGGACGGCAATAGTAACTCCCTCATAAACTTGTAAGAATTTCAGAGTCAGTGTGTGTAAATTATCTGGTCCATAGTAGTTGCTCAGGAAGGAGATCCATTAATCTTTTACTATTTTATTATCTCATCATATATTCTGGAGCCCATATGCCCTCTTTATGACCCCAGGGTCCTCTAACATCAATGTTGAAGCAGCATGTGTATCATGGTGACTTTGTACTATGAGGGTACAAAGAGATGATCAATCAAGTTTAGCCTATTGACCTCCCTTTGGAAGAAAAGCAGATTAATAAGTTTTAGGGAATGTGCACTCACAAAGACTGAGCAATATGGTTTTTCCGCTATTGTCTAATAACCTCTATATTCTAGGGTGTTATCATGGTCTGAGTTTTCTGAGGACAGTAGTTTTACTGTATACTTGATCCCCCAGGAAACCATTTGGCAGGGAATAAGAAAGCTGGAGCATTTTCTCCCATGAGATACATAGTTAGACAAAGTAGTCTCAAGAATTTGGCCACACAGTGCGCAGGGGTAGGAATGACTTCCTGGAAGGCTGTCTCCTAGCTTAAGAGCACCAGGGCTTTAGGACCAAACACCCAGCCCCAGCCCCTCCCACCCACACCTCTTTTCAATTCTTGCCACAGCCATAAAATGTTATTTCCAGTTAGAGAAATCTTCTGGCTGGCGTCCTACCATACACCAAAAGATTTGTAGGCAAAAGTTTATCATAAACCATTTGGCTTCAAAGAACTTTGATTATGTCAGTGTTAACTGTTAGGTAGGATCTAATCATCTAGAATGGCTTCGAAGTTCCTAAGTTTTCTCATTAGCAAAATAATTATAATAATATATGAGAGAACATCTCCATTATAACATTGGGACGCCCCCTCCCAAGGCTAGCTTCAGATGTCAGAAGTCTTAAGAGTGGTCCTTTGGTATGTTCAAAGAAAGCTTTATTATACAGGAGGGGAAGTCCCAAGGTGAGAGGCAAGGGGGATGGGTCTGCTGGAGAAGGTCCAGAAGAGAGAGTGTAGTACACAGGCATTTGTAGAGAGGAAGTTCTGCTAGGGGGAGGAGAGCCCACCCTCTGCCATGAAATTTGAAAGAGGCAGTAACAGCACACATGAGCTTATGGGGTGGAAGTAAAAGAATGTGAACCTTATTGTACAGTTAGTTGACAGACATAGGCAGAGATGAGACTTAGTGTTTACTGGCATTAAATCAAATGTCATTAGGAGTTCAAATTTCTTTCCTATGCTCTTCGCAATTCATGCAAGATATTTGGGTTAATACAGCAACCTCCCAGGTTTCCTGTCAATAAATGTATACTTCAGAGAGTCCAGATTTGCAAAGCCAACCTAAAACAATAAGGCCAGCAATTGTTATTACAGCTCCCAGACAGATGGTGAGGAGTCACGTGCTCAGGCAGAGCTAGCCAGGAGAAGAAATCAGTGGAGTTCAGGGAATCTATGGGAATATGTTAGTAATTATGTTGATAATTTTGGTTCATTGTTTTATTTGTTAAACTCCTTTGCAGAAATTCCTTGTATTATTGACCCACATGTAGTGGAGGTGTCCTTCAAGGCACACACTCCACTTTGGGACGCCAGTAGTTAGTCTAGTATCAGATACCATAGCAACCAGAGAGTTTTGACTCTTATTAATGATATCTAGGGCTTGGGCTGTTTGATGTATGTGGCCTTCAGGGAGTTGTGACCTTCTGTGTGAACTTGTCTGTGTGACCTCTTTGAGGTGAGTCTGTGTTACAGATAGATTTATGATAGGATCAAATGGGACAATGCCTATTTTCCATAATAACTGGCAACTCTTATGAAATAGTCCAATTCCTAAGTACATGGACATTAAGAATAGTGGCAGTTGGATAGGCTATCCTCCATGCCATCCCATGGGAGGAGGGGAAAGGACAGCATTATGTTTGCCTGCCAGGCATGGGAAGGTTTGGGCTAGCTATTTGAGGAGCTAGGTCAAAGATCTCAACAGATTGCTAACTTAAGGACCTTGAGAGACACTGGACATCTATCTAATTCTGAGGTGTTTAGATTGAGTTATGCATCTGAATTGAAGAGATAATAATCAATAAGCTTCTCATTATAAGATAAACAAATACCAGATGTCGTGTACAACATAATGACTATAGTTAACAATACTGTGTGATATATATGAAAGTTATTAAGGGAGTAAATCCTAAGAGCTCTCATCTCAAGAAAACACACACATGTTTTTCTTTTTCTTTTTTTGTATTAATATAAGAAAATTGGTATTAACTAACTTATTTCAAAATATATGTAAGTCAAATCATTATGTCGTATACCTTTAACTTATAGTGTTATATGTCAATTATATCTCAATAAAACTGAAAAAAAAAATGTGAGACACACACATACAAAAAAAAAAACACTTAAAAAAACTAGCAATGAAGTGGCATACCAATGCAAAGTAATACTATTATTTTGTAGCTAAATACTTAAATCAGTGAACAGCAGGTGCCACTTTGTCTTGCCTGGCATGAATGGTGAATGAGTGATGCAAAGAGAAAGTTTTAAAAAATATATGTTTATTTCCAGTCTGCAAAGGCAAAACTTTTTAAAGGAAAGAAATGGTGGGAAAAAGATACAGAGGCAAAGAAGCATTGAACAGACTGTCAAACTACATTGGGAAGACAGGGGAGGTTGGGCGAGGAGGGCTGTAAGAGACCAACCGAAGGACTTGTACGCTTGCATATAAGCACAACCAACGGATATAAGACACTGGGGCGGGGGGGAGGGTGGGCAGGTGAAGGCATGTCCTGGGGGGTAGGGGAGGTCGGGGGGAGATCAAGGGGGAAAAAAAAGGAGACATATGTACTACTATTTGTAATACTTAAAACAATAAAAAATAAATAAATAAATAAATTTTAAAAAAAGAAAAGTAAAATTTAAAAGAAAAAAATATATATTAGGAAATAGATTGCAGACAGATACTAGGATAAATGAGACATGGAAGACAGACATTCAGAGTGGGGAAGAGAGGCAGCAGGAGAGAGAAAGAGACTCATTCTATAAGATGGCTATCAGCAGAAGAATAACTGCTACAAAAGACAGTCATGCTGCTTCTCTCTGGGGCAGAGAAAAAGCTAGATGGAGGAGGTGGGAACTCTTGATCTCTCCCCCATTGACCTTAACCATTTCCGCTAAAGCCTCTTGCTGAGTTTGTCATCTTTTCACATTAACATTTATTCCTTTTTAAAATTCTTGAGATAATCATAGTAATTATTCTGAGGCTACAATCTACATAATAAATGTAACGGGACTGACTGCATGCACTTCAGAGCAGAACCAAGGTTAAATATTGAAGTCATACTTTCTTGTTTTTCTAAGCTAGTGGTAAATATCAACATTTATCTGTCATGCTTTGTACAAAAGGCCATTTATCTGATTTATGTGCTGTTGAATGAACAATGGGAGAATGAATGACTATTAGATAAATTAACCCATTCATTGGCCATTGCTGTGGACATTTCTATGTTAGACAGTAATGTCTACCCAGAAGAAACCACTAAGTTGGAGATACCAAGAAAGGATATTTGACCACATTTTGGAAGCAGGCAATTTTTGGCAACCCATGAAAAACAAAGGACAATTTTAGTCACAAGTCCTAGTGAATCGTGTTGCCAATAACTCACAGAAGTTTGCAGATTGTTCAGATCTGGGTGGCTTTTCAAGACCATACCACAGGATTGTGCACGTTCATTGGTGTGACTTGGATGTATGAAGAGGAAAGGGGGAAACGTGATACAAAGCGGATTCCTGTCTTGAGATGACTTACATGTTGTTGGAAAAAGAAGACATATATTTTGAACAATAAGAGTGAACTTTAAGTCTGGAGCCAAATTGAGGTCAAGGGGAGTGAGAGTCAAAATGGAAGTTCTGAGATCAGGCTCAGTGTAGATAGTGGATAAAGGACGAAAATTGCTGTCACAAGACCTCAGAGCCCCAGTTAGGGGAACGAATGATCTGTGTAATTTGGATTGAAACCTCAGGGTTTTTTTTGTTTTGTTTTGTTTACTAGTACAAAAGAGTTAATAATGTATACTCTGCTTACTTGTTAGACTGCCCTGTAAATCACACAAAGTCATCTATGTGAATGTGTTTAGTAGGTGGAAAAGTGGAGCAAATGATAGTTAATACAGATGGACATTGAAGGATGAATTTTAAGACTGGCAAAAAGATAGGGTAGAGTGTCCTACAGCAATGAAGAGCACGAAATTTGGAGGTAAAAAGTTATATGGTAGAGTGAAAATCCTGGCCTATCGAAGCATTCAGTATAACATCTATTATAGGGGACATATCATGCTAAAACATTTTTTGCCATTTATCTGAAATTCAAATTTATTTGTGTGTCCTGTATTTTTATTTCTAAATCTGGCAACCCTACCCAGGCTTCCCCATTTCTGCTGCCAAAGTCCAGCTCATGTCTCAAGGCCAAAAGCTGTTTATTCCACTAGGTTTTCTGTTTCTCCTGGTTATACAAGATGGGGAAGAGCTGTATCATTTAGTGTTTTAGAGTTTAGCTCTGGAACCAGGCCAGTGTGGGTCAGTGGTTGAGTGTTGACCTATGAAACAGGAGGTCATGGTTCTATTCCTGGTCAGACACATCCCCAAGTTGTGGGCTCCATCCCTAGACTTGCAAGAGGCAGCCAATCAATGATTCTCTCTCATGGTTGATGTTTCTATCATTCTCTCTTCCCCTTTCTCTCTGAAATCAATTTAAAAAAATTTTTTTAAAGGACAGATGCATAATGTAAACAAAGAGATGGAAATTCTAAGAAAGAAACAAAAAGAGCATGAATAGATATATTATGTGCATGTGACCTTTTCTCCTTACCTGAATTTTCTTTTTTCTTTAGACAATGTGTTTATATAACAAATACATAATAGAAAATAAACAGTAGTAAGAAATTGTTTTGTTTTACTTTTAAAACATTAGCTTGTTGCTAATTAAGGCTACAATTACCTTAGATAAAATAGGTCAGTCAGATGTCAGGGATTTCATACGCTTCAATGTATTAGGCAGCCTTCTTTGGCCATTGGAAGCAAAGCATGGAATGCAGCTTATTTCAGGAGGAGACAGCGTCCTCACTCCTCAGCCTTCATTGTCTTTCTACTCCTTTACTTTATCTTCTGCTTCCAAGGATAATTTCAAACAACCTCACATTCACACAAGTCTTGTTTAAAATAGTCGTGTTGATTGCTTGTGTGCTTTATGTTCCCATTTCAATTGCCCTGCTGTGAATATTTAGGGTGCATTGTGCCTCATAAATCTGGAGGTAAAATAGGAGGCTAAATGCCTACTGTTCTAAGAATTCAATCACACACCCACACACACACACACACCAACATACAGCTAAAACTAAGTTCCATTCCAAGAATTATGACACAAAGAAAATGTCAGTGCAGCAAGTAGAGCAATAACATTTTAATGTAGCTTTAAACATGTATTAAGTATATCCTCCAACCCCATGATTCCAGTGGAAAAGATGGAATTCCACACAAGAGTCCTACAAATTCATTAGCTGAGAGAGCTCCCAGTGCAATGAGGCAGTGCCCATGAGTGCCAATGGCAGATCAAAGCAGAAGAGGAAGAAGAGGAAATAATAGGATCTTATCTTGGGACAGTGATTAGTACAGACAGTAGGAATGCTATTAGCAATGGAATACCCAACTAATGTTAGCTGAAACAAATATAGGTATTTATATTTTTTGTATAATAATAAATTTGAGGCAGGTGATTGCTAGTATGGGCCCAGCATCAATAAGTTCCTTCTTATCCCTTTACTCTGCTATGCTTAGCCTGTTGTCTTTTTGTCCTTACACTTGGTTTGTCATGGGTACAGCATAGCCCTGTAGCTTCTCACAACTACAAAGTTTTGTCTGGCACATACTAGGTTCTCACAAATGTTAGTTAGTGCCTTTCTCTGACCAATTTTTAGTCCTTAGTGTAGGGCAGTGGTCGGCAAACTGCGGCTCGCAAGCCACATGCGGCTTGGGAGCAGCAGTTTGCCGCTCTGTTGACTAATGAGTTTGCCGACCACTGATGTAGGGCATGAAAGAGTAAGAAAAGATCCACTTCTTCTTTGCTTACTCATCAGGTATACTTCTCCAAAAGGAGAATTTGACTCACTTCTCAGTATGATGTGGCCCTATTGGGCAGATGTGCTACCAGGCTTCCTCACAGGCAGGGGACTTCTTGCTACATGGTCCAGTCAGCCATGGCTGAGATATCAGAGCCACAGGAGTTCATACAGAGGACAGCTGAGCCCTCTGAGCTTCTTCCTTAGGAGGTAGCTGTATACACGGGCTCCTGACATCTTGAGTCTTCAGAGGTTCCTCCTGTAAACTGTGCCCAGTGGAGCGAAGTGTATTAGTGGAAAGACCATTCACAAGAATGAGAGGAATAATGATCTATGGAAAGCTACTAGCATTATTGAATCCGATGTGACATTGTTCTTCCATTCATTCAACAGATTTTTTTTGAACACTCACCATATCTCAGGCACTGTTCTTGGTGCTTGGGATATAGCAGTGGATTTCACAAACAAAACCCTCATTCACTGTATGCAAAGTGCACACATACATACACACACACACACACACACACACACACACACACCCAGCAATCCTTTCTCCACCCTCCTCTGCCTGTTTGTTCTCCAGGAGATTGCCCATTGTAGACTTCACCACCAGGGCTACCTTGTCTTCTAGCTTCTGGTGGCTTTGGCCATTGGAAGGTATAGTAGGAGATTAGAAGTTGGAGGTGAAAGGAATCAGGGTATTTCTTCTCCTCACTCCCAGGGCTTTGGCCCAAAGGTTCTGGTCATCCCTCTAGACAACAAGTTCCCACTAGGCAACCCCTCTTCCATGGCCCCAGCTCTCACTGGGACTTGAACACTTATCTCTCTTCTTGTTCCTACAGTTCTAAGTGTGGTAACATCTTCCTACCACTCCTAGTCTAGGGGTCCTTCAATAGTTCTTGTTGCTTGACTCTCTCATTCTGTAAGGATTCCCTTAATTCAAGTCTCTTGAACTATCAGAATTACATTCTGTTTCTGCTAGGATCCTGACTCAAGACTGGTTATATAATTTGTGAGAAGTAGTACAAAGTAAAAATGAGGGACTCCTATTCAAAAAGTAGGAAAAAAGTCTTGTGTAAAGGTACTAAAATATAAAGCTTTTTCCTTAAAATATTTTTATTGATTATAAAATCTAATAAGAGTGATACATGAGTAATACATAAACTTACATATTAAAAAACAATATTTCTGGTGTCGAATTTTTATATAATATAAATAATAGATTAATGTTATAGCTTGATCATAAAAAATTTCTGGATCACTATTCTGCAAATTATTTTATTATGTCATCTAAATTTATATTTTTAACAACTTTATTTCAATAAATAAAATTAAAAAACATCAATCACTTGCAAGATTGCAAGTAATGTTGGATAATTTTTAATTTTGAAAAGGGTCTTTCTGCTGATGCAGCTATGACTGAACAGTTGAGTATTTTATAGGCTATAGCAACATTGGGATAAATTTTAGGCAAATTATATTGAAATATAGATTTTATTACACTTAAAACTGTTGATCCTCATGAAATAATTTTTCTACAATGATTTAACCCTTCTTAAAATGAGTTCTGTGTAACCCTACATTTAATTTTAAATGTAAATTTACCCAATGGTATTTTGTTTCTCTTGACTTTCTTTAACTTATGGAGATTGTATAAGAAACTGAAAGTAACTTCATGGTTTATATAAAGTTCAAAATGCCTGTTCATGTATCCTATCACTGTACTTCAATTAAAAGAAAAAAATTTTAAATTATCTTCCTTGTTAATAATAGGCTCATCTGAAGCTTCATATGAAATTGATATTCTTTCTATCAGATGCAACAATCTTTATAATTTAACTAGAGGCCCAATGCATGAAGATTTGTGCAAGAATGGGCCTTCCTTCCTCTGGCTGCCTGCACCGCCTTCACTCTGTCTGGAGCCACCTTTCCGCCTTACCATGCTGCCCAGAGGCCCGGAGCGGCTGGGGTGGTGTGGAATGACTGCGTCCCGCCCTGCCCCCGGCTGCTCAGCGCCTGTGTATGCAAATTAAACCACCATCTTTGTTGGGTTAATTTGCATACTCACTCCTGATTGGCTGGTGGGCTTCATGAAGGCATGGTAAATTTGCATCTTACTCTTTTATTAGTGTAGACTAGAGGCTTTGTGCACAAAATTTGTGCACAGGTAGGGTCCCTAGGCCTGGCTGGCGATCAGGGCCGATCTGTGGGGTGACTGGCAGGGTGATTGGGGGAGGGAGGCCCACTGGCACCTGCCTTGGCTGGCCTGGGGTCTGCAGGCTGGGGGCAGCTCCTGCGTTGAGTATATGCCCCCTGTTGGTCAGTGTGCATCACAGCAACTGGTCATTCCACCAATTGTTCTGCTGTTCGGTTGATTTACATATTAGGCTTTTATCAGGTAGGATGTTTATTTCTAAGCTTATAAACATTTATTTTTGTAATACTGCAGCTGTTTTCAAAAGTGAAGAATTATAGTAACTTCCTGATATGCTTTATTATAATTTCAGTATATATGTGTTTATTTTATAATTATTTGTTGACAAAGCTTACTGTCTGAGCATCAGCAAGTTCAGTCTTGGTGCTTAGGCTGGGAAGTTAGTACTTGTGCAAAGCCTTAAGAACAAACCCAGGCACAGATGGGCAGGGCAGCCTCCCACAGCGGTTCTGGAGTGGCTCCCCAACTCGGACTCTCTCCTCTCTCCTATACCCATGGCCCATGCTGCATCTGCACCAATGTTGTTGTCACCATCGCCAACCTGAGGCTCATCCAGAGCCTACACTGCTTCAGTCCAAAGCGCCCTGGACTGCCCCATGGTGTGCTCGTGCACACCAAATGTTAAGGACAACTGTGCGTTTGGGCACTGCTGCTGGACCACAGTTGCAGACATGTGCTATTGTCCAGAGTTTCTTTTCTGCTCAACCTGTCCTCTGTGCATACTCCACTGTCACATTGCACTTCACTTTCAGCACACAAGTTCAAAGATAAAAGTACTAAGAATTTCAAGACAACAATAGCCGAGGATTAAACACAGAACCTGAGTATGAGGCACTATTCTACAACTTAGGTCACATTTCAATGAAGCCAGCCCCGGTCCAACATGTACTCATGAAATTTATATTCTAGTAGCAGACACTGAAGATGAACAGGTAAACAGGAAAATGTATATTAAAATATTGGTAGCAATAATGAAGTATTATAGAGAATAAAACAGGGTAAAGAGACAGCCAGGGGCTGAGTGTATAAGAAAGGCCTCTCTGATAGGATGACAATGAGGAAAGACAGGAAAGAATTGAGAGAGTGGGTCCTGGTCATGCCTGGGGGCAGAGCATTCCCTGCATAGGGCATAGCAGATGCCCGCTCCCTGAGATGGGAACATGCTGGGGAGTTCAGGCAAAAGCAAGAGAAGCAGCGTGCCAGGAGGACAGACAGTAAACAAGGAGGAGAGCAGTGGGAAGTGAGGTCAGGAGGGGTCAATGGGGCCTGCCTGAACTTTGGATTTTATTGTAAGTCTGTGGGAAGCCATTGGAGAGCTGGGACCAGACAAGATCAGGAGGTGGGTGGAAAGCAGGAATGCATGAAGTTCTTCCCTGCAACCTCACTGATGCCATGCTCCTCTCTCATTGCATCATTCATTGTCTCCTTCTTCACAGTCTTCTCCCAGGTCTTCAAAGACTTCTTTCTCCCCTAGAACTTCCCTTCATGCTGTTCCTTTTGCCTGGACATTCTCTGACTGCTTTTCTCATGGTGGACTCTTCCTTACCCTTCTGGTCTCAGCTTAAACGTCACCTCCTCTATTCCATGTATCTCCCCGAGATTCTGCCTCAGCTTTTTTCAAGCTTCCTTCATGACATTGACTTATATCTGCATTATCTATTTACTTACTTGACTACAATTTGCAGTTTTTGTTTATTTGTTTACTTATTTTTTGCCTCTTTCCCCAAGTAAATGTGGAATGTTGAGGGCAGGGACTACGTCTTTTTGTCCCCCACTATTCGCAGTGCCTGGTAAATGCTGGTGATGAATAACCATTTGCCCCATGAATGGACCTCTCCTCTGTTCTTATACCACAATATTAATCCTGGGGCTTGGCAATTCTGCTCCTTTGCCTGAAATTATAAATTTTTATTCTCAAATTGTCATCTAACAAGTGTATATTCAGCTTTCACGTCTTAACTGCATCCTTGCCTTCACTGAGGGAAGGCTTGCATGTCACACACACCCACACATACACCTTCACACTTCCCCGATCCATCTATTGTTTCTTCCTTGTGTTTCCAACACACTTCACCCCTACCTGTCAAAGCACCCATCACATTGTATAACGTTGTGTTATAATTATCTTTTTACATCTTTGTCTCCTTTAACTCTGTAAGCCCCTTGATGGCCGAGAACAAATTCAGCTCACTTTGGCAATTCCTGCTTCTAGCATTGCCCTAGCACAGTGTATCGGCTCGTGAGCCACATGCAGCTCACGAGCCCCATTTTGCCGCTCTGTTGATTAATGAGTTTGCCTACCACTGTCATATACTACCCTTTACCTCTTTGCACACAATATGCCACAATTGCCTAATCCTCACAGCTTCCATCTACATGGTAACATTTAGTCTAGTCCAGTGGTTGGCAAACTCATTCGTCAAAAGAGTGGCAAACTGCGGCGGCTCGCGAGCCGCGGTTTGCCCACCACTGCCCTAGCACATGGAGGTGACCCATATGTGTTTGGGAAACAAATATAGATGAATCTTAAAAACTTCTTTATACATGGCCAGCTTCTGTGGTCAGATCAAACATTACTCACACCCTGCAGTTCTATTAGCATGGTGTTATTTACATAGTTTTATGATTTTTTTTAATGAAAATTTAAATGCAATAATAACACTCGTGTGCTCTTAGAGTTCCTCTTCCATTTGATATCCCATCATACCTCTTCCCCAATCGTGAGAGAGCATGGTATGTTTTTTGCAAAGTCTCAGACCCAAAGAGAAAAAGTGCTGATTCACAAAGACACCATGTTGGCTCTCAGGTGTCCTTATTAACCAGGATTTATTACTGGACACACCTGGAGTGGGACTGGGGGAAGCCAGAAATGGAAGGAAGCTCCACTTGGTGTCAGCTCTGAGAGTAGACAGCCTGGCAATTTTCCCATCACAGGTGTAGACAGTGAGGCCACTGTCTCATGAGCTAGGCAACAATTATCCTCAGGCTGGCAGCCAGAACCTAATTCTGACTCTGCCCAGCCTGGCAGATGGAGCTGGTGTTTCACAAGGTGGGCTTATTAAATTCATTAGAGACGAAGGCTGCTGCTCAGAGAGTGGTCAGTTCAGAGAAGGGTCTGCAGGTCACTTTAACCCTTCACACTCTGATTCTCCTGTCTCATGCACGAGACTTGGTGATCCTCTGACAAAACCCTCTTCCCAGTTGCCTCTCTCTGCCTCCAGCTCTAAGAAGCACACACACACAGCATGTAAGTCACTTTATATGCATCGTCTTACTTTAAACCTCAGGACAGCTCAGGGAGGTAGGCATTGCATCCCCATTTTACAGATCAGGATACTGGGGCCCCACTAGGTTAAATGACTTGCATAAAGTAGGGGCTTAGCCAGGATTTGAGTTCCTATTTGTTGATATGAGCATGCTGATATATGTCCAAAATCATTCAGGAATGATTGAGAGCAAACATTTGTGTCTGAATGTAGACATTTCTGTATGAACATACATTATCTGAAAAAAACAATCTCCTGCCTTGGCATTGTAACTTAAACATTTTAAGTGTGAAATTAAAAACTTAGAATCATAGACACAAAAAAGTATGGGTTTAGAGGGACCTTAAAGATTATCTAGATTATCACCCTCATAGGACAGAGAGGATAAGATGGTCACAGACCTATGTGGAACATCTAACTCAGCTTTCTTGATTTCCAGTTTGAATGCCCCCAGAATAGGACTCCTACTGGAAATTCCTTTCTCCAGTTCTCAGCTGTGGTTATAACCCAAGTCTGACCTGGTCATGGTTTTCCTGTTTGTTGCCTTTTCTCATTCAATGCCTCAGCACCTAGCATAAAGACAAGATCCGTTCCTCAACCCCAACCTCCATCCAACACAGGTGTGCTAACCTTCTGCACCAGATGATGAGCCAGACCTTCGATCATGCAGGCTCTTCCGGGTAAAAAACATGGGCCACCAGAACTGGTGAGGGAAGCACACTTCATGCCCCAGGCTGATAGGAAGCTAGGCCCTCCTATGCCCGTCCCCCCCGCCCCCCCCCCCCCCCAATCCAAGTCAATCTCTTTTTATTGCTTCTAGACATATCAAAGGGATTTGTTATACCACCACTCAGGACAAACATAAGCTTCTTGCTCAAATAAAACAGATTTTATGAGATCCCCTGGGTCGCCTCTCTGGCTGGTGTGAGGGAGGCTGAGCTTCAAAATCTGTTCAGCTGAGCCCAACACGCAGGCCCTAAACTCAGAGGCCCCCTCCTTACCCCAAAGGGAATAGGCCTCTGCATAACCACAAGCCCAGCTCCGCTTCCTCTCAAAGCACAGAAAGGGGGGAAGCTCACATGAGAACAGATGCCAGAACCCATTGCCGGAGTCTGTTTTCCATCAAGCAAAGAAGATTGAACATGTTTACCAGTTTACAAGCAAAATGATGGCAGACTCCTTTGGAATCAGCTCAGATTTCACCTCAATGATTTGTTCCCTCAGCCCCTGAAGCAATATGCATCTCCGCCTCTTCTGCTTTCCCTCTAGGGTTCTTTTTTTTAACCAATGAGCTTGTATGGCTTTATGGCTCCTTCTTTATACATCTTTTATGACACAATGTAAGTTAATTACCAACCACAGTCAGACACACATTTCCACTCTCAGTCGCTCATGAGTGGTTTGGTGCATATATAAGCATGTACAAATCAACAAATAAGAGTTTGAATCCTGGCTAAGCCCCTTCCTTGTGCAAGTATTTTAGCCCAGTGCAAGCCGAGTAAATACAGATTGCAAGGCCTACCTCCCTGAGCTGTCCTGAGGTTTCAGCTGACTGCCGCCTATAAAGTGAATTACATGGCATTTGGCACTCAGTGAGGTATTCAGTCAATGTTTTTGCTGGCCATACCAGTCTCTCTCTTTATGCAGGTATGTAATCCATATATGGGAACTCACAGCCAGAAGCATTTCAGAAGTCAAAATGTTCATATTTTTAACACCTGCATTGAGTCTGAGGCAGCACACCATTCATTTAACACAGTGGTCGGCAAACTCATTAGTCAACAGAGCCAAATATCAACAGTACAACGACTGAAATTTCTTTTGAGAGCCAAAGTTTTTAAACTTAAACTTCTTCTAACGCCACTTCTTCAAAATAGACTCACCCAGGCCTTGGTATTTTGTGGAAGAGCCACACTCAAGGGGCCAAAGAGCCCCAGTTTGCTGACCACGGATTTAACATATTGATACTGTTCAGTGAGCTGTCTGAAGACATGGCCTCTGTTTAGATATATGGAATAAAGTCTGTAATCAGCTTCAAATCAATTGGGTCAGGTTTGCTGTCAAACAAGTGTAAATTTCTGAAAAAGCTTTCTGTTTCAGAGTCCTTTGGACTTTGGAACTATGGCTAAGGGATTGTGGACCTTGCTTTATGATTAGTGGTAAAGACATTGAATCCCCACGAGATATTAAAGGCAGGTTTAGCATCTGTTTTCCTTAGTGCCTGCCTTATAGCAGAAACACAATAAGCCTTTTTGAATAACAAAGTAAATGAAAGAAAGGATGTTTCTCCTTAAAAAACGTGAGTGCAGTCCCTTTTCTCCATCATTCACAGATGGGATTAGTCTTTGCTCCTCTCTATTTCACCTCCTGCACACAGACATTTGATTAGACACCGAGGAGTGGGGGAGGGGTTGTAGAAAAGAGAGAATGTAGGGAGAAGTGTTTAAAAGAGAAAAATAACTATCATTAATATCTTTGTAGAGAAGGGAGACTCTATTGCAAACACAAAATAAGAACAGGTTTTTACAAGGAATATTCATAACACAAAAAAAGAGTGTAAATCTAAAAATAAGAGACCAAAGATGAAAAGAGTTGGAAAATACCACCAGCAAAACATGTGCACAAGAAAAGTGCATACCTTCTGGCTGAACTATGAATAAAATGTACCTGGTCATTTTGATGTCACCAGATATTACGATATAAATATTTTAAGAAAAAAAAAGGGGGAAGCAAAGTTTGTGTTTTCGAAGAAGAGAATAAAGGTACTGAATTCTCATCTTCCATAGCAGGAAGGCAAGGCATAATCTCTAAAGTGGAGAAATAGTAATGTAACAACATTATTGAGAAACGTGGAGATAAATAACCAAAGAAACTGCTACAGGGGTTCAAAGCAGTTCCCTCTGGGCGTAGGAATGATTTGATGATATGAGTGAGTATGGCAGGTCAGTTTATTTACCTTTACCAAGCTTTGTAGAATTAACTTTTAAAGCCACGTCCAGCCCGGCCGGTGTGGCTCAGTGGTTCAGTGTCAACATATGAACCAGGAGGTCACAGTTTGATTCCCAGTCGGGCATATGCCTGGATTGAGGGCTCAATCTCCAGTGTGGGGCATGCAGAAGGCAGCCAATCAATGATACTCTCTCATCATTGATGTTTCTATCTCTCGCTCCCTCTCTCTTCCTCTCTGAAATCAATAAAAATATATTTTAAAAATAAAATATATCATTTTTAAAAACCATCCTATATAATAAAGATGTAATATGCAAATGGTTGTTATGCCATGAAGTGTAACGACCAGATCACAGATCAGCAGGTGGGTGGGGCAGCAAGCAGAGAGCTACTGAAGGGCAGCAGCGAGTTACTAGCAAGCCACTGGTGCACGGATTCGTGCGCAGGGCTACTAGTGTTTATATAAATTTTTTAATTGAAATTGACTTTTTAAATGAGTAAATGTACAGTGTCTAGCACAAACAGATTATGTATTTATATAACACTAGAGGTCCGGTGCACATATTTGTGCACTGATGGGGTCCCTTGGCCTGGCCTGCAGGGATGGAGCCAAAACTGGCTCTCTGACATCCCCCAAGGGGTCCTGAATTGTGAGAGGGCAGTTCTCGGGTGACACCCCCTGGAATCAGGCTCCCTCCTCTCTGGTTCCTATTGCATCACCTGAGAATGCAGCTGCCAAGTCACTGCAGCTTGGCAGCTCCTGCATTGAGCATCTGCCCCCTGGTGATCAGTGCGAGTCATAGCTACCAGTTGGAGCATCTGTCCTGTCGTGGTCATTGCGTGTCATAGCTATCTGTCGGACAGTCGCTCAGGCTTTTATATATATAGATTATCATTAGTTTTCTGTTCTTCTTACTGTATGATTCATTCTTATTATTTAACTCCATGAATGTTTATAACATTCCAGGGAGCATTCTTTTTTTGAAAACACAACGCTTTCCTGTATGCCAGCAAAAACACTTAACAGAAATTTTATAAGGCATATTTTGCAGTGAAAATGAATCAGACATCCTGCCCTCTTTGCGACCAACCCACCTCCATCCCATAACTGATGAAACTAAGCACAGGACATGTTCAACCCCACTTGCTTAGCCAGGGTCCGGAGTGAGCTGATCTGGTCAGGGAAAGCAGGAAAACCACTGTCTACCCAATTCCAGTCTCTCTCTGATGGACAGAATCCCCGTTCATTTTCACACCCATATGTTATGTAGGCGCCTCTTTTCCTCTGGGCTGGGGAGCCCAGCATGGCAGGGGGTTGAGACCTCACGCTCCTCAGAAGGAAACTTAGCAGCTGAGATATCCCTGCAGAATCTCAGCCACTACCCAAGGTAGTGGGGCCAGCCCTTCACATGGCTCCATCCTTCCTACCTGACTTGATGTGGCTTCTTCTGTTAATCCTTCTGTTCAGCTGATCCTCAGTGGTTGGTTGTTTATATTTTAGTTGTGATACCAGTTGGTTCTGAAAGGAGATGAGTGTACCTTCCACCTACTCTGCAGCTGGCTTGGAAACTGATTCCAAATCTTGAGTTGTTCTCTCTACTATACCAAGTAACTTATTACCTGTGCTTATTTCTTCATGGATCTAACCCAGGCTTAAAGCATGTGGAAATCACCCAGAGAAATATAATAGTAGTATGACATACTAAGATCCCAAAAAAAGCGGGCGTTAGGGTAGGGAAGAGGTATCGCCAATGGCTTAAAATAATTAAAAAATATTTCGGACATTTGGCTCCTGGGCAGACCAATGGTAAGAGCAGAGAGGAGGGATTCTTCTCCAGTGAGATGCCCTGGTACTGGGCATGGAAACACAGAGATGAGACTTGCAAGTGCAGTAACAGGCAGCTGAGTTCCCTGTATCACAAGGCACAGATCAGGGATAGTAGGGCAGAGGAAAGAAATAGGCTTCATCTCTCACAGTAGCATCCATTAATGGGTGGTAGCTGATAAGGTTCTGAAGCAGAGGCCGGCTTAGCAGGAAAGAGTGCTATGATCAATTTGCAGTGTCTGCTGAGGGCTCAGGAGGGTTTTGAGAGCTGTAGCTAAGTTTTTGGCATCCCAGGCAAGAGTCTCTATGAGAGGTTCTCTCAGGGTGACAGGGTTGTCCTTTGAGCCATGTCACCAGGAAGGGTATGAAAGTTCCATCAGTCAGATGTCAAGAGGTGTCTAATGACCATGCAGGGGCACTCCGTCGTGGATACCCACATGAATCAGTAATAACACTTTATAAAAGTATACATGTTCGGGCCTCACTCCTATTATTCTCATTCTGGGGACCTGAAGTGGGGCCCAGAATCAATATTTTTAAAAACTCCAAACTTTCATGTACATTCAAGACCAAGAAAAATGTATAGTCAGTTTCAGATAGGGCATGATCATACCTGCTTGGTGTGTGTGTGTGTGTGTGTATGTGTGTGTGTGTGTGTGTGTGTAGGTGGTTTGTTACCTTTCTTTACCCTATTGATGAGGGAGGGAATCTTGCCCTAGGGTGCTGAGAGTATACAAACAGACAAATCCTAACATTGGACTGGTGAGATCTGCTGGACGGGAGGCATATCTGCCGAGAGCATGGGACTCACAGTGAGGCCTGTGGGGCCCTAAAGGGCTCAGAGATTTCAAGGCCCCAGATAAAATGTTTGGCTTCCCAACACAGGGTGAGGTAGCTGTGCAGGGGCTAGAGAGGAGGCAGTAAAAGTGGGCATGACCGAAGTCGTCCCCAGGAGTCTAATGGAAAATAAAGAAGGGTGAGCAGACCAGTATGTACTTATTGTGATAAATGCTAGCATACGGGAATGGGGAGCCGCATGGCACATAAGTAGGGCAACTTTGATAACCATCTGGTTTCGGTTTTTGAGAGGAGGAGGCCGGGGAAGTACCACTTAATCAGGAATGTGAGGGTAAAGAGGAGCTGTTAATATGCAGTCTTTCTGACTCCAAAGCCCCTTCTCTCTCCACTGCACCAGAATGCCTTCTCCTTGGAGATGTATCACATTTATCAGCACAATGCTTTGCATGTGGTAGAGATGCAATATACATATATATATATACACATATTCCTTAAGGCAAGTTTAAAGGTAGGTGATAAGGCTCATCCAAAGATAAGACAAGTAGTATTCATGTTTGTCAGATTGAGAAAATGAAGGCTTTATTTTTTAAAACTGGGTTCCCCCTGTGTATTTGCCGTCATGCTATAAGCACTGAGGATAGAAGGAACAGGCATGGTCTCTGATTCCTCAAAGTTATATTTCACTGGAGACACAAACAACAACAACACAAATAAAACAGCACAGAAAGCTATGTCAAATGGTGACCAGTGCTCATCTAAAGGAAATGAACAAGGCACAGAGATAGAGAAAACTAGGGGAGGTGGGAGGGAGACCACAGTACTTTAGATCGTGTGGTGAGAGAGAGCTAGGTCTTTCTGCAAGGGACCATTTAAGCTGCAACTGAAAGTATAAGAAAGAGCCCTGCACATTAAGAGTGACAGACCACTACTGAAGGCAGAGTAACTAGCACGTGTTAGGATTCTGAAGTGACAGAAGTTTCGATTGTCTGGGAAAAATGAAAGACAACTCATATATCAGGGATGCAAAGAGCAACGGGAGAATACAGAAGAGGCAGCAAAGGTTAGCAAAAATATGCATACCATTATAAGGAGTTTGGATGGTTTTCCGAATGTAACGGAAAGGTTGAAGGATTTTTAAACCAAAGGGTGCCATAATCTAAGCATCTACATTCTAAAATCAATCTGCCTGACATTGTAATAGACAGATTACAGAGGGGACAAAAAGGAGTAAGCATCTATTCAGGTGGTTGTTAGCTATGGCAAGAAATAATAGTTGGTGGCCCATCCAGCTGACAATGCAGGTGGGAGAACTGGTTAGCTTTAAGATATAATGGATTTTGGTGGTAGACTGAATAGGAAGTGGATTGGGTGAGAGTGGGAATAAGGAATCCAAAATAAGTTGCTTGGGGTGCCAATCTTTGGAGATGGAAAGAATTGTAGAAGAATAGGGTTTGGCAGGTAGCAATCAAGGGCTCTTAGGCCATTCAAAAATTACTCGCTTGAAGCCATAGAGCTAGACCGTGATAGAGCTTGAATTATAGTTGATCTTTGATCCTGTGATTCCATCATATTTGTTACTAAGTGATTAAATTGCCATAGTCTAATCTTGGCAAAGAGGGAAGTAAATTTATCATGATGTACTGGCAATTACATTAAATTGCAATCAAGCCTTTGCTCTTTTGGAAATAAACCTAAGAAAAATAAGGGGAAAAGTAGGGCAAGGATTGCCAAAACAGTCACTAACTTTGCACTTACTGACCAGTGTTGGTGTGTACAGCATTGCTTGGCACTTAGGAGACACCAGTATCTACAAGACAGGGCTCCTGCCTTCAAAAAGCTCGTAATGTGGTTCAGCAGTTTCCAAATAATTGAGTACCAAGAGAGATCCGTGAGAGTGACATAAGAAGAGGGTTCCATGGGCAATCAGTTAGACAAAGTTGGGTAGATTTCTATATTGCGGGCTTCTCAGAGACTTTTGTCAACCAACATACTTTGTGAAACCTGGGAGGGGAGAAATATGGCTTTATAGTACTTTCTAAGTGTATTTGACCAAATAATCTTTATTTGGCAGGTCTTTGTCTTGTAACATTATAACATACCTGCGTTCTCTAAAACAGGATTTGAGAAAACATTATCTAGTTGGAAATATACCACATTTTCTTTATCCATTCATCCACCGATGAACATTTAGGCTAGCTGTTTCCATGTCTTGGCTATTGTAAAAAAAAAAAGCTGCAATGAACGTGGAGGTGCAGATATCTTTTCAAGTTAGTGTTTTCTTTTTTGGGGGGTGAGGGGCGGGGGGAGACGTGGTGATAAGTACCCAGAAGTGGAATTGCTGGATGATGTAATAGTTTCATTTTTAATTTTTTTGAGAAACCTCCATACTGTGTTCCATAGTGGCTGAATCAATTTACATTCCTACCAACAGGGTACAAAGGGTTCCCTTTTCTCCACATCTTTGCCATCTTATTTCTTGTCTTTTTTATAACAGCCATTCTAACAGGTGTGAGGTGATACTTCACTGTGTGTTTGATTTATATTTCCCTGATGATTAGTTATGCTAGACAATGAACCTTGACTTTGACCAGAGCTTTGGAACTCAAGGATGTAAAGAGACCTGTTCTTTGAGGACTCGCTCAAAGAAGTTCCACCCTTGCAGGTCCTAAGGAGCTGTTCTCTTATGGAACCTGCAGCAAATTAGGAAGACAGTGACATTGGGACTATGGCTTTGCCCTCATCGGGCCCTATCCTTCTTGTTGCCCTCCATTTTGCTTGCTTCTAGTTTATAGATGAAGAAACTGGGGCATGGTGGGTTTTTAACATTTGTTTAAAGTCACACAACTAGTAAAAGGTGGAGCCAGGATGCAAAGCCAGGTCTGTGGAATTCAGCTCCTTCTCATCATTAATTTTGCCAAGACTAAGTGTGTTTGAGGGGAAGGGAGGGAAGGAGAGAGAAACTGGACTGAGTTTGCAGAAGGGCAAAGCCAGCTGCTTTCATGCACCCATGGCTGGTCAACCCTGAACTCTCCACGCCTGGCTGCTTCCTTCCTGGCACTGCATACCAATGAGGCCACTTTCTACTCCCACCCCACCGGCCTGGTGACTGGAACCTCCTGAGTCTGGGCCAGGCTGGTCTGAGCCCTTCCTTTCCTCTCCCTGTCAGGTCCCTGGCCTTGGAAACCTCTCCGGCTCTGCCTTTTGCTCTCCCTCGATGTCTCTGCCTCTAGAAGCCTCGGGCTCCTGTAACTATTGACAGGAACCCACAGATGGCCTGGGAGGGTGTGCAGGCTTGTGGTCTGTGTACACCTGCCCCAGGACCTGAGTGAAAGAGAACGTCTCCTGCAGATTAGAAATTGGTAAGCAGGTGCCCAACCTCTCAGCACTGCGGACCGAGCCCGGTGAAAACCTGGGAGCGTGTTGTAGTCACAGCCAGAGTGTCAGCAGCCAGCTGAGCACACATGTGGGCCTTTACCTGCACCCCCTCTGGTATCCCTCATAAGCAGCCCAGGAAGCAGGTATGATTAGGACCCCCATTTTGAGGACAATGAAAGAGGCTGGGGAAGTGGTCTCTAAAGAGTTGGGTGCAGACCCAGGATGAAACACAGGTCCAACCAAGTCCAGAGCCCTTGCTCTCTATCCCGTCTGTGCACTAGGTCCCTGGCAGTGGCCTCTGTCCTCTGCTCATGTGCCTCAGGCTGCTGCAGCTGCTAACCAAACACTGGAGCTTGCAGCTGTAATCAACTCTGCCCTCCCACCAAAATTAATTGTCAGTGCTTTTTAAAATCAGAAGCAAATACAAAAACAGAATATCTCCAAAGGTTAATTGACTCAGCTCCACCTGACAAATATTTTAGAGCATCAGCTCAGTGGCACACAGATTTAAATGCTATGGGGAATATTAGGGGCGAGGGGAGAAGGGGATAGGCCAGGAAGAAGAAATAAAATGGGGAAATGCTCAGTCCTTGTTCTCAAAAAGATTTTTATCTGAAGGTGAAAACACTCAGTGATTAGAACGGGACCTAAACAAATTTTGTGTGTTTTTTAATGACTTAGCTGGGAGGAGAAAAAAAGGTGGATAAAAATATTGTCAACATGAACACAAGCTAGGCTGACATTGCGCTGGGCTCAAGTATCAGACAGGGACACACACCCCAGTCTCTGGCTCTGCTCCATGTTACCATGGTAACCGCCAGAGCTCTCACTGCCAGATGGTTTTTTATATCTTCTGTGTGTAGCTGGAGAGGAGAATAGATGGCTGGCTGAGGTACTTTCATTCTCAGCGGCCCAGAGACCCTCAGTGTGTCTCTCAAAATGAGTCTCCTTAGCAGCAGCATCTTGAGGAAATCCTACTGTGTCTGAGGAGATAGATGTTTGGAACTGGTGCAGACCAAATCCCAAGTACTCCAACCTGCGGATGGTGTGTCTGTTTGTCATGACAAAGCATCACAAATTGATGGCGTAAACAACTATTTCTTTTCTCACAGTTCTGGAGGCTGGAAGTCCAAGATCAAAGCACTCAGCAGGTTTAAAATCTCCTGGCCTCTCTTTTGCATTCAGATGTCCACCTTCTTGTTATGATCTCATTTGAACCTCTCTCTGTCATGCATCGTGGTATCTCACCATGTGTCCAAATTTCCTTCTCTTCTAAGAACATCAATCAGATTGGATCAAGGTCCACCCCATTGGCGTCGTTTGAACATAGCCACCTCTTTAAAGGCCATATCTCCAGATACAGTCACACCCTGAGGTACAGATGGTTAGGGCTCCAACACATGAATGTGGGGAGACGGGACACAATTCAAACATTGCTCTCATCACTTCATTTCTATTTCTTCATTTATTCCTCACAATGAGCCAAGGGTTAAGTACTATTATTATTATGAATTGAGGAAACTTGTTCAGAGAGTCTAAGGAACTAACTCTAAGGCTCTATGGCTAGAAAGGGGTTGTGTTCGTTTTCCATTGCTGCTGTGACAAATGACCACAAACCCCGTGGCTTAAAACTACATGTGTGTATTACCGTTGTGTCATGCAGAAGTTTAAAAAGGGTCTCATTGGGTTCCAGTCAAGGTGTCAACGGGCTGCATTCCTTGCTAGAGGCTCCAGGAGAGAATGTTGCCAGGGACTATATCTTTCATACCTGCCATCCCAGTGCCTAGCACAGTGCTTGCGTATTGTAGGAGCTCGAAAATTAGATAAGAAAATAAATATTAAAGGATGAATGAAGAATGCATGCAGAGGTCAAGAAACTTAGGTTCTTCATGCCCAACCACCATGGCTTGGTGACTGAGCTTCAACCTATGAACCAGGAGGTCACGGTTTGATTCCCAGTCAGGGCACAAGCCTGGGTTGTGGGCTGGGTCCCCATTGCAGGGCTTTTGGAAGGCAGCTGATAATGATTCTCTCTCATCAATGTTTCTATCTCTCTCTCCCTCTCCCTTCCTTTCTGAAATCAATAAAATTATTTTTTAAAAAAAAGAAACTTAGGTTCTTCCTGGTTCTATCACTATTCTACCAGGGGAGCTGGAGAAATTTATCTCACGGCTCAGGAAGTCCTCTTTTTCATCTGCATTATGAAGGTGTTTGTCTAATGTCCGTGTCAAGTCTAACATCTTAGGATTCTCAGCCAGGGCACCAGCAGCTCCTGCTTTGTTTTTATTTTTGTTTTCCTATTTCACAAAGCCTCCAGCTTCCCACAACTCCAGGGAGCCTAATCCTTATCACTTGTCAGTCATGTCTGTCAGCACATTGCCACAATCCATCCCATACTTTCTCATCTTTCCCAGATTGCCTCCTGGCCTGTTCTCAAGCCATTAGCTCTGCCTTTCTCAATAAGCCTTTTTCATCCTCAGAGCCTCAAAGCAATTTTCTTCCTTTGTGAACGCTCCCAGGCACTCCAGCCCCAGAGCTCTCTCCTGTCTCTGGCATCATCACTGACCACTGTAGGGCTCAGAGCAAAAACCTTTAGTGTCACTGCTTCCGGAGTAAAGGAACAAAGGGGTGATTCATTCATTGAACACATATTTGGGGAGCACCTCCTGTTTTTCCTGTAGTCCTCCAGTTGCTGGAGTACAATAATGAGCAAGACACACATAGTCCCTGCCCTGAGGGAACCCATGTGTCTACATATTCTGGATATCAAAAAATGCCAAATATAGGGACATCTCAAATGTCATATAGTTAGAGGTTCGGAGGATAGGAGAGAAGATAATAAAGGGGCAACAGGAAACTTTTGATGATACAACAGCATCCTGATCATGGTGAAGATTTCAGGAGTTTATACATAGGTCAAAACGTATCAAACTGTACCCTTAAAACGTGCAGTTTATTGCATATCAAGCATGCCTCAATAGAGCTGGTAACAATTTTTCTGATCAAGATGAGAAATTCAATGTGTGTGTGTGTGTGTGTGTGTGTGTGAGAGAGAGAGAGAGAGAGAGAGAGAGAGTGTGTGTGTGTGTGTGTGAATGTGTGTGTGAGAGAGAGAGTGTGTGTGTGAGAGTGTGTGTGTGAGAGTGTGAGTGTGTGTGTGAGCATGTGTGTGTGAGAGAGAATGTGAGTGTGTGTGTATGTGAGAGTGTGTGTGTGAGAGAGTGTGAGTGTGTGTGTATGTGTGTGTGAGAGAGAGAGTGTGTGTATGAGTGTGTGTGTGTGTGTATGAGAGTGTGTGTGTGTGTGTGTGAGAGCATGTGTGTGTGAGAGAGAGTGTGTGTGTGAGAGTGAATGTGTGTGTATGTGTGTGTGAGTGTGTGTGTGTGAGAGAGAGAGAGTGTGTGTGTGTGTGTGAGTGTGTATGTGTGTGTGTGTGTGTGTGTGTGTGTGTGTATCCCAGTGAGAAGAAGTAAAGTGGCAGGTTTTTAAAGAGAGGGGAAGAAGGATAGAGCAATTAGATATTTGTCATCTTACAGATCAGAGCTTAGAAATTGTTCAGACCCACAAGTTAAGTTTCCATCTGGGAGGCCAAGACTCCGAGGGTTATGATAATTTTCCTAAGGTCCTATAGCTCTTGTCTCATCATTAATACTCTGAATAACAACTACCGTCATTTAGGCAACAACTGAGAACCAAGCGCTGTAAGAGATACTTGAAGTCCATTATCGCACCATCCTCATAGTTTCCCTTCTAAGTAGACATCGTTCCTACCTTTGTGACGAATGAGGAAGCAGGTTCAGTTAAACACCATCCTGAAGCCCACCTTGCTAGAAAATTGATGGTCTGTGATTTAAGCTCAGGTCAGTCTGAGTCCAGAGACCATGCATTTTCATTTTGATAAAACCTAGCATTAAAAACTACCTCCAGAGCACCTTGATTTCAAGTATAAGGAAAAATTATCATATAAATATTAAATTATAAACCACAGGGTCCGGAAAATGTTTTGGGGACTGGATAGAGGAGATGGTTGTACAACACTGTGATTGTACTAAATGCCCCTGAATTGTATACTTCAAAATGGTTACTTTTATGTAATGTGAATTTCACCTCAATAAAAAAACCCCACAAATTAACAAATATTTAACTTCAGTTAAGGCAGTGGTTGGCAAACTCATTAGTCAACAGAGCCAAATATCAACCATACAACGATTGAAATTTCTTTTGAGAGCCAAATTTTTTAAACTTAAACTTCTTCTAACGCCACTTCTTCAAAATAGACTCGCCCAGGCCGTGGTATTTTGTGGAAGAGCCACACTCAAGGGGCCAAAGAGCCGCATGTGGCTCACAAGCCGCAGTTTGCCGACCACTGAGTTAAGGTAAAACACAGAACTTGCTGCATCATTAAATTTAATAAAATTGAGCTTTTTCCAGCCCAGTATTTTAACAGAGCTATTAGTTAAAAGCCTTGGAAAATATTTTTAAGCTGCAAAATAATAATACATTAAAAATGAGAGCACATTAACAGAGCAGGGGGGATGGCAGAAAAAGCTGTTGATGTGATCAGGGACTGTGTGGAGATGGGTGGGCTGGGAATTTACCCACCCTAGATCTTGGGTGAGCCTCTTTGCTTCTTGAAAGCTTTGTTTCTTAATACCAGGATAATACAACCTGCACCTGCTTACCTCCAAACCTTATTGTGAGGCTCAACTAAGAGACTCAGTAGAAGCTTTTTTGTAAAGTCTAAAAATTTTGTAATCAAAATGGAGGCATGATGATCAGTGTTCTGAGCCGTGTCATTTAAGGGAGCGAGGTGACTCCCGGGGCCATTACATTATGGCAGAAGTCACACCGTGCCAGTTTCTGGGCTTAACGCTTAAAGACCGGGCACTTCTGTTTCCTGTCTCTTCCTGTCCTTCTCAGAGAAGCCAGTCACGTATAAAAAGTGTGACTATCCCAACACTGACATGCTGTGTGGAAGCCTGAGCCAGCCACAGGGAGAGGCTGGGTGGCGAGGGCGAGGCAATCTACTGATGTCCCAGCCATCTAAACCCAAGCACTGGATATGTGAGTGAAGACATTATTTTGGACATCAGTAGATGTGGAGAAAATCCAAGAGACCCACTGGAAAGTCAGGGCTAAGGCCCCAAAAATACAGCCCCCATGGAGCTATCAGCTCTCTCCTGCTCTTGGGGTCACCCCAGCTGAGACCCCAGTCAGTGAGGGGCAGAGATGAGCCATTCCTACTGTGCCCTGAGTGCTTCCCCACAGAATCATAACCGTGATAAAACGGTGGTGGTTTTTACTCCACTGCCTTGTGGGCTGGCTTGTTCTGCAGCAGAAGATAACAGGCGCATCAAGAGAGGGGAGAGATCGTGGGCCATGGAAACAGGCTGCACTTGATTCCAGGCCCCTGCACTTACCTACACAGGGTGCATGTGATCTTGGACATTTTGATGAGCACCTCTGAGCCTCAGTTTCCTCCTCTATCCAAAGGAAACAGTCACACCTACACTGCAGGGTTATTGTAAGGAGTGTACCCACTGCATGCAGACTTACAGGCATGGATTGGCCCTTCATAAATGGTGCCTGTAATAGTTATTTTAATTCTTGCTGGGCTTTCAGTCCTCATACCTAAGAAAAATGGAAACATCCCTGCAATGAATCTGTAATTTAATTCCGCTGAATCCAGAGAAGCTACCAGATTGCTTTCCTAACCAGAGGCCCTTTCCCAGGGCTGCTTTTCCCCGGGGGTGCCACCGCCCATCCTGCCCGCATCCTTTCCAAACGCCCATGTTTCATTTCCCTTTGAACCTGGGACTCCGTGTTGGATACTCAGGGGCTCAATGCCACAAAAGGCTTCCAGAATTAGGAACTAGAGGTCAGGATTGCAGTGTGGGGCTTCCGTCCTTTTGACCTTTCTAGCTGGTTAAACTGGCTGAGGATCTGGCAGAGGGCACGGGTTTATGATCTGCAGCCCACTTTGGACGGGGCACACTGGGCAGTCAGTCCCTGTGCTGCTGCGAGCAGCCTGGCCTGGGTCTGTTTGAGTCTTTGTCAGTGATGTGAATCCCAAACATCCCTCACTCTCCTGGCTTGCCTCTGTCGTTTGCTTTCTCCTATCATAGCCACCAGCAAGCAGGGGAGGGAGGGAGGGGTGTGCTGACAGCCTCCCTCCCCACGCTATTTCATTTCCTGTCCCTCCGAATCCAAGCCGCCTCCCTTTGGACCTGTTTAGAAAGACCGATTTATCTGTTGCAAATACCAACAGTGGGACTGCAGGGCATCACGAGCAGCCAGGCTAGCCATCGGGAACATGCTTCTTTATAAATGTTTCCGTTAACTAGACAATTTTCCCTGCTTCTTTTGTCTCCCTCCCATAACAAAGGACATGTGGGGGAAAGATGAGGGGCTGAGAGAATGGAGAGCCAGAGAGACCGCCCCCTCGGGCACCAGGCCCTGTATGCCATGGCCACGTGAGGAGCCTGGATGGCCCCGAGCAGCGGGCCAGCCACCTCTCAGATAAAAGGTGTCAGAGTTGCCTCCGTCCCATGAAACAGCAGCCAGAACACGTGGCAGTCTTGACATTTATTTTCTCATCTTCCTGGAAACAGTAAGCAGTGGCCAGCGGTCTCTGATGTCAGACGGCAGCCCTTCTGTGGGCAGCAGCCCACTTATCACCAGCTAAAACCAGTCTGGCTTCCAGGAGCAATTCATTGGTGCCCCCAGTTTCCTATGCCTGGAAAGAAAGAGCCAAAAGGGAGTCTCGGCAGTGAAAAGAGGAAAGTGCTCCCACCAACTAATCAGAGCTGGTTTTCTCAGAAGCTGCTAACTGTTCACAAGGTCTCCATAACAGCTAAAGGTTGCCATGGCAACTCTTCCCTCTGTATCTTCTGGATGAGAACTCACATATACTGAGCCAGGGGCTTTAGAGAACCCTATTGTATGTGCCTACTCTTATCCCCTGTTCCTAGAGGAAGAAACTAAAGCTCCTTGAAGTTTTAATCACATCGTTTGTATTCATTTCAGTACAAAAACTACCCTAAAACAATTCCCTCAGACCTTGTGGCTGAAAACAACAGGAATTATTCTCTCACAGTTTTGAAAGCTAGAAGTTCAAAACCAACGTGTCAGCAGGGCCATGCTCTCCGTGAAGGCTGTAGGGCAAAATCAGTAAATATGTAACAGATGTTGTTGGTGCCCTCACCACTTCAATGCACTTCAACCTGACTTCCTCCCACTAGCACCTGGCTTCCTCCTGCTGCTGGAGCCTCCATTGCTACCCAGGAGGCAGGCCTGGAGAGCCAGGGAATGAACGCTCCCTGGGGGTAGCTGTCAGGGGTAGCTGCTCTCTTGTCCCCTGGGAGGAATGGCTTTGAGCTGCATGCTTTACATTGCTCCCAGAAGTTCCCCAGCCTGATTAAGCTCCAGTTGTCCACATTGGTGGGTGACTTGATAAAATACCCTTTCGTGGCCACCTAACCTCTCTCACACTTCCTTCCTCTCTCCCCATGATCCCCCTTTACCCTTTACCTCCCAAATAAACTACGGGCACCCAAATCCTTGTCTCAGAGTTGGCTTCTGGGGAACTTCAAACTAAGACAAAAGTAAAGCTGTTATTATTATAATGATACATATCATGTCGGTAAGCTTCTGTAATTGCTAAAAAGACTTCTTTAGTATATTGAGCTGAAATCTGCATCCAAGTAGGTTTCAACCATTGGTCTTGATCTTGCCTCCTAAGCGATATGAATTGCTTTCTTTTCTGTTTCTACTCCAGAGATCTTCCCATCAGCCACGCATCTTGCCTTTTCCCCATCATTAAGTCTTTTGTTCTCCATTGTTAAATTTCCTGTGTTGTACCCTCATTCTTTCATTATAAGTCTTTTATCATAAGTCTCCTTGTCTAGCTCTCTCCTCATTCTTCAGGAACCAGATCTATCTTCTTTTGGGACATTCTCCACCCTCTTCCCAAAAATTGTATTTGCTTAATCCATTGTCCAGATCTACTTTTGTCACTGGAGCCGATGAAAGATGGTACTCCTTACATACCCAAGGTTATAAACTGAGTTTTGTTCTTACACAACTCTGGAGTGCTGTGGGTTTGAATTCATCTCCTCCGCTTACTATTTGCCTTATATAATTACAGCCACTCAGCTGTCTTGTGCTTGGTGTTTGCATTATATACCTTTTCCCACTCATACTTTTTACAAAAAAGAATCATATTTTTTTCGTGCTTAGAAATGTCAGTGGTTTCCCACTGTCGACTTGCTGTCTAAATCCTTCAGCATTGTAGGAAAGACTTTGTTATCCAACAGCAACCTTCCCAGCATCATCTGCGATCAGTGCTTTATAGTCGGGATTTTTGACATCTTTATGTGATGTTATACTGAGTAAAAGACTAAGGAAAAGAGTGGATCTAGGAAAAGTTTTCTAAGTCCTCATGAGGCCATGAACTATTATTAGACTTAGGTCAAACAAACAAACAAAAACTACTTCATATTTTTTGTTCTCAACTTCATAAAGAGAAGGTTGTAATAAATGGTCTCTAATGTATACATCACATCACTGGAACACATCAACTGTGATATTCTGTGATTCTAGCAGAATCAACTTTAGTTTTACACGTCACTCACCAACATGATATTCCAGTACCTTAGCTGGTGGTTAAAAAAAAAAAAAAAAAGGTGCTTCACTTTCTAACCCTCTGAAATTTGCAGGAACTTATTACTCTGAAAAAAGACCCATGATCTAATAATCAGCTGTTCCCTCTCAGGGTCTCTCCAATGTTTGACCTTCCCTTCATTTCTCTGTTCCCTCTCCATTCCTATAATCTCTCAGCTAGAGTAGTTGGGTTGTCATCCAAGCACTGGTCATGAGCTTTGCTGCATGGAAGCAACTCTGAGTGAACCCCTTCATCTAAAATATAAGGTTAACTTCAGCCTGGAGCCACGTCTCTCTGCTCTCCCTAACATTTGACTCCTTTTGAAAGAGACCTTCAGGTAAGCCAAGCATATGATCATCTTTAACTTGAAAAAAGCTAAAAAACAAGAAACCCATTAAAGAGGCCTTGTAAGATTTCCAGTCTCTTAGATTTTAGCTTTAAATAAGTCAAAAGTCAAAGAAGGCTGCAAATGTAGTTCCTACTTGGACACATTCCTCTTCTGCTTAATTTAGACCAGTATCGACAATTCCAATGGTTTCAGATGCCCCACAGATTGACATTTCACAAAGAATATTCCATAAAACACAAATAATCCCACTCCTAGGGATATATCCTAAGAAACTAGAAACACCAATCAGAAAGGATATATGCACCCCTATGTTCATAGCAGCACAATTTAAAATAGCTAAGATTTGGAAACAGCCTAGGTGCCCGTCAGCAGATGACTGGATCAGAAAACTATGGTACATCTACACAATGGAATACTATGCTGCCATAAAAAAGAAGGAAATCTTACCATTTGTAGCAACCTGGATGGAATTGGAGAACATTATGCTAAGTGAAATAAGCCAGTCAATGAAAGAAAAACACCACATGATCTCACTCATTTGTGGATAATAAAAAACACGTTATAAACTGATGAACAAAAAGATAGATACTGAGGCAGTAAAGCATCAAACAGACTGTCAAATTACAACGGGAAGGTTAGGGAGAGTTGGGGGAAATAAGAGATCAACCGAAGAACTTATATGCATGCATATAAGAATAACCAATGGATGCAAAATATTGGGGGGTGAGGGAATGTATGGGAGTGGGGGGGGGTTAATGGTAAGATATGTACACATATAATACCTTAATAAAAAAAATGGGGGAAAAAAGAGTTTTTTGATGAAAGAATTCTGAGGTTAAAACAGCCTGGGAAACATTAGGTCAACTAAGTTTCTTTATTGTAAAGTCTGGAGACAGGAATATGCTAATGAGGAACATGGATCTCTAAGAGTAGGAACAGTGTATGGACAGCTCAGGCCTGGTCTTTTGTTAAAGACACTGGGAAATCTTCCAGATGATTCTTTGACCTTGGCCAGGATCACCTGTCAATACATATATCAATGTGGGGAGGGGGGGTATAATAAGTGGCATTAAGTAAACTGGTCCCTTGGGGGGAAAAGTAAACTTGAATTTTATTCTATTCTGTGGCACTGACTTTCAAAGACTATGAGTAAGCCCAGACACTGAGCTCCCTGATGACAAGGATCAGGTCTGCCTCCTCAGTGTTTGGGAAAATACCTGGCATTGGTATTCAAGAAGTGTTTATTGAAATAAATTTAATGTGCAGGTTTGCATACACTTTGCTGCCTTCCCATGGGCATGTATGGGTTTATATGCATGAGCAACTGCATTCAATTAATTCACCATAAACGTTTTGCTTCCCACTAGTATTTCTAGCACTGCATGTATGAAAAACTTTCTATCAGCAACACAAAGAATATTGTACTCTTTGGTTCTCATTTCCTCTGAAAGCCAGTAACACTGAAATGAGAAGAAAATGGGCCCTGCTGCTGAGGCTGAGAGCCACTTACAGGTGACCTTCCAGCATGGAAATTGTTGCCCTCTTAGCCGTGCCTCCCAGAAACTTCCCAGCACCACAAAACAGAGTGGCAGCAAATATCCTCTTCTACCTGGCTGATGGTGGAGTAGCGCGGAGCAGCCCCAGAGCAAGTAAATATCACTTCCCCTATCCCTTTCGGACGACAACTCAGCAGCCATCATGTGCTGTGGGTCACATTTCCCCCAGATGATATTCTTATTCTTTTGCTTCTGGATTTTAGATAATTTCCATTTCTAAGGAGAAAGGAGCAGCACCTCCCAGAGAGGGCTATGCCCGAGTTTTCCTGACTCTCTGTGTGTGCCAACAACATGTCCAGCAGGATAAGTATTTTGTGGGGCTATTCCCACCCGCCCCACCCCCAGAACAGCAATGCTGTTGTAACCTGAAAGAAGAACCATGCCCTCAGGGAGCATTTGGAGGGAAGTTTAGTATAAGAATACGTGTATTGGTTTTACCCACCATCCCCTGAGCTCTGCAAGGACCTGGGACTTTCAAAGAAACAGTGCTTTCTTTATCTCCTCTACCTTTGGACTGAAATCTTTCCACTGACAGGGCTGAGCTAGTGGGGGCAGAAGGGGGTGGGTGGGTAATTCTCTTACTGTAAAAAAAAACAACAAAGTAATATACCTCAAAGTCAGATAATTCAATAACCATCAAGGCTTTGTCAGGTTGTTTCTTCTTTCCCCGCTCCCTTCTCTTACTGGAGTAGTTTAAAGCAAATCCTGAACATCCTGTCATTTACTGCCTACATACTTGAAGACATAGCTCTGAAAAAGAATCATAACAACAGGAGAGGAATCCAAGATGGTGGCGTAGGTAAACACCTAAACTGCTGCCTCGCACAACAATTTAAACTGCAACTAAAAGATAAAACGTCTATCACCCAGAACCACGGGAAAGCTGGCTGAGTGGAAGTTCTACAACTAGAAGGAAAGAGAAAAGAGCATCGAGATGTGCATGAGCCCTGAAAAGCTGAGGTACGGAGGTGCGGGATCTGGGCTGGCGGCCGGCGTTGCTTTTTTCAACCCAAAGGGGAGACAAGCCCCCAATTACTCTGAAATACAGTTTCTGGGGAGACGCGGGGGACCCAAACTCCTACGGGGAGAAGCTGGATTGTCTGCTACCGGGTCGGAAAGTGAGGGGGGCCTGCTTGTAGAGCTGCGCACAGGAATAATTGTTTATCTGCACTGGGGCACGGGACTGGACGCAGTCGGAGACACAGAGCCAGCTAACTAGCAGCCATTGCTGTTTGCCACGCCCTAGCCTAGTGACGCCCTGAGACCCCGCCCTACACAACCTACAAACCCACCCACCCAAGCTCCAAGCAGCGGCTTTTACATATGAATGGACTGCCGCAGCTTAACCTAACAAACTTTCAGCCCGGATCAGACAGCTCCAAAACCTCCAAACCCCAAGCAAAGAGGAGAAAACTGTAGCTCTCGCTGTAGCTCCTGCTGGGTGGATTCAGACAATAGCTGACCTGCACCCCATTGGAGATCCAGAAGCCAGTATACCTAGTGGTCAGTGTGAGAAACCAGAGTTCAACTCCTCACATCCATAAGTGACACATTCAAGAGGCAGACTCAGCGAGCACCAAAGCCCCACTGAAACAAGTCCTGCACCATAAGCGTGTCTCCAGCACAGCAGTTCTTCCATTATAGACACAGCGAGTCCTCACAGCCGATTGGCCTGGAGGTCAATTCCTCCCAGCGTACCAACAGCAATTAAGGCTTAACTACACCAAGACTTTGCACTCAGCCCACAAAGGGGTGTACCAAGAGCGTCCACATCAGGTGATTGGGGAGGCTGAGCTACTGCCCCCTATAGGTCACCTACCACACAAAGCCACTCCATCAACACAGGGAAGCAGCCAAAATGCGGAAACAAAGAAACATGTCACGAATGAAAGAAACGGAGGAAAGCAAACTACTGGATGACATAGAGTTCAGAACCACATTTATAAGGTTACTCAAGAATCTTCTAAAAACCGCCGAGAAACTTGATGACACTTCTGAGGAGCTTAGTGAGACCTTCAAGGACCTTAATGAGAATGCCAAAAAAAATGGAAAAGGACCAGTCAGAAATGAAGCATACACTGTCTAAAATAAAGAATATACAGAAACTCAACTGTAGATCAACGTACCCCAAGAATAAAACCAAAGATCTGAAATATGAGGAAACAAAAAACACCCAACCAGAAAAACAAAAAGAAAAAAGAATCCAAAAATATGAAGATAGTGTAAGGAGCCTCTGGGACAACTTCAAGCGTACCAACATCCGAATTTTTGGAGTGCCAGAAGAAGAGAGAGAGCAAAATACTGAAAACCTATTAGAAGAAATAATGACAGAAAACTTTCCCTACCTGGTGAAAGAAATAGACTTACAAGTCCAGGAAGCGCACAGAACCCCAAACAAAAGGAATCCAAAGAGGACCACACCAAGACACATCATAATTAAAATGCCAAGGGCAAAAGACAAAGAGAGAATCTTGAAAGCAGCAAGAGAAAAACGGTTAGTTACCTACAAGGGAGTACCCATACGACTGTGAGCTGATTTCTCAGCAGAAACTATGGAGGCCAGAAGGGAGTGGCAAGAAATATTCAAAGTGATGAACAGCAAGAACCTACAACCAAGATTACCCAGCAAAGCTATCATTCAGAGTTGAAGGTCAGATAAAGGGCTTCACAGACAAGAAAAAGCTAAAGGAGTTCATCACCACCAAACCAGGATTACATGAAATGCTGAAGGGTATTCTTTAAGAAGAGGAAGAAGAAGAAAAAGGTAAAGATAAAAATTATGAACAACAAAATGACATCAAATACATACCTACCAACAAGTGAATCTAAAAATCAAGTGAATAAAAATCTGAAGAACAGAATGGACTGGTGAATACAATAGAATCAGGGACATAGAAAGGGAGTGGACTGACGATTCTCAGGGGAAGCAGGTGTGAGGGGTGCGGGAAGAGATTGGACAAAAATCTTACTCTTATGGATGAAGACAGTGGCGGGGGGTAAGGACATGGGGTGGGGTGGGGAATCAGGTGGAGGGGAGCTATGGGGGAAAAAAAAAAGAGGAACACCTGTAATAATCTGAACAATAAAGATTTATTTAAAAATAAATAAATAAAAAATAAAATAAAAATAAAATCTAAAAAAAAAAAGAATCATAATAACAGAAATACTATTATCCCATCCAAGTATGACATCATAACTCATGTGGGTTATCATATTTGCAATATCAGGACCTTTTCAATTCCCCAGCTGTCCTTTTTATGGTTGTTTTATTCAAATAAGGATATAAAGAAAATCACACATTTCATTTCGTCGTATGTCTCTTAAGCTTCTTTTAATTTAGAGCAGTACCCTCTCCCCTATTTTTTTTTCATGCCAGGAAAAGGGGCACTTTAATATATCCATGGACGAGACCACAAATTACCAATATTGTTTTTCTCCTTCTTCAAAGAAATGAAATTTTAAGTTGGGTCCATGACTGCCCAATATAATGACCACACATCCCAGTCACCTTAGACATAGCCATGTGTGCAAGAGTGACAATGAACTTTACCAGTTCCAGGTGGTATCCTTCAAGGAGAGGCACACTCTCTCCTTACTCATTCTTCCTCCCCACAGCCTGAACAGCAGGCAGGTGTGGTGTGACCCGTCCTGGACCACGCAAACATCACAGTGCCCAGGAATGGCAGAGCCGCAGAGCAGAAGGCATCGGGGCCCCTGCTGGTTCTGTGGAGCAGAGCTTCTCTTCCAGCTGCGTCTGTTACATGAGAGACATATGTCTACCTCCCTTGCTTTGGGATTTTGTCACATGCAGCTACACACTTATGCTTACAAATTTAGTGTCTATGTATTTCATATGTCTTCAACTTAATTTTCTGTTTCTGTGCCTTTGGGAAGATATTTAATTCTGGGTTTCTTCAATTATTAAAGAGAATGATATCGATACCTATCTCATAGCATTTTTGTATGAATTAATTCATCCATGAATTTAGTCAACAGATAGATATTACCATGTGTCAGTTAATGTACTGTGCACTGGCTGTGTATATGTAGTGTCGAATAAGACACTTTTCCTAACAATCTATCAAGGGAGGCAACAAAAAAACAGATACTCACCTTATAGTGCAATAGTTTTTACAATAAGAGATTAGGCACAGTGTGCTATGGAAACAAGTGAGGAGCATCCAGCTCTGCTGGGTGGGGGCTGTCTGAGGCAGAATGGGGTCCAAGGAGCTGATGTTCGACCAAGAACTCCCACACTGTCAGGAGCTGTACGCCCCTGGGGGCGATGCAAACCATTTGCTGTCTTTCCTACTTACTCAGTTGATAAGGTCTGTTGGTGTCCTGTACTGTGCTGAATGCTACACATACAGCAATGACTAAAACATGGTCTGTGCTCTGCTTGGGGGAAGTACACAGTCTAGTAAGGGAGACAGACATTAAGAGATAAATTATAAAACACAGTGAGAAGTACTTCAAGGGGACCCTGAAGTAGAAAAACAGAGCACAAGTAAAAATAATAGTAATTAACTCTTGCTGAGCTCTCTCCATGAACTCAGCACTATGCTCAATACTTTATACACATAGGTGATTTTTAATGATGATAGCAATAGCACAGGGTTTGAGCCAGGTGCTCTTCAACATGCTTTGTATACATTAATTTATTTATTCTTCACAATAATAATTCTAAAAGGTAAATAATGTTATCCTCATTCTCAGGTGAGAAAACTCAGGCACAGACAGCTTAAATGACTTAATTGCTCAAGGTCATGTGGCTGATGAGTGGTACAACAAGGACATGAGCTTGGGCTTCAACTCTGCATTGTCAGCCACTCTGCTGGAGCTGCCCAGAGCAACTAAGTCATGTAGAGACAAAGAGAAGGCTTTGGGGGAGATGAAAGTTGATAGAGCCCTGAGCTAAGGTAGATCAATACTTACAGAAAGGATATTGTAGCTATATGAGGGAGACTTGACAGGATTTGGCTTATTATATATTGGTGATGGGTGGAGGAGAGGCAGAGAGAGCTAGGAAGCTGATGAGAGACCTTTGGAGGCACTAGCATAAAAGGATGGGAAAATGTTAATGCCATTCATCAAGAAAATGAGAAGAGGACAGATAAAGGGAAAGGTAAAGAACCTTGTTTTGATTATGTTCTCAAGGCCTGATGGATATCTAAATGCAGGTTAGGAGCGGGAGCTCAGGGAAAAGGAGAAGGCCAGAAATAGATTGCTCAATTACCAACATGTTGTAGCTGGTCATAGAAGCCATGAGGTGAGATCATACCTGGAGTATATGTGTATGACAAGAATATAAGATAACCAAGAAGAGAACCAGGGTAAACCCTAATGTTTAAGGGTGGGCTGAGTTGGTGAGACAATAAAAAAGATGGTGTCAGGTGAAAGTTTTCCCCTTCTTATTGCTATGAACAAGGAAATAAATTCTGGAGCCTTAGCAGCCATCTTATAATAGTGAGGTAATAAGAGGAGGAAAAATCAAGAGAATCACAGATTTGGCTTTCTAAGACTTCTGAGTAGGTATTCATGCAACAGTAGAGATTATTCTTAACTATAAAGTGAGAATAGCTGTCACAAAGGACAACTGTGAAAGCTAAACCTAGAACAGTGTTTGTTGCATATTCTACACTTCTTTTTTTAAAAATTTTTTTTTATTGTTTGAAGTATTACAAATAGTAGTACATATGTCTCCTTTTTTCCCCTCCATTGACCTCCCCCCAGCCTCCCCTACCCCCTAGTACATGCCTTCACCTGCCCCCCCCCCCCAGTGTCTTGTATCCATTGGTTATGCTTATATGCATGTGTACAAGTCATTCGGTTGATCTCTTACAACGCCCCCCCTCAAACCTCCCCTGCTTTCCCACTGTAGTTTGACAGTCTGTTCAATGCTTCTTTGTCTCTGTATCTATTTTTTCCCTCATTTCTTTCCTTTAAAAAATCTTGCCTCTGCAGACTAGAAATAAACATATAATAACAAAAAAATGTTTGAGTCCCAGTCCCAATTTCAATGTCCAACAGTTCTGAGTCCCCTTTCAATGTCAAACATTCCTTATGTGAACATGTCAGCAATGATATCTGGATGGGGGGCACATGGTTCTTAAGCAGATGTGGCACAAAAGATATGTGATGGTAAAATTTTCTTAAGTGTTTATCTGACAATGTGGGAGCAAAGTCAAGGAAAGCAAATGATTGAAATCTCTAGAGTTGGGGACCAATTACAAGAGGTAAAGAGAATGGGTTACAGAGAGTAGATGGTGAAAATATGTTTCTATGACCATTGAGTTTGAGTTGAGTAAAAAAGATAAATCCAGGTAACTGTTGACATCTTGGATCTTCCCATCTTGCGGAGAGGTTGAGTATTCATTGAGGACTAACTGCAAGACTAGTAGTTAAAAAGAGATAGAGGGACAGATATGGTAATCAGAGAAAGGGATTCCCATAATTTAGTGTTTTAGAGGTAAAGTGATTTCAAATAGTGACAAGTATAAAAGTAAAAAGTTGTAATGCAGCAGAAGTGAAGTCTGTTGGAAAAATAATTAATATTAATAGTCAATATTGTATTTTAGTCCTTGTCTACTAGGTTCCAGATGTATTGTTTTACTAAGGCTGCCATAACAAATAGCACAGACTGGGTGGCTTAAACAACAGAAATTTATTTTCTTGTGAATCTGGAGGCTAGGTCTTCAAGATCAAGGTGTTGGCATCCTCAGTCTCTTCTGAGGCCTCTTTTCCGGGCTTATAGATAACTGTCTTCTTGCTGTGTCTTTACATGGTTTTCCTTCTATACCTCTGTGTCCTAATCTCTTCTTTTTATGAGGACACCAGTCATATTGAATTAGGTCTCACCCTAATGATTTCATTTTACTGAATTAAGACCCTATCTTCAAACAGTCACATTCTGAGGTACTAGGGATTAGGACTTCAATATATGAGTATGATAGGGGGAGAGACACAGTTTAGCCCATAACATAAGCAATGTGATAATTTTTCTATATCTGAGTGCTAAATTTCTCTATGTAGCATTTAATCCTCACACAAGCCTTTTTGAGAACAAAGGTACTTTTTTTCAATTTTACAAATAAAAAAAAAAAACTAATACTCAAGAGATTAAGTAACTTGGCCAGTGTCTTATTTAGTTTGAGCTGCTATAACAAAATACTGTAGTGGATGGCTTAAACATCAATTTATTTATCACAGTTCTGGAGGCTGGGAAGTCCAAGATCCAAATTCAGTGTCCAGTGAGAACCCTCCTCCTGGTTTGCAGATGGTGACCTTCTCACATTATCCTCACAGGGCAAGAGAAAGAGAACTTCTGTCTCTTCCTCTTTTTATCAGGACTTTTATCTTATCAGAAGGGTCCTACCTTCATGGCCTAATCTAACCTTAATTACTTCCCAGTGGCCCCACCTCTAATACCATCACACTGGAGATTAGAGCTTTACCTTCAACAGATGACTTGGGAGGGCAGAGTCACAAACGTTCAGTTTACCAGCGTCCAAGTACACCCTGCTGTTATCTGGTGGTGCTTGTATCCGAGCTCAGATCTGATTCCCAAGCCCAAGTGACTTCTTTCTATCTTGCTTCTTCCTCTAAATTCTACACACTATCTTCGTCCACAATGTATTAGAAGAGGCTCTTACATCTAACAGAGGTCAAAATATTTTTTAGTCCCAAGTTCTGTGCTGTGATAGGTAACAAAAATAAATAAATAAATAAATAAATAAATAAATAAATAAATAAATAAATAAAAAGGAGGTACCAACAATCATGAAAGGAAAGCATGAGGCAGTTTTGAAGGAGACCAGTATGGGGAGAAGAACTAAGTGACTTAAGGGTGGCTATGAATGAGGCATAACTGATTCCTGTTTGCCTACAAGTTAATTTCCTATTGTTATATCAAATGATCACAAAATCAGTGGCTAAACATATCACAGACGCCTGACAGTCTTTGAGGTTTAAAGTCTGAAATGAGTCCTAAGGAACTAAAAATCAAGGTGTTGGCAGGGCTGTGTTCCTTCTGGAAGTCCCAGGAGAGAATTCATTTCCTTGACATGTCCATCTTCAAGAGGCTGTCGGCATTCCTTGGCAAATGGGCCCTCCCTCCAAGCTCTGCTTCTGTCAGTACATCTTTTTTTCACTGTGTCCCTTCTGCCTCCCTCTTATAAGGACCCTTGTGATTATATTGGACCTACCCAGATAACCTAGGATAATCTTCCCACGTCCAGACTGTGAACGAAAGAAGCCACATGCTAACCTGACAAGCTCAGGGGAGGCCTGCGTGGCAGTCTTGCAAACTCAGAGACCTAAAATAACCACAAAAGATGGTCTGAAAATTAAATATTTAATACAAACAGGTTATAGTGGGTAATCATGTCCTAGGCTGATATTTTTCCTGACAAAGATCAACTTAAATCTTTACTGAGCCCATTTGCCTTTTTGCCTCTAAGATAACATATCTGTGAGATATCTGGGTAACTTGTAAGTTCCCTTTTTCTGGAGCCCCTGGGGCACAACCCAATGTGGTGGATGCCAGGACAGATACCACCAATTCCTTCATTATCATGTTAATTGTTCCTGTACCCACCTAAGTATGTGTCCATCATTTTACTTTTTATCCAATCCCAGAAGTCTCCCCCCCCCCCCCCCCCCCGCTTTGCTTTATCCCACCTCCCTAATCTATCACCAATGAATTTCATGTAACTCACCTACGTCTCTTTCCTTTGATTGCAATGTATAAATACAGATGTAACTCTCCATTTCTCCGGAGCATTATCTCAATTCATTGAGGTCCTGCTTCCCGGCATATAACGACAGTTTGGCTCAAATAAACTCACAAAATTCTTCACAGGTTTCAATGTTTTGTTTTGTTTTCGTTAACAAGACCCTTAATCATATCTGCAAAGCAACATATTCATAGGCTCCCCCAGGGATTTAGGGCAAGGACATCTCTGAGGGGGGAGCATCACTGAGCCTACCACACCTAGTAATAGTTGTTCATTAGTGAATAGTTGAACTGGGAGGGAAGTACATTTCAAAGTATTGTAAATTATAGGCACTTCCCCTTCTCTTCCCAGAGACAAATCTTTCTCTCCCTCTCTGCAGAGGGAGGGTGGCTGCTGTGCATCAGTTCCTGTGTAACTCTGACATTCATCATTTCAGGGCCCCCCTCCTGAGGACAGACTCCATCCGTACGTGCAGGGTGAACATCTGCCCTCATTACATCCCCTGAAAGGAAACAGAGCTGGGGGAACCTGATAGTGCTTTGATCGTAGATCCAGAAACCTGGGGTTTGCTATCAAGATAAGAATAACTAGATGGATATACAAACTCATCACCACCTGAGTGGGTGGGGAATGGGCTGATTTATTTATGGTCACCTGTACATTAAAGCTGCAGAACTTTGAGATCCTAGCTTTATACATGGGGTCTCCTATTATATTTACCAGTTTGGTCTTTTTCTCCTTTTCCCCTCACCCTGTGAGACTGTGAAGGAGAAATTCAAGGTCGCCAGTTTGGTGTATGCCCTCAGGGTAAAAACTATTTCATACCTAAAGTTTAAGTTTGAATTCCTGATATCATTTGTTTTTTGTTATTTAATTAAGGTTTTGTTCTGTTTTTTACCTTAGTTCTATACAGGAGCGGGCAAAAGTAGGCTTACAGTTGTGAGTACACAGAACACAGTTTATGCTTATATTGTTATTTCTTAATTATTGTATTATTTTCCATATGAACAACTATAAACCTACTTTTGCCCACCCCGTATAATTGAAGTGCCATAAACTACATATCTGATGAATTTTAGCAGTATGCACTCCTGAAACCATCACTGTAACCAAGATAATGAATATTTTCATCAGCCCCAGCACTTTCCTGCCCATCTGTAACACATTCCCCCACCTACCCTCCAAACAACCAGTTTCTATCACTATGCCATCACCATCACTATAGAACTACTTGCTATTTCTATAGATTCAGTTGCATTTTCTAGAATTTTATAGAAATTGTACAGTATGCGCTCTCTTTTGCTTGTCTCCTTTCACTTAGCATAATAGTGATGGAATTAATCCATTTTGTCCCTCCTCCCCACTTTGGTTTTAGACTGTATTCTCTATGTTGTTTCTAACTCATGCTTACAGTTAAATTTTTTTTAAATATTTTATCCAGACTTTTCAATAGTTTTTCATAGGAAGGTCAGTTGGAATATATAGTTTGCCATACTTCCAGAAGCAGATATTTTATCTTAATGTCCAGTGGAAATTTGTTTTCTGAGGACTTTTGATAGCCATTGCTGGGAGTGAATGGGTTGTGTATAATATCATCCACTCCAGGATTCCTATCTTCCTAAGAATTTCATTTCTTTGGCTACATGATACCAACGTGTTTCTGGCCTCTCAGCTTCATATAGATAACAGAAGCTACCTAAAGAAGGACTTGCTACAGGGTAGTTTGAGGCAGACTTTAGCTTCCTCCCAAGTTTCCACCTGCCCTTTACACTTTGATGTGAACAGTCGGTATTTTCCAGTCTTATGTAGTAACAGGCAAATGCAGTTTGCCATGTATCCTTTCCCTTCCAATGTGATTATACCTCGTAATTCCCTCCCACTTTGACACTCCGAATTACATTTGTATGTAGGGGAAAGTTATGAGGCCATTTAACAACAAAATCAATGTGTATTGTGTCAGCAGACAGGATCCAGGACACTACACAAGCTACAGACATGACAGGAGGGCTGAGAAATGTCAGAGGGCAATGGCTACCTCTAAGGCAATGGAATAGCTATACACAGGGCAATCCCTAGGGGCTGCAGTCCTAAAGTTTATCCCATGAATTATCCCTTTACCACCTCCCAATGTGTTAAAGGAGATAAAAGGAGGTTAAAATTAAGCCTATGGTAACTCAAAGGTGGGGAAAGAAGTCAAAGGCCTCTTATGTCAAACTGTCTCCCAAGCCCAGCCCAGGTCTGAGCATACAGTAAGTGCTTAAAAAAAGTATTAATTCAGGTGATCTATTAGGGATAAATACTTCAAGTACTGAAGACACCCTCCCTTTTTACTAAATATTTGCCAAATTTAATCCAAACTCAAAAATAATTTTATTGTTCAGCGTGGGCTAGACAAGAAGGGATTGCCAATATGGATATTATGGAAAGATGGGCACTATGAATCTGGGTTCAAATCCAAGCTCTTCCATTTATCCACTGTATGGACACGTCACTTAGGAGGAAGGGAAGATGCGTTTCAGTCTCTTCATCTTTAAATGGAACAAAACAACAACCTGCCCTGCCTTCCTTACCAATTGTTCCAATCCAGAAATGAGAGAATTAGAGATGGAATTTCTTTGAAAAGTGTATAGTGGTAAATCAGTATAAAGAGCAATTATCACCATTTTTTGTTGTTGATAATAATACTAACAACTCAACCTACTTACTCTTCAATTTGAATGGATGCATTAGCACAGGAATCCTAGGCAGGAAAATCTGTTCATTACTTTTTTAAAAAATATACTTTTAAAATTCATTTCAGAGAGGAAGGGAGAGGGAAAGAGGGATAGAAACATCAATGATGAGAGAGAATCATTGGCTGCCTCCTGCATGCCCCCTATTGGGTATAGAGCCCACAAGGAATAGAACTGTGACCTCCTGGTTCATAGATCCATGCTCAACCATTGAGCCACACTGGCTGGGCATGTTTATTGCTTTTTCAAGCAACTACAGGCCACATTCATGAGGTTTGTCTGAGTCATGGCCTTGCTTCCTTCTCTGCAACCTCATGGCAGACTGGAAAACATACTAAGTTGGATGAGGAAAAAAAACCTCATGCAGTGGCAACCATGTGGGCCAGGCATTCGAAGGAGAGTTGCATAGGTTGCACCATGTAGGACATGATTCCCTCAGTGCCAAGAGTTGTGTGGACCTCCATTAAGATAGAGTCCACAGGAATTTATTTAGAGCCAGGAAGCTCCAAACATAGGCAACCACCTCATCCTGACTCACAAAGATGATTTTCCACTCAAGAGTCATCTCCCATCCTCCTGGCAAACAGGCTTGCATTTTATTCTAGTGTGTAATCCTTTCCTTGAGTGACTCAGAAGGAAAATCCTGGTTACTTCAAGTCAACCTTGTTGGTCCCAATTCCCTGTCATCATATATTTATTGGGCACCTACTATATGTCAGACACACTCTAGGTTCTGGGGAATCAACAGTGAACAAAACATAATCCCTTTCCTCAATCTAGAGGATCTAACCTAAAGATTTTAAAAAAATAAAACAGTATAATGTTATACCCTATGGAATGAAGTGCTTTAAACAATAATGAAGCAGAATAAAGATTCAAAGAGAGTCACGGAGGCTACTATTTTATTTTTTATTTTTTTAATTTATTGATTAAAGCATCACATATTTGTCCTCATCCCCCCATTCCCATCCCAAACCCCTCCCCACGCATGTCCCCACCCCCCTGTTGTCCGTGACCACTGGTTAGACTTATATGCATGTATACAAGTCCTTTGGTTGATCTCTCCCCCTTACCCCCACCCTCCTCTGCCTTCCCTCTGAGGTTTGACAGTCTGATCAATGCTTCCCTGTCTCCGGGTCTGTTTTTGTTCATCAGTTTATGTTGTTCATTATTTCCCCTAGATGAGTGAGATCATGTGATACTAGAAATACACTTATACGAACCGAAAATGAGACAAGCAATAATGGTTATGCTGAAAGGCAAATGAATCAGTCTGTTGTGAGTTTCTTTCTGGGCCAACAGTTCTTTTGAGTCCCAATTTCAATGTCAAACAGTTCCTTATGTGTACATGTCAGCAATGATATTTCAGTTCTGGATGGTGGACAAATGGTGGTAATACAGGTCTGACCCTCTCTGGTTTGGTCCTGGGAGGGTACTATTTTAGATAGCATGGTCAGGGAAGAACTTTCAGAGTTTACATTTTTTAAAAAAATGTATTTTATTTATTTTTTTATGGAGAGGAAGGGAGAGGGATAGAGATTTAGAAACATCGATCAGCTGCCTCCTGCACACCCCCTACTGGGGATGCGCCTGCAACCAAGGTACATGCCCTTGACCGGAATCAAACCTGGGACCCTTGAGTCCACAGGCTGATGCTCTATCCACTGAGCCAGACCAGTTAGGGCCAGAGATTACATTTTAGCAGAAACTTAAAGACGGGTGAAAATTTAATTATAAACACACCTTGGTATATCAGTACCTAAAGCACCTTTGAACAAGTATACCTGCTATTTAAGCTTTTTTCAGTAATACTAGTCTTTCAGTACTCAGAATGCTGTGGCCTAGGAGTAGATAAGCTCTATAGATACAGGACCAGCACGGAGAGCCACAGCCAGACACCAGCCAGTCGCTGGTTTCCCATTGCTTCATGAGTCACTTGCTGTGTTTACATTCATCTGCTCAGTTACCATAACAACACCAGCCTTGCAGTGTTACATATCTTTGGAGAAATGCCAACATGTGATGAATGAAGAGTTGATTATTTCAGATGCCTTTAAAGTAAAGGAAAAGCATCCTAAGGGCAGTCTTCACAGACATTACTTCTTGATGCATGGGGAGGTCAGTTCACCATCCCATCATCACCAAAGCTGTGTTTCTGTATTTGTCTGACCAACCCCTGAGAGGTTTAGTTAGGAGCAAACATGTGACTTGGTTCTTCCCAGTGAGATGTGAGCAAAGGTATCTGGCCATGTTTTTCTTGGTCTTAAAAAGACACACCTACCTGAAAAGGCCACATACTGTATGATTCCAATCATCACAGTCTGGAAAAAGCACAACTCTGGAGACAGTAAAAGATCAGTAGTTGCCAGGAGTTAGAGAGGAGGCAGGGTTGAATAGGTGGAGCACCTATATGAATCCTAATGAAGGATTACTATTCTGTACTCTGTATGTATGATGGATACATGCCATTATACATTTGTCAAAAGCTGTAGAATGTACAACACCAATAAAGAATCTTAATGTAAATTATGGACTTCGAGTGATAACAATGTGACAAGTAGATTCATCAGTTGTAACCCGTGTACCCCTCTGGTTGGGATGTTAATAGTCAGGGAGAGGCATGTGTGGAGGAAATAGCTATTTGGGAGTTCTGTACTATCTGCTCAATTTTGCTGTGAATCTAAAACTACTCTTAAAAAGTAAAGTCTATTGAGAGAGAGAGAGAGAACAAACCATCCCTCTTCTCCATTAAGCTGTATCATGGTAGCAAACCATCTTGTAAAATACAAAGGCAGCCAGATGAGGATAAATGAATAGGACACTAGAAAGAACTTGAGGTTGTTGAATTTATGAATTAACCAACTCTAGTGCCACCCTAAATTTCCTTATAGTTTAAGACTGTTGACTTGGGATTTTTTATAACTTGCAACCAAAAACATACTAATTAATACAAAGTTATCTACGGCTATCAACTTGCCTTGGTTTGCCCAGAATTCCCCTGGTTTTAGCACTGCAAAACCCGCATCCTGGGAACCCCCTCAGTCCCAGGCGTCAAGGAACAGTTAGTCATCTAGTCACCACTTCACAAACTTTATTAGACAAACATCATCGTGTCTTCTCTGTTATTAAATCCAATGGACACTTTTCAAACATTCTCTTATTTGAGGTTTCTGAATTTTGACACTATTCACCACTTCCAGCTAGCTCAAAGGGCGCAACAAGTAGGAGAAGTCTAAGGGTAGTGGCAAGATTTATTGGGGTAAAGGGAAATAATACGCCTTCAGGGAGGTAGAGCGAAGGCAGCTCTAGTAGCAACTGTTTCCTGAGATCCTTGATAATCCTCCATATATTTTCTTGGTGTTTTGGGAATTAGCAGGCTTTCTTTCAAACTATCCAACCCATTTCCTGGGTTTTCCCAGGCTAGACTCTGCCTCTTAATGTTGCCATTTGGGCTCCTACTGTGCTTGCCTCAAAGTTCTGCTTCCTCATCACGTTTCTATTGCAGCACACATTTACCTTCCCTGTGCCATCTTGGTTTCTCCTGGGCGTATGCCTAGCCAAGGAATTTCTCCTGCTGTTTTATCCCCCTCTCTCTAATCTCACTGGTCCCCCTGGGAGGTTGGAGAGTGATTTATTCCTGCCAGTTGGGGATTGCTCGGGAATTAAGTCCCTTCATGAGGCAGTCCCCTGGGGAGCCTGTGAATGTTACAGCTTCCTAGTAAATCAGGCGTAATGTCTAATTCAGCTCCCCAGTTTATTAGGGTTCGTGTCTGATTCCATTTGCTCCCTTCCCTAACTAACTAGCTAACTACATTACCGCACTACTCTATTCTGATTCTCCTTCTGAATCCTGGTTATGCCTTTTCAGAGGCTCCTCCTTTTCTTTTTTTCTCCTTAAATGTTTACGTAAGGTTGGGTCCTCAGCCTGTTTCACTTCCTACTAATCCTCACAGTCTCCCAAGATCATTTCATTCGCTCCCGGCTTTATTTCTCATCTCTGACTGCAATTCACCCATCTTTATCTTGGAACCTGCCATGAGCTCCAAAGCCCTGTAGTTAACCATTTTGGATGCCTCAGATCAAGACTGGGTGTGGGAAGCTGTACACTTCCTTTCCAGACTCTGTACAGCACACCTGACAAGTAAGAAAATGAGAACTATAGCTGTTGTTTTACACAATGGGGAGCCCTCCACTTTAATCTTAAAAAACAACAAACAAGCAAATGAAATCATCACTTTCTTTTTTTACCCATCCCACTAATGACATCAATATTTGTGGCTGAAGCATACACATGGATGAGGCGCTCTGGCCTCTGAATTCCAATGACATTTTCTTCACACCCCCTCAAACACCTACTCCGTGGTATTTTCTGCTCCTTGTCATCACCAGAAAATGATTAAAGTTACTGAAAATGAATCACATTTTTAAATTTCTTTTTTTAAAGAATGACCCCAGCCTTTGCCGGTATGGCTCAGTGGATAGAGTGTGGGACTGCAGATTGAAGGGTCCCAGGTTTGATTCCAGTCAAGGGCACATGACTGGGTTGCAGCACAGTCACCAGTAGGGGGCATATAGGAGGCAGCCAATCAATGATTCTCTCACATCATTGATGTTTCAATTCTCTCTCCCTCTCCCTTCCTCTCTGAAATCAATAAACAAATTTTTTAAAAAAGAAGGAACCCCAAATTGTAAGCTTCCAGCCCCACAAAACCAAGTCCACCTCTGCCAGGTGTTAAGTACTTTGAATATTACCCCTCGTTATCATCCAAGCAGCTGGACACTGCTGTGTAATGTGTGTATCACACCTCTCCATGGCCAGTATGCCCTGGTCCCTGCCCGTGTTCCCACCTGTATCTACTCATCTGCCATGGTCCTCTTCACTCTGCCCTCAGCCACACTGGTCATCCTCCACTTCCCCTTATGTCCTTCACACATTCATTCTCTCTGCTGGAAATGCTCCTCTCTTACTTACCCCTCGGGTCTCCACTCCTGACTATCCTTGCTAATGCAGGTGCCCCTGTCCATCAATCTTTTTCTAGCCCTTCCTTCATAACACTGCAAAATTAAATTATTATTATTTACTTTTGTGAATTTGCTGTGTTGTCTATATCCTCCATGCAACTATGTTCTCCACAAGTATAAGGATGGGATCCTGTTCGTCCACTGCTGTGTCCCCAGCACCTAGCATGTAAATATTTTGAATTAATTAGGAATGACACAGACTCTCTGGGGTTGTTAGTGAGGGTCTACAGCAGAAGGAATAGTCTGTCATGACCAGTAAAGGTTACAGAGGTTACCACCCTTACTAAAGCAGGTGCCCCTGTCCATCAATCTTTTTGTGTGAGAAGCAACCCATCAGACTTTTCCAAGTTCTTTCTGTGATTAAGAATTGAGTTCTTCTCCCAGGCACATCACCTTTTGCAGGCTGGCTTTCCAGATTCCTGCCGAAAACCCTTAATGCTTCCAAACCCTCTGCAGGAAAGCAGGACAGTTTCATGATGCTCTAGAGAAGCCACAGTACTCCATTGACTCCTTTGCTGTAGCAAGAGTGAGGCCTCCTTTTTTGGGCACCTGGGTGCCTCCTCCTTTGCCTGCAACTTCTCCTAGCTCCCGCCATTTGGCCAGTAACTCTGGGCTCTGTGCTCTGCATTAGGGGATGGCTCAGGGAAACGGATATCCCCAGCATGACCACCACGGGGTATAAATTGAAGACTATTGAACACAGCATGCAAAATTATACATATGTCCATGTGTATTCATGTGAGTGGCAATTATATGAAATGTATGTTCTGATTGTCTGGGACTGGAAATATGGTAGCTTTAATCAATGATTTCCTGAGGGAGGGAATGCTGACAACTTGCCTGGAATGTGAGGGATTCCAGGTGTGCTTGTGAAGAAACTGTTCTGTGACAACAGCTGCTTTTTATTTCCACCATCGCTGACTATTGACAAACATCGCCTGAACCCCTTTTATGAACAGAGCAGTGTATTAGGCACTATTGCCTGCCTTTGCTGCCCACTCTCATCATTCCCATTGGTACAATGTACATTTTCAAAAAGCTTTGATTTGAGGTAATATGCAGTGGTTCATGCAATTCTCAGATTAACTCTAAAGTGAGGAAGATGAGGTATTATTATGCCCCTTTTATAGATGAGAAAACTGAGGACATTCAGAAGCAATAAGCCCTACAAGAAAGCATGTGATACACGCCAGAGCCTATGCCTGCAATATGTGCTCCAGGTGAGACCCTATACACCTAATGATGTGTTGACAGCACAGAGTGGAGGAAAGGCCAGGCCCAGGCTTTCAAACATCCGTGTCTGGCCCCAGCTTACCCCATACTAGCTTGTGAGGCTTTACAACCCTTTAGACACCTGTTTATCTGACTGCTAAATGAAGCCATTGGACTCATCAGTGGTTGTCCACCTGGGTTGTACATAAGGATGTCAGAGGAGTTTTAAAAAAATCTCTGGGCCCCAATCCTATTCCAGACCAATAAAATTTAACCTCTGGGGTTGAGAGCCTCAGATTCACCCATGTTTGACTAATACTCCCCTGGCTATTCCAAAATGCAACCAAGGTTGAAAACATTAGCTTTGAACTAAACAATCCCTTGGATTTTACAACAGACTGCAAACTTCATCTAAAGACAACCTGCAGCATTGGTCAATATAACTGTTCACCAATTGAGGTGTCCCAAGAGAAACCCACTTAAATTGTTTAGCCAAGCCTCTCCCAATCCTACATGACTATAAAAAGCTTTCTTCATGTGATAATTATTAATACCCTATTACTGTCCCAGAGATATGTATTCTGGAAAACACGCCAAGGTCTGTCCTGAATAAAAAACAAAACAATTTTGAAGAGTTTCATTCTCTGAGTCATTTGGGGTTGTGCATACGTGCCTTAGGAAACACTTTTTTGCAAACTGCCAGCACATCTGCTTGTACTTACTGCTCTTGTGCTTGGGTTCAGCTCTCTTCAACATTCTCTTCAGTATGTTCTGTGTCTAGAGCAATAAGATGGAACCTTCTGCATTTATTTAATACTAGAGGCCCAGTGCACAAAATTCATGCATGGGTAGGGGGTCCCTAGTGGCTGCCGGCTGCCAGCCAGGGCCTCCCTTCCCTGGCTGCCAGCTGCCAGCCAGGCCTTCCTTAATTCTGCGCTGCCCCCTTGGTGGTCAGCACATATCATAGCGAGTGACCGAACTCCCAGTGGGTCAAACTCCTGAGGGGACACTTTGCATATTAGGTTTTTATATATATAGATGTTTCATATGGTTTAAAGAGCCACTATAAAATCAAAACAATAAAAGTATAAAATAAACTAAAGTAGAATACACAAAGAACAAAATGAAAAAAGCAAGCAAGATAAATAAAGTTGAGTAAATTAGACTTTTAAGTGGCAGAGAACCTCATAGACTAAAAATAAAAGCAATTATAGACTTGGAGGAGATACCTGCCCCATACATAACAAACCACAGACCTGTGTAATATGTAAGAGTGTTGGCCTGTAGACTGAATGATCCCAGGTTCAACAAAACAAAGACAGATAGCCCCAAATAAAAACAAATAAAGATATGTGGAGGTAATCTGCAGAAGAAAGACAAATAACCAAAGTGAAAAGGTGCACAGCCTCACTAGTGATCAAGGGAAAACAGACTGAAATCAGAACAGGACCTCATTTCTCACCCATGAGATTGGCACAAAATGTAGAAGATTGATAATAGCAGGTTTTCCTGAAGAATAGCAGAAGGTATGTTCTTGCACACTGTGGGGGAGAAAATAAATAAAAAAAGCCTTTTTGGAGGACGATTTGGAGAAGCTAATAAATTTTTAAATTCTCATTCCCTCCCACCCAGCAATTCCACTTCTTGGTCTCTAACCTGAAGAATGACTTGCAAGTAGACAGGGAGACAGATACAGCTATGGCCATCCTATCTAATAAAAGAGTAATATTCAAATTGACCATACCTCCACTACACCCACAAGCCACACCCACCAACCAATCAGGAGCAAGTATGCAAATTAATCCAACCAAGATGGCTGCGGCCACGGAGCAAACAGGAAGCTTGGGTTTCCCTGGCAATGGAGGAAGCCAAACTTCCTGCATACCCTGGCCAGCCCAGGCCTCTGCTCAAGGCTACAAAGTTTTAATTATAGAAGATAAATAAATCCCAGATACCAGGGCCTCCGCTTGAGTTACCAGGGTCGTGGCCAGCCTGCAAACCACCATAGGCCCCTTGCCCAGGCCACCCCATGCCCCAAGGGAACCTCCACCCTGATCCAGGACACCCTTCCGGGCAAACCAGCTGGTCCCCACCCATGCATCAGGCCTCTATCCTATCTAATAAAAGAGTAATATGCAAATTGACCAACACTCCAACACACAAGATGGCTGCCCCCTTGTGGACACAAAATGGCCACCACAAGATGGCCAGCATGGGAGGGCAGTTGGGAGGGATCAGGCCAGCAGGGGAGGGCAGTTGTGGGCGATCAGGCCAGCAGGGGAGGGCAGTTGGGAGGGACCAGGCCTGCAAGGGAGGGAAGTTGGGGGCAATCAAGCCTGCTGGGGAGGGCAGTTAGGGGTGACCAGGCTGGCAGAGGATGGAAGTTGGGGGCGACTGGGCCTGCAGGGAAGGGCAGTTCAGGGGGACCCAGGCCTGCAGGGGAGAGCAGTTGGGGGGGACCAGGCCTGCAGGTGAGGGCAGTTAGGGGGGACCAGGCCTGCAGGGGAGGGCAGTTAGGGGGTCCCAGGCCTGCAGGGGAGGGCAGTTAGGGGGGACCAGGCCTGCAGGGGAGGGCAGTTAGGGGGACCCAGGCCTGCAGGGGAGAGCAGTTGGGGGGGACCAGGCCTGCAGGGGAAGGCAGTTAGGGGGGACCAGGCCTGCAGGGGAGGGCAGTTAAGGGGTCCCAGGCCTGCAGGGGAGGGTAGTTAGGGGGGACCAGGCCTGAAGGGTAGGGTAGTTAGGGGGGACCAGGCCTGCAGGGGAGCAGTTAGGCATCAATCAGGCTGGCAGGGGGATGGTGAGGGGGTGATCAGGCTGGCAGGCAGAAGCAGTTAGGGGCAATCAGGCAGACAGGCGAGCATTTGGGAACCAGCAGTCCTGAATTGTGAGAGGGATGTCCGACTGCCCGTTTAGGCCTGGGATTGGGCCTATATGGGCAGTCGGACATCCCTCGAGGGGTCCCAGATTGGAGAGGGTGCAGGCTGGGCTGAGGAACAGGGCCACCCCCACCCCCACCCCCACCCCCGTGCACAAATTTCATGCACTGGGCCTCTAGTGCTGTTTATAATGGGAAAACAACTGGGAAAAGTCTAAATAGCCATCACATACATTTACATCAAAAATATGTCAATGTTTTCATATATATGTAAATATATTTGCCTATATGTAAATGCAAAGAAAAACATCTGGAGCTCCAGGGAAACTAGTATGTGGTGGTCAAAGTGCACAGCTTTTATCTGATTATTTCAACTTTCTTCCTTTCTCTCTCTCTTTCTTTTTGGATAAAATTGTCTTAATGACAGTGCCCAACTCATAAGTTTATAAGTACTAGTTACGTGAATATATGTAAACATTCAGTGCCTGTCCCGTAGTTAAGTATTTAAACACATATTGACACTGGAACCAGCTAGCAGGATCGAAGCATGAAGCCAGGGACCAGAGGAGTTCAAACAAGGCAGGAGTTTATTGCAAACAAACACAGGCTCCCTGCTTGGGAAGGGATTCAAATGGGTTCCCTCGAAGCATTCTGCTCTTCCCCTTATATCTGCTGAAGTCCCGCTCTTTATCTGTGCCACTCTCTGATTGGTTCCTGGCCTTTTGGCAACATTTTATTTTGCACTTGCAAGAAAAACATCCTTGTTTCAAAACACCCTGTGTTTCTGCTATGCTGTTTTTCTGCAAGACCTTTTATAGTTTCAGATAGCTCTATGATTCCTCCTTATTCCACCGCTTACTCTGCCTAATTCTGCGTTCCCCCCTTTCAATGTCATTGGAAGTGTTTTCATCATCTTTAGCAATAGTGATATTTAATAACTGCCTGTGACTCAGGAATGCCTTCTTGCCTCTGCTCTGCCATTGCGGTGGAAGGGCTTATGCCACCTACCCTGGCTTTGGGGAAGTTGTATCTTTAAAAGTCCCTTCCTCCTCCATTCATGCACCAATCCCGACAGTGATCAATAAATTTAGTGTTCCTGGGTCAAGATGACAGCACGCATTGTTTTCTCAAGCCTCTGAGGTGAAGTCTTCCTCAGGCAGCATGGGAAATATGCCCATGCCGTGCTTAGTAATTGTGCTTGCTGACTACCCACTCACTTCTCCCAAAAAGCCCCGTTTTCTCTTTCTTCAGGGAAAGCTTGGAAGGCAAGAGGAAATAGGGAAAGGACATCACAAATCTTTAGTCAGACTCTGGAGACAAACTTGTGCAGCTTCTCTAAAACGCATGACATTTAGCCCTGGAAGAATTTAACCAGTAACCGCAAAGAAAAGGCATTTCAGTAAATTAATTTTTTCTCACAGCACTAATGAAGCAACCGCAGAGGGTGAAGGAAGGGCTCCTTTCAGAGATTGTTAAGTTGGCAATGCTCCAAGAAGGAAATGAGCCTCCAGTGGTGAATCAGCTCAGGGAAGCATGAGGAAGCAAAAAAGCAGAGTAGGAAATGTGCTGCAGACCTGTGCCTTGCTGCAGATCTGTTTATTTATGTCTGTTTCTCTCCAGTTGCTCCCACAAACTTTTTTTTTAACTTTAGCTTTGCAAATAAGACCAGACATTCCAAGTCAACCCTATCAGCTTCCCTCCTGCTCACTTGAAAACCTGCTTCCTTTTAACCTCCTTAACCAGAGTTCAGCCTGGTCTGCATGAGGCCTTTATCCCATCCACCTCTTTCTGAAGTTGGTTTGGTTGACTTCTCTTCACTTTATTTAATTATTTTTTAGTATATTTTTATTGTTTAAAGTATTACATGTATTAATACATATATCTCCTTTTTTTCCCCATTGACCTTCCCCCAGCCTCCCCTACCCCCTGTCGCATGCCCTCATCCCACCCCCCCAGTGTCTTGTGTCCATTGGTGTGCTTATATGCATGCATACAAGTCCTTTGGTTGATCTATTTCCCTCCCTCCCCAACACTCCCCGGCCTTCCCGCTGTAATTTCACAGTCTGTTCGGTGCTTTACTGCGTCCATACCTATCTTTTTATTCATCAGGTTATAATGTTCTTTATTTTCCATAAATGAGTGAGATCATGTGGTATTTTTCTTTCATTGCCTGGCTTATTTCACTTAACATAATGCTCTCCAGGTCCATCCATGTTGCTGCAAATGGTAAGAATTCCTTCTTTTTTATAGCAGCGTATTCCATTGTGTAGATGTACCATAGTTTCCTAATCCACTCATCTGCTGATGGGCACTTCGGCTGTTTCCAAATCTTAGCTATGGTGAATTGTGCTGCTATGAACATAGGGGTGCATATATCCTTTCTGATTCGTGTTTCTAGTTTCTTGGGATATATTCCTAGAAGTGGGATTACTGGGTCAAATGGGAGCTCCATTTTTAGTTTTTTGAGGAAACTCCATACTGTTCTCCACAGTGGCTGAACCAGTCTGCATTCCCACCAGCAGTGCACGAGGGTTCCTTTTTCTCCACATCCTCGCCAGCACTTGTTGTTTGTTGATTTGTTGATGATTGCCATTCTGACAGGTGTGAGATGGTACTGCATTGTCGTTTTGATTTGCATATCTAGGATAATTAGTGACTTTGAGCATGTTTTCATGTGTCTCTTGGCCTTCCTTCTGTCTTCTTTCAAAAAGATTCTATTTAGGTCCATTGCCCATTTTTTTTATTGGGTCATTTATCTTCCTTTTATTAAGTTGTATAAGTTGCCTCTAGATATTAGAGATTAAACCTTTATAATGATAACATTTGCAAATATATTCTCCCATGCAGTGGGGTTTCTTGTTGTTTTGTTGATGGTTTCTTTTGCTGTGCAAAACCTTTTTATTTTGATGTAGTCCCATTTGTTTATTTTATCTTTACTTCCATTACCCTAGGAGCGGTATCAGTGAAGAAATTGCTTTGGCATATGTCTGAGATTTCTCTGCCTGTGGATTCCTCTAGTATTTTTATGGTTTCCCGTCTTATGTTTAAGTCCTGCATCCATTTTGAGTTAATTTTTGTGTATGGTGTAAGTTGGTGGTCTACTTTCATTTTTTTGCATGTATCTGTCCAATTTTCCCACCACCATTTATTGAAGCCACTGTCTTGACTCCATTGTATATTCATGCCTCCTTTGTCAAATATTAATTGAACATAGTGGTTTGGGTCGATATCTGGATTCTCTATTCTATTCCATTGGTCTATACGTCTGTTCTTGTGCCAGTACCAGCTAGTTTTGAGAACAGTGGCTTTGTAATACAGCTTGAAATCTGGTATTGAGATCCCACCTACTTTGTCCTTCTTTCTCAGCATTGCTGTGGCTATTCGGGGTCTTTTTTTTATTCCAGATGAATTTTCGGAAAGTTCTTTCTAGGTCTGTGAAATATGCCATTGGTATTTTAATGGGGAATGCATTGAATCTATAGATTGCTTTGGGTAGTATGGACATTTTAATGATGTTGATTCTACCAATCCATGAACATGGTATGTTCTTCCATCTGTTTACATCTTCCTCTATCTCTTTTTTTCAGTGTCCTATAGTTTTCTGCGTATAGGTCTTTTACCTCCTTAGTTAAGTTTATTCTTAGGTATCTTAATTTTTTTGGTGCGATGGTAAATGGGATTGCTTTTTTAGTCTCTCTTTCTGTAAGTTCACTATTGGTGTATAGAAATGCCGTAGATTTCTTAGCGTTAATTTTGTATCCTACTACATTGCCAAATTCATTTATTAAATCTATTAGTTTTTTGATGGAGTCTTTCGGGTTTTTTATGTACAATATCATGTCATATGCAAATAAGGACAGCGTTACTTATTCTTTTCCATTTGGATGCCTTTTATTTCTTCTTCTTGTCTAATTGCAATGGCTAGTTCTTCCAGTACTATGTCGAACAGGAGTGGTGAGAGTGGGCATCCCTGTCTTGTTCCTGTTCTTAGGGGAAATTGTTTTAGTTTTGCCCATTGAGTATGATGTTAGCTGTGGGTTTATCATATATAGCTTTTATTAAGTTGAGGTATAATCCTTATATTCCCACCTTGTTGAGAGTTTTTATCAAGAAAGGGTGTTGGATTTTGTCAAATGCTTTTTCTGCATCAATTGATATGACTATGTCATTCTTATCTCTCAATTTGTTTATGTGATGTATCACATTTATTGATTTGTGAATATTGTACCATCCTTGCATTCCCGGGATAAATCCTACTTGGTAATGGTGTATGATCTTTATGATGTACTGCTGGATTCAATTTGCTAGAATTTTGTTGAGGATTTTGGCATCTATGTTCATGAGGGATATTGGCCTGTAATTCTCTTTCATTGTGTTATCTTTATCTGGTTTTGGTATTAGGGTGATGCTGGCTTCATAGAAGGAGCTCGGAAGTGTTCCTTCCTCTTGAATTTTTTTGGAATAGTCTGAGGAGGACAGGTTTTAGTTCTTCCTTGAATGTTTGGTAAAACTCCCCTGTGAAGCCATCTGGCCCCAGGCTTTTGTTTGCTGGAAGCTTTTTGATGACTGCTTCAATTTCTTCCATAGTTATTGGCCTTTTGAGATGTTTAGATTCTTCCTGATTAAGTTTCGGAAGGTTATATTTTTCTAGGAATATGTCCATTTCTCCACGTTGTCCAGTTCGTTGGAATAGAGTTGTTCATGGTATTTTTTAACAATCCTTTGTATTTCGGTGGGGTCTGTTGTTATTTCACCTCTTTCATTTCTGATTTTGTTTATTTGGATCCTCTCTCTTTGCTTCTTTGTGAGCCTGGCTAGAGGTTCATCAATCTTGTTTATCCTTTCAAAGAACCAGCTCTTGGTTATGTTGATCTTTTATATTGTTTTATTTTGGTGTCAATGTCGTTTATCTCTGCTCTGCTCTTTATTATTTCTTTCCTTCTGCTTATATTGAGCTTTTCTTGTTGCTCTTTTTCTAACTCTTTGAGTTGTAGGGTTAGGTAATTTATTACCATTGTTTCTTGTTTTTTGCAGTAGGCTTGTAGAGCTATGAATTTCCCTCTCAAGACTGCTTTCGCTGTGTCCCATAGATTTTGGATTGTTGTGTTTTCATTGTCATTTATTGCCATGATGTTTTTTATTTCTTCCTTGATCTCTCTGGTAACCCAGTCATTGTTTAATAGCATGCTGTTTAGTCTCCATGTGTTTGATTTTTTTGGGTTGTTTTTATTATAGTTGACTTCCAGTTTTATGCCACTGTGATCTGAAAAGATGCTTGATATGATTTCTATCTTCTTGAATTTGAAGAGACTTTGCCTATGACCCAACATATGGTCTATCTTTGAAAATGACCCATGTGCACTTGAGAAGAATGTATATTCTGTGGCTTTGGGGTGAAATGTTCTGAAGATGTCAATTAATTCCATCTGGTCTAGTGAGTCATTTAGGATTGATGTTTCTTTGCTGATTTTTTGTTTAGAGGATTTGTCCAATGGTGATAGTGGGGTATTAAAATCTCCTACTATGATTGTATTGCTGTCAATCTCTCCCTTGATATCTTCCAGGAGTTTTTTTATGTATTTGGGTGCTTCTATATTGGGTGCATATATGTTTACCAGAGTTATTTCTTCTTGTTGGATTACTCCCTTTAGTATTATGAAGTGGCCTTCCTTATCTCTTGTTATGTCCTTCACTTTGAGATCTAGTTTGTCAGATATAAATATTGCTACCCCAGCGTTTTTTTTCATTTCCATTCACCTGAAAAACCTTTTTCCATCCCTTCACCCTCAGTCTGTGCGTGTCTTTTTTTCTGAGGTGGGTTTCTTGTAGACAGCAGATATATGGGTTGTGTTTCCTTATCCAATCCGTTACCCTATGTCTTTTGATTGGGGCATTCAATCCATTTACATTTAAAGTTATTATTGATAGGTGCTTATTTGTCGCCATTTTTATTCTTTACCCCTGTGTTCCTTCTTTGCTTCCTATTTCTTTCTTTCTTTCTTTCTTTCTTTCTTTCTTTCTTTCTTTCTTTCTTTCTTTCTTTCTTTCTTTCTTTTTTTACAGCAGACCCTTTAGCATTTCTTCCATTGCTGCTTTGGTGGTAATAAGTTCCCTTAGTCCTTTTTTGTCTGTGAAGCTCCTGACTTCACCTTCAATTTTGATTGATAGCCTTGCTGGGCACAGTATTCTTGGATTCAGACCCTTCCTTTGCATGACTTTGTATATTTCATTCCATTCCCTTCTGGCCTGATGAGTTTCTGTTGAGAAATCAGTCACTAGCCTGATGGGGGTTCCTTTGTAGGTAACTTTCTGTCTCTTTCTGGCCGCTTTAAGATTCTTACTTTGTCATTGGTGTTTGCCAATTTAATTATAATATGCCTTGGTCTCGGTCTTTTGGGGTTCATTTTGCTTGGGACTCTGCGACCTTCTTGGATTTGTGTGGGTTTTTTCTTCCCTATATCAGGGAAGTTTTCTGTCATTATTTCTTCAAACAGGTTTTCTATTCCTTGCTCAGTTTCCTCTCCTTCTGGAACCCCTATTATGTGGATGTTGTTTTGTTTCATGTTGTCCCAAAGTTCCCTTAGGCTCTCCTCCTGCTTAAAATTTTTTTTTCTAGAAGCTGCTCTGCTTGGGTATTTTTTCCTACCTTGTCTTCTAGCTCACTGATGTGGTCCTCCGCTTCTTCTAGTCTACTCATGATGCTTTCTATTGAGTTCTTTACAGCAGCAATGTCATTTTTCATTTCTTCTTGGTTCTTTTTCATTGCCTCTTGGTTCTTACTCATATTGTTGAATTTGTCTTCCATTCTTTTCAGCCACCTTATGACCATTTCTCTGAATTCTTTCTCTGACAGGTTGCTTGCCTCCATTTTGTTTACTTCCTTGTCTGGTGATGCCTGCTTTTCTTTCATATGCAGGCTGTTTCTTTGTCTCCTCATGGTCTCTCTTCTCTGGGTGTCTGGTTATATAGTTCTCTCTCTACTTCGTTGATTTAAAGGCACAAAATACAACACAACCAAGTACAATGGACAAGGCACTGAAGAGAAATGTATTCACAATATTAATAACCCCAAATAAAGGTGACCACCAAAGAAAGGCAAATTAGAGGATAGGAGAGAAAGAAGAAGAGAAAAAAAGAAAGAAGTGCAAATATGAAAATGGGAAAAAGAAAAAACAGAGTAAGAGAGAAAAGAAATAGAATAAGAAAGAAAAGGGGAACAAACTATATATATGGGGAGAAAACTCCAATAGAACAGCCACTAATCCCAATAAATGCCAGCAACAAGTACCTACAGATTAATACAAACTACAAACAACAACTAATATCAAGCGAGGGGAGAGAAAACAGAAGCAAAAAACAAACAAAAACAAAAAAAACAAAAAAACAAAAGAATAAGCAAAACAATCTCACAAACAAGCATAAAAAATCGATATAATCAACATTCAAGCAAACAACAACAAAAGTACAGAGAGAAAAACAATTTTTTGGATAGTGAAGACAGAGAAGAGAGAGGTGTGTATGAACTCGGAGCAGGGGATTGGAAATTAGATATATAAGTACAGTGAAATTTTAACAGGGGGTAAAAAGAAAGAATAGGGAAAATCTAAAGCAGGAAAAGGGTAAGAGAAACAGGACAACAAAAGGGGAAAAGTTAGGAAGAGAGTGATGGCATAAAGGTAGAGTTGAGATAGAGTAAAATGATGCTAAAGGAAAGATGAAGATAAAACATAGAACACTAATCCCAAAGTAAAATAAAGAGAAAATAAAAGGATACTTAAAAAAAGGTAATATAGTAGTAGTAATAATACTGATTGACAATAAAAATATAATAATTAAAAAGGTAAAATCAAGTGAGAAAAAAAAATAGTTTCTTAAGTAAAAGATTAAAAAAAATAAAAATAAATGTGCAGTAGTGAAGGTCATTCACTTCCTCTATTGTTCTGTTTGGCACGCCTGTTTCTCAGTCAGGACAGTATTGCAGTTCCCCTGCATTCCACTTCTCCTCAGTGTTGTAAGCCAGTCCTGATTTTTAAGCAGGCAGTGTGTCTTATTTTCTTGTATTCCTTTATTTGTGATTACACAAGAGTCAATTTGTGATTCAACCCCTGGGTGGCAGTGTTTCTGGATTGACATCCGGGTCTGTAGGTCCTCTCTAGCCTGTGCTTAGATCCTGCTTTACTTGTGGCACTCTATACCGGTTTGTGGGAGTGGGCTGTCCCAGAGCTGGTTCTCTGACGGTCACTCCCTGCCCGGATCCCCAGGTTCCAGAAAAACAACTTTCCCCTGCAGTCTCCTAGGGTGTCCCCAACTGGGTGATCCTATGTATTGGGCTTAGTAATCAGAAGCAAGGATTTAAAGAGGAAAAACCACAAGTGTGCAAACTCTGGGGCTGCACGCAAGTCTGGGCAGTCCTTTTTCCCCCCTTGTACCCAAGCAGCCGGCACACTTTTAAAATTTCTAGGCTGTCCTGTGCCAGATCTAAATGGGTTGATTTTTAGAGATCCCCTCTGTTAGCAGCTCTGAGGACCCCCTTCCACATTCACAGATCACGCCAGCCCCAATAGCCATGGATTCTTCTAGGTGCAGACTTCCCCCGGTTCTCCAGCTCCCACAGTGCGTGCACTTCTCTGTCCTGCCGGGACCAGAGACCTCACCTTATCCCAGGTGAAATCTGACTTTTCCATGGTGGAGTGTAGAGCTCCTCTGAATCCACATGTTTGTGCCAATTGGGGACTGGTGCTCTGGGGTTCACAGCTGTTTGGTGGGTGCCGTAGTTGCAGATTTTTAGGTTTCTGATAACATCCACTTTCCCCTTCAAGATGGCGTGGTCTCCACATCTGAGCCGGTGGCTCTGGGAGGGGACCCAGCAGCAGTGGGGGCTTCCTGGTCAGGGTAGCCCCATCCAGCAGTCCCCCACCTTCTCCTGAAGTATAGCTGTCCCTTAACTCACCAACAAACACTCCCCGTGTGACCCTCAGCTGCTCTTTCTATCTGCTCCGGGACAAGGCCCGTCTGTCTATTCTGCCACCGTTTTGTTTTTTTTCAATATTTTTATTGATTTCAGAGAGGAAAGGTGAGGAATAGATAAAAACATCAATGATGAGAGAGAATCATTGATCAGCTGCCTCCTACACATCCCACACCGGGGATCAAGCCTGATACCCAGGCATATGGCCCAACCAGGAATTGAACCATAACCTCCTGGGCCATAGGTCAATACTCAACCACTGAACCATGCAGTTTGGGTGACTTTTCTTCACTTTAGAGAGGTTTTATCCAGAGATTGGTTCTATTCCCTGTCATTCTTCTCTTCCTCTCCTTGAGGGAATGTCTCCATGTCAAATTTCCATTCCTATTCAGAGGCAAATGGTTTTAAAGATATAGATTCCTTGAAGATTTTCCAATTCTCATGCATGGCTATTGCTTCCAAAACTTTCATTCTGCTCTGTCTACCTGAGGTCCCACTGAAGTCCCAGCTACGTCTGCACCCTGATTAGGGAATATCCTCCTTGTTTCTCTTAGCCATTGTAAACTTCACCAAGTCTAATCAAGTTCCACGTCTCCTAAAAAGCCTTTCAGGACCTCCCCAGCCACAAGTGATTGCCCCTAGTCTGAATTCTCATAACACAATGTCTATCTCACTTAAACACCCCATCATCTATATAGTCTGTGAAGAACTGTGAGGAATATACAAGGTCCTGACAGGTGAAGCTGTGTGCACATATTCAGAGAAACATCTCTACCTTCTAGGTATAGTACTGGGCATAGGGAATACAGAGATAATAATTTAAAAAAAGGGTCCCTCCCTTCATCAGCTCTTATAGCCTAGGAAGGACAACATATTTTCTCTGTACACAAACCTGCTGGTTGAATGAGAGGATTGAAAGTATTATCATTTGTTCCTTTTGGAGTCAATTGCGCCTGTTCTTAAACTCCTCAGTAGGACTCAGAATCTTTAATGGGACAATATATACACAATACCTTAATAAGGAAAATTTTTTTATTAATTCCTTGAGACAATTAGTTTTATGGCATTATTTCTCATTGGTTTATTTTTCTACTTTCTTTTCTTACCACTCTAGGAAATATCAGATATATAGGGCATACAGCCATAAAAAAATCATACAAAACACATATATTTAAGAGGAAATGCTATATAAAGACATATTTCACATCCAACATGCAGACAACGTCTATAACCTGAGAATCCCTTGGTGATCCAGTTTCTAATACTCATTCACTTTGCCAACACATCTGCTATCCTAACTCTTCTAACAGACTCATTTGTAAAACCTCAAATTTCCAATTTTCTTAGCTGTCCTACCTCAACTATAACTGGTAATTTAGATTCTATCCAAACCTGCTCTTAGAAGGAGCTAGATGTGGTTTTTATGCTGCCGTTACCCATGGGATGCTCCAAATATTAAGACTGAGCAGAAAATGCTCCCTGAATTTAGGAACATTCTTTCTCTGTGCCTCCCAGATGTTCCTGGCCACTTTTTAGGCTCTTTTACGTTGGCTCAGAACTTTCAAAACCATGTATATTCTTTTTTAAAAGTTCATTTCACTGTTGGGAACGCTTCTATTTCTGTTCCCTCTCAAATATGTTCACTTTCTCTCTCTCTTTTAACTTATTTCTGTACTTGCTACCCTAAGTCATTTCAGAGTTCCCTTGGATCATTTCCTCAGTGAATTTCGAAGGTTTCTCTCTACACATAGCATTCCTATACTGTGGCTTCCTTCCATGCCAATCACTCCTTGTTAACATTCTTTATTACTTTGTCTCCCAGTTTTGTTACTCTTCCTGAATCAGAACCCCTGTAGGACATTCTGATTCTCTGATACATATTGCTTTCTCTCTCGGTTGAGAATTACTCAACTATATAGCTGATATACCTAGTGGATTATAAATTCCTTGAGAAGAGGAGCTATGGCTAACTCATATTTCTATTTGCATAGTACCTGGTACAATGCTGGCTCATGATAAGTGGGCACTCAAAACTTTTTGTTGAATGACTTGATGATGAATGGTTGGATGGATGAATGGATGGACAGGTAGGGGACATGGGATGAAGTGGAAAAACTCTGGTCTTAAGTTAAAGAGAATGGAGTTCAGTTCCAGTTCTTCCTCTCCTCCTTGTGTCCCTGGCCACACCATCACACCTCTTTGGGTCTCATATTCTCCAAAAGAAATGTGAACTGCCTTACCTGAGGTTGTTCTAAAAATCAAACGAGATATTTTATGTGAAAGTGTTCTCTGAACTATAAAGAACCTACAAACGAGAAGGAATCCAATGGTGATTTGAAGGTTTTCCATGTAAATTGTATTTAAAGGCATCCAGATAATTTCTTTCTCTGGTACCATCACAAGAACACTAGCATTGTATAAATACAACAAGAGAGGCCCCAAATCCAAAATACAAAGACAAGTAAGTATATTGGCATCAGCCAGCCTTTTATTTTTTTAATGTATTTTTATTGATTTCAGAGAGTAAGGGAGAGGGAGAGAGAAATAGAAACATCAATGATGAGAAAGAGCCATTGATCGGCTGCCTCCTACACATGAGCCTGCAACTAGGATATATGGCCTGACCAGGAATGGAATCATGACTTCCTGGTTCATAGATGGATGCTCAACCACTGAGCCAGGCCAGCCAGCCTCAACCAGCCTTTTAAATTGTTCTCCCAGTAGTAAGTAGGAATGAATTTTGATAATTATGTGAGCTTTCAGCACTGTAATCTTCTATTACAAATAAATTACAAAACCTGTCACAAATTTGTGTCAAAAGCATGAAATGTCTCCCATGTGTTTTTATAAACACTGCATTGCTTTAATCCTTGCACCGCAGGGATAGCTGCACACTGTATTTCCCAGACCTTGGCTGCCAAGAGGGAAGGTAGGGGCCTGTAACCAAGCAGTAAGACCCTGGCTCTACCTGTGATTTCTGAGCAGAGGAGACTGCAGTAGTCACCCTGACCTGCTCAGACACTATATCTGAAAAGTGGAACTCACAGACTGGAGGTCCTGAGGGGCAGCAGGGGAGAGGAAGTGGGGGTAGCCGGGGATGGGGGTGGGGGGTGTGATACTAGATGACTCACTGGTGTGGTAGCTCAAGGACTGTCAGTTTTCCAGCTTGCTAAACAACTTGCACTGGGCTGGGACTGGGATGCCTTGGGTTTGCACCCATGCCTAGCATTTCCATCAGCACGTATGCAAAGGTTATATTTCCCAGGAAATGTGAAGGATTAATGATACAAATGTGAATCATTTTTATGATTTAACCAATTCTATTTCCCTGAACAAACATTGGTGGAGCAACTATAGTTAGACACTGGCTAGGACAACAGTGCCACGAAAATGTGAATATCCAGGTGGACTTGTTAGAGAGAAAGCATTGACTCTCAGCTCAGTTTCAGAAGGGCTGGTCTAAGAAATGAACAATGAACAGTGGAAGTTTTGTGTCCTAATCCAGGCTCTGAACCTTTTTCACTGTGTGTCAACAAGTGAGTTTATTAACCGTGCTGTCACACAACAAAGAAAGATTTAATCAGTCACAAATAAGCCAACGAAGGTGAAAGCTTCCATTCTTGTAAAAACAGAAAGGAAAAGAACACATGCATGGACTGTGGCAGGCATAGACCACCTTTGGAGGTGTGCACAAAAACTAGTAATACCGCCCACCTCCGGGGAGGGTTACAGTGTGGATTGTCAAAAGGACCAGAAGGGAAATTCTTAAGGTAAGGAAATCAAAACATGTAGAGGTTAAATAACTTTCTCAAGGACACCTAGATAATATCTAAGAAAACACACAGGGGCTCAATCTTAGCCTAATCACAGCACTCACTCTGCCACCCTCAAGCACCACGGCCTCCTGATGCTCTGAGGAGGGGGTGTCCATGCTGGAAAGCTTGATAACTCTGCTCTGACAGCGCAGCTCACACACTCAGCCATCATCTGGAGAATTCAGTCTATCGACCATTTTCCCCTCATTTCCAGGCTGATGTGTGACCCTGGCTGAGAATATTATGTATTTCATTCAATGCCTTTCTTTCTCTGGCACAAATCAATACAAAGCCACAATGATTTCTCAGAAAACATATACAGATTTCCTTTCCCAGGTCTGTTCTTCAACATCATGTCCCTGAGAGCTGGAGAAGAAGCCCTTATTTTATCAGGAAGGGTCCGCCCCGTATGACACTAATTGAAATGTTGTTTGTGTTCAGGAGATGTTTGAACAGAAAATGTCTAATTTAATTTGTTGGTGCCTTTCCAAAAGTCACTGTCCACCTCAGGGATCTCTGGCCACGTGTCCCTGGCTCTTTTCACTTAATTGGAGACGTATGCCTTGTATTCTGACTGCAGTGGTGGTTTATGCAGGCTCCTCACCTTGCCTCTCCAGCTGCCCTGTTTTAATCACTCCTCGGCCCATGTTGAAATTCTTCCCAGAGACTTTCAATGTGACCTGCCTGCTTGAAGACTGACTCTGAAGCTGTTATTCCTCTTGGGCTCGGATATGTTAGCAGACTTCAAATGGATAACCCAAGGGCTTACTTCAGTGAACAAAGTCATTTCCCATTCAAACAAGGCCCACATTTTCTGACCCTCCTTCAAGCTGGTAACTTGATTTCCATTCTGCTGCAGCAAGCTCCTCAATTCCAGGGCCACACCAGGCCTCAGCACTATTTTTCCCTCGATTTCCACTGCAGAAATAATAGACTTAGAAATCCCACTGCCTGATCACAGCTTCCTGAGCCTCTACCCTTCAAACCATCCCCAATCCTCTTCAAGAATCCAGTACCCTCATCACACATTCTCATCTGGCTTCACTTTCTTTCCTGTTCAATCTGAATGATCCCAAGGTCAAATGCTTCAAACCCAATAGCAATATCATTTCCTCACTAGACTATTGTTCTGCTATGTCTGCTAGAATGACTCCCAACTCTTGAAGAGTTTATCAAGTCTGTGCTTCTGCTTCTGCTCTCAGGCTTCCAGGAGTAAAAGAAAGCAAACACACAGCCTTGCAGGTTGATGACATCCTCCACTGAGGTTCAGCTCGTGAACCCCTTTACTAGGCCCTGGTAACTTCCCTTTCCCACTCAGCATAGAAACTATGCGAAGGCTTTCATAACATCCTCGTTCAGTTAGCACTGTATTTGGGTGTGTAAAACTAAAACACAAGGTAACAGTGACCTAAACTTGATACAAGTTTATTTCTCAACTAAGTAAAAAAAAAAAAAAAAAAAAAATCAGACATTGGCAAACCAAGTGTGAGATGTGCGATGGAGACACCACAGTCATGAAAACCTAAGTATCTATCTCTCTGCTCTGCCATCTTCAACAGACGGCTTCTAACCTCGAGATTGCCTCATGACCCAGAAGGGCTGCTGGAGCACCATTCATCATGTTCACATTCTAGAGAGCAGAAACGTGAATGAAAGGAAGGGCAAAAGAATGTTCCTGAAAGCTGAGTTTTCTCACTTTAAAAAACCTTCATAGACACCCCATACAACACTCTATTGATATCTTGCTGGCTATAACTTAATCACATGATCACGCTTAGTTGTAAGAGAAACTAAGAAATGCAGCCTTTTATTTTTTTAATATTCTTTAAAACTTTTCAGTTACAGTTGGCATTCAATATTATATTAGTTTCATGTGTACAGCACATTGGTCAGATGTTTATATAATTTAGAAAGTAATCTCATGAATAACTCCAGTATCCACCTAGCACCATACATAGTTATTACAATATTATTGGCTATATTCCCTATGCTGTAACTTTACATCTCTGTGACTATTTTGTAACTACCAATTTGTACTTCTTAATCCCTTCATTGTTTTCACCCCACCTTCCGACCCCACCTCCCATCTGGCAACCATCTCTGTTTCTATGAGTTCATTTCTGTTTTGTTTACTCATTTATATTGTTCTTTACAGTTCACATATAGGTGAATTGATATGGTATTTATTTTCCTCTGTCTTATTTCACTTAGCATAATACCCTCCATGTCCATCCATGTTGTTGCAAATGGTAAGATGTTATTTTTTATGGCTAATATTCCATTGTTTATATGTATCACATTTTCTTTATTCAATCACCTATTAATGGACCCTTAGGTTGCTTGCATATCTTGGCTTCTATAATGCTGCAATGAACATGGGGATGCATATATCTGTTCTAGTTAGTGTTCTGGGTTTCTTCAAATAAATACCCAAAAGTGAAAATGCTGGATCATAAGGTAGTTTTATTTTTAATTTTTTTTAGGAACCTCCATATTGTTTTCCATGGTGACTGCAGCAAATAGCAATATCTCCAACAATGCACAAGGGCTCCCTTTTTTCCGCATCCTTGCCAGCTCCTGTCATGTGTTGATGATAGCCATTCTGACAGGTGTGAGGCGATACCTCATTCTGGTTTTAATCTGTAGAGAAATGCAATCTTTTCACTGTCTATATCACCAACCGCAATAAAATCAAGGCTCCATTACTAAGAAAGAGGGGAGGATGGATTCTGAGTAAGCATTTAACTGTTACTATCACACTTCCTAACCCCTCTACTCCCACACTTACCTTTGTCATTTCAATATGGCAAATCAACTCTTTTACTGGGAAAAGAGACCATCGGTTATCAAACCCCTTAATATCTTTCCTCATCCATTTTTAAGTTATTAGTTTATAAAACCCACTCTTATTTTATTCCTTTCTCAGAGAAAGAAGGGCCCCTACTTCTCCTCAAGGCAAAAAACTGTGCTTTTAATATGTACAGTTTATCATATGCCAAGCACATATCAATAAAGCTGTTCAAATTTTTTTAATTTTAAATTCATGCACTTCTTTATCTCTTACCATCTGTTTTTCAGTCATTATTCTCCTAAACCTCTTCCAGCCAGGCTCAACAATTAATATCAAGTTGCCAAAACAAAAGTAAGTTTACAAAACACAGTTTGGTGGTTCCTCAAAAAGTTAATCATAGAATGATCATATAATCCCACTATTATAATCTCATTGCTAACCATTCTGCCTGCCTGCCTGCCTGATTGCCCCTAACTGCTCCCTAGGGGGCGGGGCCAGTTGGGGCAAGGGGCCGTGGCATTCTGGTCTCTGGTTATTCTGGTCGTTCCACCATTTCAGTTGCTGGGCTTTTATTATATAGGATATGGAATGTTATTCAGCCGTAAAAAGCAACAAAGTACTGATAAGTGCTACACTATAGACAAACCTTGAAGTCATTATGCTACATGAAAGAAGCCAGACACACCTCATCACCCCTAACCACAAAGGTCACATGTTGTATGATTCCATTTATATAAAATATTCAGAATAGATAAATCCATAGAGATATAACACAGATTGATGGATGGTCATCATCAATGAGGGCTGAGGGAGGGGAATGGGGAGAAGCCATTTTAATGAATACAGGGTTGAAGTAATGGATAGGTTTTGAAACTCGGTAGAAATGGTGGTTGCACAGCATTGTGACTATACTCATGGCACTAAATTTTTCCCTGTGAAATAATTAATTTGATGTTATGTGAATTTTACCTCATACATTTATTTTTGTTAAACATCAGTTTTCAGCTCTAATCTTACTTATACTTTCTACTATTGACCATCATGTTCTTCCCAAATATTTCCTTGATTTCTTGACCATCATCTTTTTTCTGGTTTTCTACCTACTTTTCTGATTATATTTTATTCTGTCTCTTTTTCTGGTTCAACTTTTTTTCTAATCATGTGATGCTGGAGAATTCTCCAGACTCTTTATTTTGGTCCTCTTCTATTCTTGTTCTCTTAGGATTCTCTCCTCCATTATCTCAATTCTATTAGGTAAAACTTTATGCTCCTGTCCTCATGTCTCTGGATAAAGGATTTCTATGTCCAAGAAGAAACAGTACTGGAAAAACCCACCAGAATTGAAAAGCAACACAAGTCTGACACTGATTTTGTGTAGTCCTTCATAAGGAGAGGGTAAGATATTAAAGTCCATGGTTTGCCATATGGCCTGTCATCTCTCTTTTCGTATCAACCTGTGGAAAACACAAATTCTGCTCACTTCCATATGCTAACTAAACGTAACTGTAGGCCTTTAGAAGGAAATTAGTCAGTTCAAATCGGAAAAGATCGTTTTAGGAAGCCCATTTGTGGCAACTCACTGGGCCAGTCTTGTTAGTAATGAAACAGAATGTTGATCTCCATCTATTGACATCTTTATTTCGTTCTCTATTAGTTCTTAATTCAGAGGAAGAAGGATATTGCCTAATGGCCCCTTAAGCTTCAATAGGCTCAACCTACTCATATAATTCCTGAAACAGGAAGCAGGAAACCATCAAGAACCAAGGCAGCTGAACTTGTCCCTTTTTAAATCTTCTCCTTATTCCAGGAGCTACTCCGGTCACCTTCTCACAAGTGACCCTTTGCTACTTCAGATTGCTCCATAGAGTTTCTCTTACTTGCAACCAATATCTGCTATCTGTTACATTATTCCTATGTTTCATTATTTTCCAGGTTTTCCTCAAGCACATAACCATTAAAGCACAAGCTTTTATGTATGAATAACATACCTACATATCCTAGTCTGTTTGGGCTGTTATAACAAAGTAACTCAATCTGGGTGACATATAAATAATCAAAATTTATATATCACAGTTCTTTTTTCCCCAGCAGGGATGTTTTTGTATTTATTTATAAATTTATTTTTCAATTACAGTTGACACACAATATAATATTAGTTTCAGGTGTACAACATAGTGATTAGACATTTATATACCTTACAACATTTCTCACAGTTCTTGAAGCTGGAAGTTTGAGACCAGAGGGCCAGTGTGGTCGGGTTCTGGTGAGGGCCCTCTTCTCGACTGCACATGCTGCCTTCTTGTTGTATCTTCACATGGTGGAAAGCAGAGGTGGGAAGGATGCTCTCTCATATCTCTTCTTCTAAGGGCACTGATCCCATTCAGGAGGACTCTACCCTCATGACCTAATCATCTCCCAAAGGCCTCCTGCCTCCTACTATAATCACACTGGGAATGAAGATTTCAACATATAAATTTTCGTGGGTGGAGACACAAATTTTGTCACTCTGACAAAAATCTGACTCCCATTTTACACAGTCCTTCACAGGGAGACGTTAAGATGATGGTTGCTGTTCAGAACACCACACTACCCTTCATTTGCTCCCTATGGTGGACTAATGGTCTGACTGCCCACTCAACCTTCTTTCTTCCCCCTTCCAGTGTGTCTGTTTATACTGTGAAAGCTGGAAGGCTTTAAAGCTGCCTTCCCAGACTTCTTTGCATCTAGGAGAAGGATACAAATTATGTCCCACCAATTAGATGCACTTGTGTAAGGCAGAAATGGGGCAGAGGACTTACCCCCTTTGGACTGTTTTCTTTTTTTCTCCTGGAAAACATTATCTTGGATGTAGGAGATCTTTCTAAGGCAGGGTTCCAGTGTCTATTGGAGAAGCAGTTGTGACAGAGGCAGTGGGAGGTAGTAACCTCCTGGTTCTGGCTTCCTGATCCTTTGAAAGTACCATGAAAATCATGCAATGCAGGGTCCTTGGCCACAGGGTGGTGAGTTCTTCTACTCAAAACTTCCAGGGGTGGCCTCGTAGGTGGTAACTCTCCAGGAATTGGTCCTACTGTTACTTTTTTGTTCTTCCCACACTTCCAATGATTTTTACTAGCACCAAATTTTCTTCATTAAATCCCTTCTTCTGTAAAATAGCTAACATGGCTTCTCTTTCCTGTACTGGACCCTAATAAATACACTGATTTTCTGGGAGGGAGAGACCACAAGCAGAAATCCTGGATGTACCTCTAACAGGCTGTTTGACTTAACCAATCGGGGAGGGAATGGGTGATATGAACTTTAAAGTTCTTTCTAACTACTCTGTAATCCCGACTGGAAACACCTCAGAGTTTTCTCATTCTCCAAAAAGCTTCTGACTCAAATACATCAACAAACACTTCCCTCAATACTGGAATAACTAGCTTCTGAAGACACCTGCCCATTCCCTTTATTTTTGCTTATGCTAAAGAACAGAAATACAGCCTGGCTGGTGTGGCTCAGTGGTTGAATATTGACCCACAAGCCAGGAGGTCAGGGTTTGATTCCCTATCAGGGGACATGCCCAGGCTGTGGCCTCAGTCCCCGGTAGGGGGCATGCAGGAAGCAGCCGATCAAAGATTCTCTCTCATCCTTGATAGTTCTCTCTCTCCGTATCCCTTCCTCTCTCTGAAATCAATAAAAACATACTTTTTAAAAAGAACAGAAATACATATTTCTGAAAGCAAAAAAAAGAAAACTTCAGAATTTATTTTTTTAATTCAAATTGATCCTTTGTGAAAATAGGCCAGAGAAAGTCAGAAAAGATAAAATATCTAGAAAACAAAATCCTATTTTGTTTGTATTGTGGAAAGTATAGTTTATATTGTTGAATAATCTGATCATGGATAACTCAACTTTATAGCCATTCCTTAATATTACTCTCACAAACTTTAGAGCTTTGTATTAATACTGTCCTTGAGAATATATTCCAAGAATTATGTCCTCTCCACCAGAGATGAAATTTCTTAGGGGCACAAACTGTCTCATTAATACCTACATCCTTCATAGCATAGATACTACATAGTGGACTCTAGGAAACGTTGGATGAATGGAGAGATGGCAGGATGGGTGGTTAGACAGATGGTTGCACAGATGGCAGGATGGATAAATATGATGAGTTAGTTTTGTTATGTCAATCAATACACTCCTTTGGAAATGCTTCAAGATGATGCATAATGTTGAATTCTGTTGAAAGAGAGTCAGGAGGAGCCAGAAATTATAGTAAAACCCAGACAAAACACAACAAAACTTATTAGTATTAAAGGTGTTTTTTATTTTTATTTTTTTAAAATAAATCTTTATCGTACGGATTATTACAGGTGTTCCTCTTTTTTTCCCCCCATAGCTCCCCTCCACCTGATTCCCCACCCCACCCCATGCCCTTACCCCCCGCCACTGTCTTCATCCATAGGAGTAAGATTTTTTGTCCAATCTCTTCCCGCACCCCTCACACTTGCTTCCCCTGAGAATCGTCAGTCCACTCCCTTTCTATGTCCCTGATTCTATTATATTCACCAGTCCATTCTGTTCCTCAGACTTTTTATTCACTTGATTTTTAGATTCACTTGTTGGTAGGTATGTATTTGATGTCATTTTGTTGTTCATAATTTTTATCTTTACCTTTTTCTTCTTCTTCTTAAAGAATACCCTTCAGCATTTCATGTAATCCTGGTTTGGTGGCGATGAACTCCTTTAGCTTTTTCTTGTCTGTGAAGCTCTTTATCTGACCTTCAACTCTGAATGATAGCTTTGCTGGGTAGAGTAATCTTGGTTGTAGGTTCTTGCTATTCATCACTTTGAATATTTCTGGCCACTCCCTTCTGGCCTGCATAGTTTCTGTTGAGAAATCAGCTGACAGTCGTATGGGTACTCCTTTGTAGGTAATTAACTGTTTTTCTCTTGCTGCTTTTAATATTCTCTCTTTGTCTTTTGCCCTTGGCATTTTAATTATGACGTGTCTTGGTGTGGTCCTCTTTGGATTCCTCTTGTATGGGGTTCTGTGTGCTTCCTGGACTTGTAAGTCTATTTCTTTCACCAGGTAGGGAAAGTTTTCTGTCATTATTTCTTCTAATAGGTTTTCAATATTTTGCTCTCTCCCTTCTTCTGGCACCCCAAAAATTCGGATGTTGGTACGCTTGAAGTTGTCCCAGAGGCTCCTTACACTATCTTCATATTTTTGGATTCTTTTTTCTTTTCGTTTTTCTGGTTGGATGTTTTTTGTTTCCACATATTTCAGATCTTTGGTTTGATTCTTGGGGTACATTGATCTACAGTTGAGTTTCTGTATATTCTTTATTTCAGACAGTGTATGCTTCATTTCCGACTGATCCTTTTCCATTTTTTTGGCATTCTCATTAAGCTCCTTGAAGGTCTCATCAAGTTTCTCGGCGGTTTTTAGAAGATTCTTGAGTAACCTTATAAATGTGGTTCTGAACTCTATGTTGTCCAGTAGTTTGCTTTTCTCTGTTTCTTTCATTCGTGACATGTTTCTTTGTCTCCGCATTTTGGCTGCTTCCCTGTGTTGATGGAGTGGCTTTGTGTGGTAGGTGACCTATAGGGGGCAGTAGCTCAGCCTCCTCAATTACATGAGATGGATGCTCTTGGTACACCCCTTTGTGGACTGAGTGCAAAGTCTTGGTGTAGTTAAGCCTTAATTGCCGTTGGTACACTGGGAGGAATTGACCTCCAGGCCAATTAGCTATGAGCACTCGCTGTGTCTATAATGGAAGAACTGCTGCGCTGAAGACACGCTTATGGGGCAGGACTTGTTTCAGTGGGGCTTTGGTGCTCACTGAGTCTGCCTCTTGAATGTGTCACTTATGGATGTGAGGAGTTGAAATCTGGTGTCTCACACTGACCACTAGGTACACTGGCTTCTGGATCTCCAATGGGGTGCAGGTCAGCTACTGTCTGAGGCCACCCAGTAGGAGCTACAGTGAGAGCTACAGTTTTCTCCTCTTTGCTTGTGGTTTGGAGGTTTTGGAGCTGTCTGACCCAGGCTGCAAGTTTGCTAGGTTAAGCTGTGATAGGGCAGGGCTTTCTTATGCAAAAGCCGCTGCTTAGAGCTTGGGTGGGTTTGTAGGTTGTGCAGGGCAGGGTCTCAGGGCGTCACTAGGCTAGGGCGTGGCAAACAGCAATGGCTGCTAGTTAGCCGACTCTGAGTCCCTGTTGGCAGTGCCGTGCCCCAGTGCCGTAAACAATTATTCCTGCGCGCAGCTCTGCAAGCAAGCCACCCTCACTGGCAGACAGTCCAGCTTCTCCCCGTAGGAGTTTGGGTCCCCCGCGTCTCCCCAGAAACTGTATTTCAGAGTAATCGGGGGCTTGTCTCCCTTCAGGTTGAAAAAAGCAACGCCTGCCGCCAGCCCGGATCACGCACCTCCGTACCTCAGCTTTTCAGCGCTTGTGCACGTCTCAATGCTCTTTTCTCTTTCCTTCTAGTTGTAGAACTTCCACTCAGCCAGCTTTCCCATGGTTCTGAGTGATAGACGTTTTTTCTTTTAGTTGTATTTTTTAAAATTGTTGCGGGAGGCAGCAGTTTAGGTGTTTACCTACGCCGCCATCTTGGATTCTCTTAAAGGTGTTTTTTAAATGTTACTTTCTAAAGTCAATAACCCTGATTAAATATTTTTCTTTTTCTATTTTAAGACCCTATTTTTTATTTCTTATATTTCAGTACTCTCAAAATAATGCTCTGTCAATATTAGCTCCAAGGAGGGTGCTAGCATGCCACTATGCTCTAACCTAGAACCTAACTACTCTAAGTATAGTCCGCCAAACAGCAGCATCCGCATCTCCTGGGACTGTGTTACAAACACAGAATCTCAGGCTCCTCCCTAGACCATTAAACCAGAATGTGCATGGTAACAAGTTTGCCAGGTGATCCCACACACCAGGGATTTTCGACCGATGTGCGGCAAGAGGCACACAGGTGTGCCACAAGAATTTTTATAACACGCAATACCTGACTCTTTAGTCAGGGGCCCTGACCGCTTTACCCTACCCTTAGACTGTCAAATAAAAAGATGACAACAGCCAACACAACAATAAGCCATCCAGTGTGAATGTCAGATTGGCAAAAAATATACTTTTTGGTGTTCTCTTTCTAATGAGCTTCTAATTTCACTGATAGTGTCCTCCACTCTACATCAAGTCTGTCCCCACTGGCAGCTAAGCTGCTGGTTTTCTCAGGCAGCCCCACCCTGGCGGCAGTGTTGAGCTAACAGATCTCAGGTAGAGATACTCAGCAACCCCTACCCGAGAAAGCCATAGACTCCCATTGTCTTAATCAAAGTTCAACAGCCTTTCATAAATAAATGTCTCTCAATTTGTCCTTTACTTTTGTCAGTTCCCAGAACCCTCAGAAGGGTTTTTGGATCATTTTCTCCAGGTGTTTATTTGTTTTGTTTTGTTTTTAAATATATTTTTATTGATTTCAGAGAGGAAGGGAGAGAGATATAGAAACACTAGAGGCCTGGTGCATGAAAATTTGTGCACTGGGGGGTACCTCAGCCCAGCCTGCCCCCTCTCACAGTCCAGGAGCCCTCAGGGGATGTCCTACTGATGGCTTAGGCCCATTCCCTATGGGGAGGGGCCTAAGGCGCAGTCTGGCCTCCCTCTGTGGGAGGCAACCTGGATGATCAAGGGGAGGCACCACCCCCATCACCCCGCTGCTGCCACTGCCGGCCACTGCAGCTGCAAGGCCTGAACCCCAGGCCTCGCAGCCGCCGGGGCTCACAGCTGCCTGAGCCCACCGCTGCCGTGAGCCCCAGGCCTCACAGCTGCCATGAGCCCACAGCTGCTGTGAGCCCCGGGCCTGGCAGCTGCAGGGGCTCAAGGCTGCTGTGAGCCCAGGGCCTCGCAGCCACTGTGGCTTTGTCCAGATTGGTCTGAATGGATATCTGGAAGACGTCCGCCCTAATTAGCATATTATCCTTTTATTAGTATAGATTAATGATGAGAAAGAATCTTTAATTGCCTGCCTCTTGTACACCCCCTACTGGAGATCTAGTCCACAACCCAGGCATGTGCCCTGATTAGGAATCGAACCATGACCTCTTGGTTCATAGGTCGATGCTCAACCACTGAGCCACATCAGCTGGGCCCCAGTTGTTTTTGAGGGAAAGGATTTGTCATCTCCTCCACTCTGCATTGCCTGAAGTCCTGCTTCCTATTCACTTCAATAGGTTTTGAGTTTCTCAACAATAAAACTAGCTCTTTTTCTCCCAAATCCTGTTCTATTTCCACTGGACCAGGATTTCCAATGGTCTCAAGGAAATAAAGGAGTATTAGATGATCCAGTATGTATCACCTGAGGTTCAAATATTAGCAACCTCACCCTACTCTGAGTATTTTAGAAGGATATGGGGTGGCTCAGAGATAAAACTGCCACTAGCACAAATTTAAAAGGCTGCTCCTTCCCCAAATAGAAAATTATTATGTTAGTTTATTATTGTACAACTCAGGCCACCCAGGCGAAGTAGGCAGGTAACTATCTCACCTGTAAAGGAAGGATAAGAGAAGGGGGAGAGTAAAGAGTGAAGGAATAAAATCAAGGGTAAGAGAGGTATTGACATAAGAAATGGTCAAGCCTGTAGAGAATTTTTATGAGTTTATTTGAGCCAAACTCACAATTGCCAGGAAGCAAAATCTCAATGGATGAAGAAAATGCACTGGAGAATGGCAGTTTTGCAGCTTATTTTAGACATTAAAATTAAAGGAAGACACATCCATGTTTCTATCTCCCCTCTCTCCCTTCCTCCCTACCACTCCATTGGTGGTAAATTAAGGGGGAGGGAGAAAGCAAAGTGGGAAAATCACTGGGACTGGATAAAAAAATAAAATGGAGAGACACATACTTCTTTTACAGTGGTGGGAGCAGGATAGTTAATAATTAACATTTACAACACCTAGAGATGGTATGGGGGATAAAATAATAATGAGTGGTTCTGTGGTCTTGTACTCTGCTGCAGCCCTTGTATAGTGAGGGGTCTGGGAAACAATTACTCTGACATTGCAAGATATTTATCTTATATGTAAAGAGACAATAGACAGGTTTACTTAAAAATAAAGGTTGATATTTGTCAAGGAAGCTCTACAGGCCTAGGATGTAACTACCCACCATGAGTTGGTAGGGCCTGTCATGGAGCCTCCCCTAGCTTGTCAGGATTAGTATATGATCCCTTTTTCATCTACAAAGGAATGGATAGATTCCATAAATCAAGCTTATTTTTAAAATTGGTGGCTCAAGTATATGTGTCCCACTCAAAATGAGTTAAAACTAAAGCTTCTTCCTTCATCCAACCGGCATGGCTTAGTGGTTGAGCATCAACCTATGAACCAGGAGGTCCTGCTTCAATTCCTGGTCAGGAAACATGCCTTTGTTGCAGCTCAATCCCCAGTAGGGGGCATGCAGGAGGCAGCTAATCAATGATTCTCTCTCATCATTGATGTTTCTATCTCCCCCCTCTTCCTTCCTCTCTGAAATCAACAAAAATATATACTTTCAAAAAATAAATAAAGCTTCTTGTTTCATCACTGTTACAGTCAGAATGTTTCTAACTCCCTCAAAATTCATATATTGGCATCCTAATGCACAATATGATGGTATTAGAAAGTAGAATTTTAGGGGTGTTTGGGCAATTAGGGTGAAGCTCTCATGAAGGGGATTAGTGTTCTTCTTTTTTTTAATTTTGGACATTTTAATGAGTTAAGGGAAAATGGGAGAAACCACACTATTTTTGTTGCTGTTGTTGTTCTCAAGATATTTCTCTTCTCAAGACCTTTTTTTTTTATTGTTTAAAGTATTACATATGTCTCCTTTTCCCCCGATTGACCTCCCCTGGCCACTCCCACCCCCAAAGACAAGCCCCCACCACCCTGGTATCCATGTCCATTGGTTATGCTACTATGCATGCATGGAAGTCCTTTGGTTGATCTCTTACCCACTCCCCTGCCTTCTCTCTGAGGTTGGATGGTCTGGTCAGTGTTTCTTTGTCTCTGGATCTATTTTTGTTCATCAGTATATGTTGTTCTTTATATCCCACATATGAGTGAGATCATGTGATATTTGTCTTTCTCCAACTGGCTTATTTCTCTTAGCATAAAGCTCTCCAGGTCCATCCATGCTGTTTCAACTGGTAAAAGTTCCTTCTTTTTTATAGCAGCATAGTATTCCATTGTGTAGATGTACCAGAGTTTTTTATTTTTATTTTTTTTAATTTAATAAATCTTTATTGTTCAGATTATTACAATTGTTCCTCTTTTTTCCCCCATAGCTTCCCTCCACCCAGTTCCCACCCCACCCTCTGCCCTTACCCCCCACCCCCACTGTCCTCATCCATAGGTGTATGATTTTTGTCCAGTCTCTTCCTGCACCCCCCACACCCCTTTCTCCCTGAGAATTGTCAGTCCTCTCCCTTTCCATGCCCCTGATTCTGTTATATTCACCAGTTTATTCTGTTCATCAGATTTTTTTTATTCACTTGATTTTTAGATTCACTTGTTGATAGATATGTATTTGTTGTTCATAATTTTTATCTTTACGTTTTTCTTCTTCTTCCTCTTCTTAAAGAATACCTTTCAGCATTTCATATAATACTGGTTTAGTGGTGATGAATTCCTTTAGCTTTTTCCTATCTGTGAAGCTCTTTATCTGCCCTTCAATTCTGAATGATAGCTTTGCTGGGTAGAGTAATCTTGGTTGTAGGTTCTTGCTATTCATCACTTTAAATATTTCTTGCCACTCCCATCTGGTCTGCATAGTTTCTGTTGAGAAATCCGCTGACAGTCATATGGGTACTCCCTTGTAGGTAACTGTTTTTCTCTTGCTGCTTCTAATATTCTCTCTTTGTCTTTTGCTCTTGGCATTTTAATTATGATGTGTCTTGGTGTGGTCCTCTTTGGATTCCTTTTGTTTGGGGTTCCCTGTGCTTCCTGGACTTGTAAGTCTATTTCTTTCACCAGGTGGGGGAAGTTTTCAGTCATTATTTCTTCAAATAGGTTTTCAGTATTGTGTTCTCTCTCTTCTTCTGGCACCCCCATAATTCTGATGTTGGTATGCTTGAAATTGTCCCAGAGGCTCCTTACACTATCTTCAACTTTTTGGATTCTTTTTTCTTTTTGCTTTTCTGGTTGAGTGTTTTTTGCTTCTTTGTATTTCAAATCTTTGACTTTATTCTTGTGCTCCTCTAGTCTGCTGTTAGATCTCTGTATAATATTTTTTTATTTCAGTCAGTGTATGTTTAATTTCTAGTTGGTCCTTTTTCATATGCTCATGGGTCTTGCTAAATTTATCAGCCTTTTCTAGAAAATACTTGAAAAACTTTATAACCATGGTTTTAAACTCTATATCCAGCAGTTTGCTTTCCTCCATTTCTTTCATTTGTGATCTGTTTCTTTGTCTCCACATTTTGGCTGCTTCCCTGAATTTATAGAGTGGCTTTGTGTGCTAGGTGTCCTATAGGGCCCAGTGGCTCAGCCTCCCCAGTTACCTGAGGTGGACACTCTTGGTGCACCCCTTTGTGGGCTGTGTGCACAGTCTTGTTGCAGTTAAGCCTTGATTGTTGTTGGTATCACTGGGAGGAATTGACCTCCAGGCCAATTGGCTGTGAGGATCAGCTGTGTCTATGCTGGGAGAACTTCTGTGCTGGAGACACCCTTATGGGAGAAGACTTGCAAAAGCCTCTGTGCTCAGCTTGAATGGGGTGGAGTCTCAGAGCAGAGCAGACAGAATTGATTTCCCATCAGCCCTGCCCTAATAGGCCCCGGTGTCTCAGTGTCCCATGGTAATTGCTGCAAGCACCTCTGAGAGAAAGCCACCCTCGAGTTCTGCCCACTGCCAGATAGTCCAGTTTCTCCCCGAATGAGTCTGGGTCCCCAGAGTCTCACCTGGAACTGGAGTTCAGTGCAGTCGGGAACTTTTGTCTCCCCCCCACTTGAGAAAGCCATCCGCGCACTCAGTTGCCAGTCCTCTCCACACGCGCATCTCAGTACCTCTGCCTCCTGCAGCTCCTCTGAGTTTCAGTGTGCTTTTCTCTTTCCTTCTAGTTTTAGAATTTCCACTCAGCCAGCCTTCCTGTGGTTCTGGATGATGTCCATTTTGTCTTTTAGTTGTACTTTTGAAATTGTTGTGCGAGGCAGCAGTTTAGGTGTTTACCTATGCCGCCATCTTGGTTTCTCCTCTGTACCACAGTTTTTAATCCACTTATCTGCTGATGGGCATTTAGACTGTTTCCAAATCTTAGCTATGGTAAATTGTGCTGCTATGAGATTAGTGTTCTTAAAAAAAGAGACCTCACGGAAATACCTCTCCCTCCACCACATGAAGACACAGTGAGAAGCTGGCAGTCTGCAACCTCTCAGAGGGCCTCCTCCAGAACCTGACTATGCTGGCACCCTGATCTTGGACTTACAGCCTCCAGAACTGTAAGAATACATTTAAAAAAAAAAATAAGCAGCCATGTTAAGGAGAAAATTGCCAAGGCATTTGTCTAGATGAGTTTTCTCTCAGATGCTCTCTCAGAAGTGGAAGAATGAAAGAAGCAACCTCAGAAAATACATGGGGTTTCACAGAGACGGGACCAGGTTGTGCATGTGCAGGCATCAGTGAAATAAAGTGCATGCCGATCTCCAAAATGAATGTCTGTTTCTGGATGCTGATACAAGTCTGCTTCATCGAGAGTTTTCTGCTGCTTTAAGATGCAGCCAGAAGTCAGACTCTCCTCCCATTTTCATAGGACTCAGGTGCACAGCATGAATGCACCACCACCTCAACAGCTACACAAGGGAAAGCTTTAATCCAGTGAAGCTCAAACTGCTCACTGCACAACAGCCAGTTGGAACAAGGAAAGCGATTTTATTTGGAAAGCCAGCAAGCCAAGAAGATGGCAGACTAGCATCTTAAAAAACTGTCTTGAGAAAGTAAAGAATTCTGGCTTCTTTAAGTGTCAGAGGAAAGAGGAAACAGAGGGGTTTGAGGTCAGGAGGGGATTGATGACTGCAGACATCTGGACATCAGCAAGGGTCCAAGGGGGATGGTGAAACTTTTTTTAGTCAACAAACTCGGGTTACTGTGGTCTCTAGTCACGAGGCTCCTATAAATCCTTTTGATAAACAATCATTATTTTTGTACATACCTTCCTTATCTCCTTGGGGAGGTTGTTTCAAGAATTCCTAGGCTATAAATTAGATTCCTTTAATGATTTGTGTATCAATGTGCAGGACTCAGCAAAATATGCTAACCAACAGGTTATGGGAAACGGGTGGGCTCCAGGAAGAGGGAATCAGGAAGACTGATTATTCTATTACAGGCTGGATAACCACAAATTTAAAGCACAGGGAAAAGAGCAGTTTTAAAGACAAGGGAAAGAGGGTACCACCACTGGGATAATTGGACTTAAACCATATTTAATCACTGCAGTCATGGGAGGAAGAGGCAAATCAAAACTCTAACTTAGTCAAATTTATTTCCAATTTCTTAGAAAGGTATTTGATTTCACATATGTATACCCCCAGCTTGTGTTAAGAGGAATGCAGAGGACCTCAAGAATCCCTAAGAACATGATAAGGGTGATGTGTCAGGTGCAGGAGCCGCAGTCTCCTCTCTTTCCTTTTTCATATGAGCCATCTTGCAACATTAGAGCCTAGTGTTTCAGAGCCAGGCTCTGGGGCCAGAATAGTGCAGGGAACCTTCTGTCCCTGGCTCTGTCACCCAGTGGTTGTGTCATGCACACATTTCTTCATTTCTCTGTGACTCAGCCTCCTCATCCATAAATGGGAGTTCATTCATTCAGTCAAAATTTATTGAGCACTTACTATGTGCCAGATAATTCTAGGCACTGGGAATTCAGCCAGAACACACTCGCACAGCATCACAGATTGTTAAGAAACTCACCCCCAACTTCATGTCTGCCCCAACCTCTATCCCAGGACTGTCTACCACAACATAGCAACAAAAGGGGTGAAACCTGGCAGAGCAGGAACCTTCCAAAAGCCTGCCACAGTGCCCCTGCCCGTGTCTGTGGGTGCCCGTGCTGTAACAATTGGTAATTGGGTTTTAACATGGCCTCTAGATACAATAAAAAGTAAATGGGCAAAACTCCCCTTTAGATCCTGATAAAGGAGACAGACCATAAGCAAGTATGCATTATGTATTTTACAGTGTAATAAATGTTACCGAGAGAAATTAAACAGGAAAGGAGGACTTAGAGTGTCAGGTTTAAATAAGATGGTCAGAGAAGGCCCACTGAGAAGGAGACACTAGAAGAGACCTGAAGAAGGGGCGAGAACATGAGGGCATGTCGAAAGGAGCAACAGAGCACAGACCTGGGAACCCCAAGGGCCATAAGTGAGCCTGGAGTGGAGGGAGATGACGAAACATAATACTAGGACCTGCCTAGTTGTAAAGATTAAATGGGTTGCATTTAGTTAATTGAATGATCCTAACTCTAACCTTTAGAATAACACCTGACATATGTTAAGTTTTAAATTATATGTTTTTTTAAAACTTAGTATTTTAACCATTACTTCAGAAATGTGCCCCATTGAACAAAGTTCAGATGTTATCCCCAGGGCTATAATTTCATTCCTCAAAACACCCTCTGAGGATGCTTTGGTATCTCATGAGTTTCATCACGACCTGCGTGATCCAGCACTTGGGGTAACAGGGTTTCTTTCACATCCCAGGACCCCGACCACATCACATCCTATGTGCGTCTCCCCCAAGGAAAGACCCCACAATATTTAGAAGTTCAGCGTTTGAGTCGTAATCCTTAATAATCACTCTCCACATATTGCCTTAGAGATTCGAGATAAAGTAACATCTCCCACCACTCTAATATTGTTGCCTCCATCTCTTCTTCCCTAAATATCTTTCCCACTACTCTGCATTTGCCCAAGGGCTTTAAAGGCTCCCCTTGGGCTGTTTCTAGCCTGTGCTCAACACATCTCCCTGGTATACCCCCAATCAGCAGTGGCTTACCCAGGTAAGGGTGGAGGCCCTTCTCTCCATCACTGAGGGCCTCCAATTCTAAGGGAGGGTATAGTCTGTGAGGCAGTAATGGGTGTCCAAAGAGTTGTAAAATCCCAGATGAACACACACACACACACACACACACACACACACACACACACACACAGACACACACAGTAACCAGTATGTCCTGTCCCACAGATTCAGAGTACAAATGTACTTTCTTTTTTACTTGAAAACTCAAATACTCTTCATTAGCAAGAGATGGTATCTTGGCTTGTTTTCAACTCTAAATATTCCAGCCATCTCCCAAGACCTTATACGATATTCAGACCCGCCCGTCTGCACCAAGCTGAAAAAGAAGTGGATGGATGGATCCAGAACTACCATGTCTTCTACCCGGTGTCACTTTGGGGGCTTGTTTGGACAAGTCTGTCTTTCAAATGACATCCGCATTCTCAGGAACTCTTCCTTTCACTCTTTTTACTGTGCCAGGATAGCTGGCCCAGAAGAGCCACTAGTAGGAATGATGCAGGAACCAGCCCAAAATAATAAACTTTAAGGTCTTGATCCAATTCATCAGCCTAGATATCCCTCATCTGTAAGTTGATTTTGTGATAGGAACTGCCCCTCCCTTCCTTGGGTCTACTAGGAGCCCTCACCCTCCCTCAGCAGGTACAGGGAGCAGAGTTTGGAACCTTGGCCCCTTGGGCCTCAGGCAAATCCTTTGTTAGCTTCTGGGAAAATTAGTTTCCCCAGGTAGCAGCCTCGCTGGATGACAAAATTCAGGTATGCCCCAAGCCCAGAACAATGGGTGCCCATAAACCCTATGTTAAATTACTAAAGGGACCGCTGAAGAAACAGCACGGCAGACAAATGAGCCTCTCTTGATATTACATATGCCCAGACATTTCAGACGAAAACGGAAAGGCTGGTGACCAAAATCAGGGCTATTTGTATCTGCCACATTTTTATTTGATCTGTCCAAACATCCCTATACATTTCATTAATTTCCTTTTTGGTCTGATTTGGGTGAGCCCAGGAAGACTTGAGTAATGAAGAAGTGCAGACAGTAGTACAGATAGTAACTCTTCTTTAAACATGTCAGTTACTGAGAGCTTTCAGAAAGCTATTTTGATATAGAAACTCCATTCTCTCCTCAGTGGAACATGTTTGTTAAACGCGAATTGCTACCAGATGGAAGCCCCTAAGACCCGCGGCTGCAAGAGGACAGTGTGGCTGCTGTGGGTAAGCGTTGCCCAGGGTCCACAGACATTAACCTTTTCCCTCTCCTGCGGAAAGGAAGTGATAGAGGCATGCATCCTTCACTCGTGGTTGTACATTATAGCCTGGATACATAAGCTTTAAGATGCATGGCAAGAATAAGCTGAGAGAAACACATTCTGCTCACCACAATTGTTAAACAGCTTATGAAACAACCCTTGGGGAGAGGCTGATCCCTGGCCAGCAGCATCCGCAGTCGTCTTAATCTGCAGATCCGCCTTCACACATCTTTTTGTCTGGAGCTTATTGAAAACCTCAATTTCCTCTCAAAGGGAAAACTGATTACAAGTCCGCTTTCTCAGACTCTGACTCATGCACTCCTAAGCCAGGGATAACAAACAGATTTTCATCTACAGGGCCAACTCTGATCAATAATGGATTCTGCATCTTCACACGGCTGACAGCCAAGAGTAATATCTGCTTAGTCACAAAGCGGGCGGGGAGGGCGGGCGGGGGCAGGGCCGGAGTGAGGAGCTTGTCTGATTCACCTCAGTGTGCTCAGCACCTCAAACAGAGCCCAGCTCACAGAAGGCACTTAGTCAACGTGTGTGGGATGAATGAGTGAATGAACAAATGAATCTATCACCTCCAGCTTATATCTTTGAAAAAGTTCAGGGTTAGAGCAATCACACTAAACTAAGAGATGTTAGTCTCAGGGCTGCCAACTACCTGGTTAAGTAAAGATACTATTGAGTCTCAATTTCCCTCTCTTTAAAATGAACAGAGTAATATTCTCCCTGATCTATCAGCAGTTGAAACACGGCATTATACTGAAAACGACCCAGTTTCATATATTTTTCTGTCCTGAGTCCATCAATTCGACTTTCCCATCAGTCTTTCAGAATAAGCCTGCCGGACCCTCAGGACTTCCTAGAGACACACCTGATTCTTTTTCAGGTGCCACGTTCTCCTAAAAGCAGCCTCAGAAGGACCAAGAAAGAACAATAGTCAGAATGTCAGAAAAGGTAGTTTGCAATGAATAGACTCTTCGGTAGTGAAATTGTTAACTCCTGGGTGAACTTTACAATAACATAATAAAAAGAAAGCATGAATAATCTGAGTCCTATGCAGTGACATTTAGATACAAGAGGTTTGCTGAGATATCTCCATGACAACTGGAAGCAGAGGGGAGGGAGCATAACCGTCTGCAGCCTGTTTCCGTCAAAACAAGCTCTCACTTCATTACATCTGTTCTGGATGGGGCCTCTCTGGATTCCACAAAAAAATCATATTTATTTTATTAGAGTCATTGGTTTAAATGAATTCAAAAATCAAATAAAAATCCCAGGGACGTTAGAGAATCACATTCAAAATTGTTGAGCAGCAATGAACAGAGCCCATTCATCGCTTCATTCTCTGTCCTCAGTTCAGGTCTTGCCAAAGGCTTTCCATTCACTTGGAATATCACACAGACAAGATCTGCATGACCTGGCCCCACATTAGCTCCCCCAGGCATCTGCTACCACACAGCCCTCACCCCCTCTGCTATAGGCATGTTATTCTCTTCTTTAAAAAAATTTTTTTTTATTGATTTCAGAGAGGAAGGGAGAGGGAGAGAGATAGAAACATCAAGTATGAGAGAGAATCGTTGATCAGCTGCCTCCCACACCCCCCCCCCCCCCGCTGGGAATTGAGCCTACAACCCAGGCATGTGCCCTTGACCAGAATCAAACCCAGGACCCTTCAGTCCACAAACCAGTGCTCTATTCCCTGAACCAAACCAGCTAGGGAGGCATGTTATTCCTCGAACAGAGATCCCCTGCTCCAGACCTTTGTATGTGCTGTGCCTCATCCTGGAACACTTTTCATCAGACATGCATGAGAATCTCTCCTTCCCTTCTGTCAGCTCTCTGCTGGCATATTAGCTATTCAAAGAGGACTTCCCTGGCCATTCTGTTTGAATGGGCACCTCCAACCCCATCATTCCCAATTTTCTAACCCTTTTAACATTTTTCTTCATTGATCTTATACCATCTGACATTTTTATATGTGTGTGAACATATATCCTATCTAATTAAAGAGTAATATGCAAATTGACCGTCATTTCAACACACAAGATGGCCGCCCCCATGGGGTCAAAGATGGCTGCCCCCATGTGGACACAAGATAACCGGCAGGGGAGGGCAGTGGTAGGTGATCAGGACAGCAAGGGAGGGCAGTTGTGGGCAATCAGGCCTGCAGGGGAGGACAGTTGGGGGGGACCAGGCCTGCAGGGGAGGGCAGTTAGGGGTGACCAGGCCTGCAGGAGAGGGCAGTTGGGGGGGACCGGGCTGATAGAGAAGGGCAGATGGGGGGGACCAGGCCTGCAGGGAAGGGTAGTTGGGGGGACCAGGCCTGCAGGGGATGGCAGTTGGGGATGACCAGGCCTGCAGGGGATGGCAGTTGGGGATGACCAGGCCTGCAGGGGAGGGCAGTTAGGGGCAACCAGGCTGGCAAGGAAGGGCAGTTGGGGGTGACCAGGCCTGCAGGGGAGGGCAGTTGGGGGGGACCGGGCTGATAGAGAAGGGCAGATGGGGGGGACCAGGCCTGCAGGGAAGGGTAGTTGGGGGGACCAGGCCTGCAGGGGATGGCAGTTGGGGGTGACCAGGCCTGCAGGGGAGGGCAGTTGGAGGCGACCAGCCTGGCAAGAGGGCATGTGGACCAGGGCCACAATTCACTGATGCAGTGTGGGCTGGGGCAGAAGGACAGTTAGGGGTGACTGGGCCAGCAGGGGAGGACAGTTAGGGGCAATCGGGCTGGCAGGCAAGTGAGCAGTTGGGAGCCAGCAGTCCTGGAATGTGAGAGGGATGTCTGACTGCCCGATTAGGCCCAATCCTGCCAGGATTGGGCTTAATCTGCCCAGCTACTCTCCCATCACGCTCATCCACTCTCCTTCCCCACACACATGACATGCCACATCTTCAAACCTGGGCCCATTCCTGTCCCTTTTCCTTTGTTCATGGTTCCCAGAGGGAGTCTGTCTACCACATACAAGAGTGGGATTAAATGGGCAGTTGGACATCCTTTGAGGGGTCCCAGATTGGAGAGGGTACAGGCTGGGCTGAGGGACACCAATATCCTCCCCGCCCCCTACCCCAGGTGCACGAATTTTGTGCACCAGGCCTCTAGACTCTAGAATGTACATATTTGTTTATTTATTTTTGGTGTATCTTTCCTTAACAGAATGTAAGCCCTGAAGGCAGGCACTTTGCTTTGATTTCACTGCTGTACCCAATGCCTAGGGTAGTACCAGTGTGCGCTTAATGAAATATGTTGAATAAATGAATAAAGCTTTCTGCCCAGCTACTCTCCCATCATGCTCATCCACTCTCCTTCCCCACACGCATGACATGCCACATCTCCAAACCTGGGCCCATTCCTGTCCCTTTTCCTTTGTTCATGGTTCCCAGAGGGAGTCTGTCTACCACATACAAGAGTGGGACTGAATGGGAGGAAAGGACAGGAGTGGGGAATGGGGAGCTTTCCAGAAAAGGTTGCAGCAGAAAGAAACTATGGGACAAACAACAGGATAATTGGATGAAAAAGTTACTTCAGGGAATGAGAAGGGGAAGGATGAGGGGCCATCTGGAGCGACTGTCCTTGCTAACCTCAGCCTTGCGCCTCAGACATGCACTTAAGTGTGTGCTTTGTTGCCAGCATTGCAGATGAAGTCCTCACTTCTCTCTTCTCAGCTTTTCACCGTCTGAATGTTTCTTATCCCTGCAGGATCTATTAGGTGCCCATCCAGAGGTTCCCCCAGCCAAACATTCTGAGTTCATGTCCCCCTGCAACTCTGGGGAGGTCCTCTGTCCAGCATTAGAGAGAAATGGGTACCCCCCCCCCCATGTTTTTCTCCAACTAAATGTAAACTTTCTGGGGAACAAAGGTATATAGACTTTTGAGATATAGTTGAATCCTCACTCCAATATTTAGTATTTTATTTCATTGAATATAATCTGATGGAAGACACAGCATTATTTTCTACACCACTAACACCAGAAAAATACTGCCAACTAAACTGAAGACACTGTCAATTGTTTAATGCATCCTGACTGCCGAGATCTAAGGATGTGAAAAAGGTGCCACAAAGAATTGGTGAAATACGGAAGGTGTGTGGGCTTACTAGTAGACAAGTGGCTAAAGCTCTTTGAACTTCAGACTCTCCATTTGTAAAATGAAAAACATACTTTTTAATTCATTGAACAAATATTTATTGAGTGTTAAAGTATCGGGCTGTTTTGTTTGTGTGTTTTCTTTGAATGGAATAGGAACTGGTTGGCTTAAGCAGAATGATATTTACCAGAAGGATTTTGGGAGCTCAGAGAATTAAAAAGAGGCTAGGGAAGCTAGGAAACCATGGCAACAGGGTCCCATCAGGAGGGATCCTGGCAAGACAGAGATGCTGGTACTCTAGGCTTCTCCTTCCTGGGTGAACTCTGAAGCCTCTGATGGATGGAGTCTGCCCCCTGGTGTAGGGGGTCTGGGTCAGCATCTGCTCCCTTTGGATTCCAAATTAGGAGTTCGGCACTTGAATTTGCCATCTATATATAACAAGAGAGAGATAATCCCCTAAAGTGATTTGAGACACTTTTAGGAAGGCAAGAAAGGGAGATAGAATACTATATGGCAAAATGAACATAGTTCTTAATAGGTGCCTGGCCATGCTCCCAAACAATCATGTTCCCTGCTTTCTTAGGGGTTACTCTCCAGTGAAAAAGGCAGATATTGCAAAATGATGATGATGATGATAACAACAATGGGATACTTTCCATGAAGAAAACTGCGATGGGACAGAATAGCTGGGGAGACCTACTACTTGGCTAAACTCAAGGATCTATTTCCAGCCTCATTTTACATTAACTGTCAACAGCTTTTGACACAGTTGATCACTCCCTCTCTGTGAAATGCGGTTTTCACTTGTCTTTGAGGAGATCATGGCCTCACGGTTTTCCTCCTTCACTAGCTGCTCCTTTTCCTTTGCTGGATCCTTCATCTTCCCAGCCGTTAAATGCTGGCAGACCTCAGGGCTCATACCCCTACTCTGTCTACACTCACTCCCTTGGTGGGGCCACCTGATTTTAAGGTTTTAAATAATACCTATCCACTGAAGACTGACTAATTTATTTCTCATGCCAGAACCTCTGCACTGAACCCCAAACTCATATATCCAATGTCTAATCAGAGGTGCAAATTAATCATATCTAATTATGATTCCTCATTTTGGCTTTACCAAGCCTGCCCCATAGTCTTCCTTTCAGGCAAGGCAATGCCATCCTTCCACCAGCCTTGATGCCACCTTTGACCCCTTTCTTTTTCTCACACTGCACGGCTAATCCATTGGCAAACTCTGATGGCTCCACATCTGACCAAACCTCACATCTTCAGCACCTTGGTCCACGCCCACCTCATCTAACCTGGGCTATGATAACAGCCCCCAAATCGTTCCATCTATCTCTGCCCTTGTATCCCATACATTTGAGGACCAGCACAATGCTTTAGGTAATCCTTTAAAAATCTGACTTGAATCATTCACCATCTCCCCTCAAAACCTTGTGATGGCCCACAAGCCCTCACACAATCTTCCTCCTAACCGCTCCACACTTTGTCTCCTGGCTCTCTTGTTCATTCACTCTGCCCTGGCATGGTCTCCTCTGTCAACTTTTTGCAGTTGCTCTTGACTCCTCCCAGAATGTTCTTTCCTCCAGGTTTCCACATGGTGTTCTCCCTCACCTTTTCAGGTCTTTATCAAAATGTCATTGTCTCAAGTAGGCACTCTCTCACTGCCACATTTAAAATGGTACCACCAGCCCCCGCCCCAAACACCCCCTCATGCAATCTCCTTCCCAATTTCCCATTTTACCTTTTCCACACCTCTCATCACTCTCTGGCATATTGTATCTTTTACCTATCTGTGTGTTCCCCACTAGAATGTTAATTGCATGAGGTCAGGGCTTACAACAATGCCTGGCACAGAGAACGCTCTCAATAAATGTTTGTTGACTGAACTAGGTTGCCTAATATTTCTGAATATCAGTAAAGAAAATGTGATAAATAACCCATGCCTACAATATAAGAGTCACATAGGAAGCCAATGAAGTATTGTGACTTAGAGTCTGAGCTACACTGTTTACATGTGAGAAAGTATGAGAATCTTCACTCCACATGCATATTTTGACACTCTGCCCATTTATCAATCATTTATATAGACTAAAAAAGAAAAAGAAAATTTGTTTTGCTACCTGCAATACAGGTTAAAGACCCAAAAATCTTTTCCTTCCCTCTATATCAAAGGTACATTTCCTATTCTTTTCTCACTCACCTCATTACCCACCCACGCCCCAAATCCCACATGAAATAAAAAGCTGAAAACACCTATAAAGTAATGTTACTGAATAATATAGTAATTATTGACAGCATCTCTGAAAACATGTTTTTAAAACACCCAAATATTTTAGGAAAATGGAGCCTCTGGTGAACTGAGCTAGTAGGAAAGAAAAAAGATAAATATGGGGATGGGAGGAAGAGCTGGCTGACCCCTGCTGTAGCATTAAGCCCACTTCTTCCCAAGACAAATCCGAGCTGCATTCACATTGCGTCAACCTCCAAACAAAACGAGCTTGCACCTCTCCCACCTGCCAGGCTGGGATTATATAATTATGAGCCCACAGACAGCAATTGTACATCTTTCAGCAGCTTAGGAAAGGCAACCAAACAGAAGGTAATTGGATTCAGTGCAGTGTGTTAGGCAGGGGCTGATTTTCCAGCATTTAGGTTTCATCAGGCAAGCTTCCTCTCTCTCCATCTTTATGGCCTGCCTGTCCAATTAGACAAGTCAATTGCAGAAGGGCTCCATCTTCCTGAAAATGCAGTTGTGAGGAAGGATCGTTAAGGAGGAGTGCCTGCCATGAGCCAAGGCTTCCGAGGACCTGGAAGAGAGTCTGCCATCTTGCTGCGACTTGTGTCCTTCAATCGTGAGGTCATGCCTGGAAGGCTGCCTAGGATGAAGCCTGGAGGGAGGGAGCCTGGGCATAAGGGTCTTTGTGGGGATAATGTGATAATGTAGTAAGCGCTTGCTTTGTAGCAGGACTGTGCTAGGCACCTTATCGGCATGCTTTACCTAATTTTATACTCACACTAACCTGTGAGGTTGTACTAATACGCTCACCATTCTACAGGCGAAGAAAGAGGCTCAGGGGGTTATGTGAGGCTTTAGTGTTACTCATGTGCTCGCACTATCAGCATTTAGGATTAAGGGGCTCTTCATGAAATGAAGCACCCAGATCCAACACACGCGCGCGCGCACACACACACACACACCCCTTTGTCTCCTTGTAAAGAGCCGAAGAGGATCTTGCTTTAATAGCTGTTGCTGCCTGTGCACATGACTAGAGGTCAGCCGGCTGGGCTGCCCTTTCAGGGCTTTTGACTGCACTCTGGCTGTGTGCCCCGCAAGAATCCATCCTGATGGAGCTGAGAAGGTATGGTTTCTAAATCTGGGCTTTTACAAAGAAATATTGCCATCTAGTGGACACCTGCCCACACTATTTAAAATCTCTGAAAAATCCTAAAAGCAAGGGGAAGGGAAATGTACTTTGGACTTGAGTTGTTTTCTTTTAGCCTCAACTCTTTCAGCCTTGGTTGGAGGTTCCTTGTACGTATTACACCATTAAATAGACTTATTTTTCTTGCCCTAGTCAGTTTGGCGCAGTGAGCATCAGCCTGGGGACTGAAGGGTCCTGGGTTCAATTCTGATCAAGGGTATAAGCCTGGGTTGCGGATTCAATCCCCAGTAGGAGTCATGCAGGATGAGCCAATTGATGATTCGCTCTCATCATTGATGTTTCAATCTCTCTCTTCCTCTCTAAAAAATATATATTTTTTTAAATAGAAATTTTTTTGTAGACACACATCAGTCCTCAGAATTTATAGACTTCTAAAAGTAACATGACCACTGCCTACCACCCCCCTTACAAATCAAGACCTCTTCTTGTTTTCACTATCTTGATAAAGTTACCTCCATCGACCCAGTTGTTCAATCAAGCAACTTGGGATTTATTTTTACTACCTCCTCCTTCCTCACCTGCCCTCCCTTCCCCCAGCATACAGTCACTCACCATATCTTGTCAATCTTAACTCCAAAGCATACTTTAAAACTACCCACTCCTCTCTCTCTATTGCCTTGGTTATAATGCCAATTACTAGTAAAACTAGCTGGGTTTATACAGTAGCCTCCTGGCTGATTACCTTCTTCTTATCTGGGTCCTGCCTAGATTGCTAAACTCATCTCACATCACTCTTTCACGTTGCTCTGCATTCCTGCTACATCAGCCTGCTTTGGGATTTACACATCTCAAGCTCTTTCCAGCCTCTGAACCTTCGACACATGCTGTTCCCATTGGCTGACTTGCTCCTGTCCCTGCAGCACCTACATAGCACCTCTTCATTTTTCTGGTATGAACTGAAAGTACTTGACTCTCAATGGAAATGAAGTCTCCAGTCTTCTTTTTCATGCCATTTGGTTTTCCCTTTTAGGACACATCACTTTTTATAATTACACATATGTGTGTTTGTTCTATAAAAATGTTTTTCGAATCCTCGCCTACCTCATCACTGTAAGTTCCATGAGGGGAGGAGCCATAGCTGTTGAGTTAGCCTCTGTATCCCTGCTTCCTAGCACAGAGTTTTATGTACCAGAGATTAAAAAAATAGGAAGATTGAAAGCTTACTGTTATGGCACATATTACTACCCTTGTTGATAATAATGCTCTACTTTCTTTTTAACACTTGGTTTATTAGAAATGCTGCTGTCATTTCACTAAAGAGGATATACCAAAGATGGTGCTATGGACTATCTGTTTGTGCCCTCCCCGCCCATGCATATGTTAAATCCTAAGGCCCAATGTGATGTTATCCAGAGGTTGGCCCTTTAGGAGATAATTAGGTCATAAAGGTGGAGCCCCAGTGATGAGTGTCCTTATAAGAAGAGGAGGAGAGCTAGCTCTTTATCTCCCTCTGCCACATGAGGATTGAGAAGACAGTCATCTGTGCCACACGAGGTGTATCTTCACCAAACACCCAATCGGGTAGGCACCCTGATCCTAGACCTCCAGCCTCCAGAAATATGAGAAATAACATTTGTCTGAGCCACCCAGTCCGTGTTATTCTGGCCTAGCAGCTCACACTGACTAAGACAAATGGCAAATAAGCTCATGAAAAGATGTTTGACCTTGTCAGGTGTTAATCGGTCTATTCATTTCTACCATATTATTTTAATTATATTATCCTTTGCAGTTATACCAAATTGCTTGTCTTGGTCACCACTCCTGTCCAATTTAGTCCCTAATTCTCATTTCTTGCATTACCAAACAGTCCACTGAAGTGTTTTACAAATAAGAGCAGTTCTTTCCTCTAAAATTGTGGCAACAAACCTCCTAGAATAAGGTTTTCAAGTTGAGGGTCCAGACTCATTAGTGAGTCAAGAAACCCATTGAGTGGGTTGCAACCAGCATTGATTTAAGTTAGAAGATGAAAGACACTAGCTACAAGCAATGTTTAAAATATTAACATTTTGTATCTCCACGAAACAAAAATATGAAGAAGGGAAGCTGTGTTTTTCTTCTCCCCACGTTTCCATCTCAACAGAAAAGAGAACGTGCCTGTCCAGCTTCCAGGAGGGAGACTATTGCTACCCACACTCCCAGCCCTCTCTAGGCCCCTCCTCAGTTGCCCCAAGGAGGGAGCCAGCAGGTGCTAACCCAAGAAATTGGAGCCTAATTTGAATTGGGCTGCTTCTTCTTCTTCTTCTTCTTCTTCTTCTTCTTCTTCTTCTTCTTCTTCTTCAATTCTCACCAGAAGAGTTTTTATTGATTTGAGAGAGAGGAAAGGGGTGGGAGGGAGAGAGAGAAACATTGATGTGAGAAAGGAACATCAATTGGTTGCCTCCCATACACTCCCTGACCCATCGGGAATCAAATGCGCAACCTTTTGGTATATGGGATGACTCTCCCATCAACTGAGCCTCTTCTAATGGCTACCAGGCCAGTTATTTGCTTCCTCTTCTATTTCATGTCTCCCTTCTTGACCCTTTATGGAGATCACACCCTGGGCACAGCTGTTGCTTGGAGCGAGGCTTAGCAATCCTCATGCTCTTTGACCAGCTTTTTGGTGTACAAGGTGGGGGTGAGGCGGCCCGCCTTTCTCTCCTGCACATCGGGTTGGGTGAGTGGATTAGAACCTGCTGCACAGACCTCACCCTTCTTGACTCAGCCAGTCTCCACTTAGAGAGCAGGAAACCCCATGTTGGCTTCCAGACCCAATCCTCCCGCACAGCTAACCAGACCTCCCTGCTGTTAGATCTAATAAATCTGGTTCTTTATTTTATTTTCTAATTGGCTATTGATCTTTAGATATGTAGCTTCTTCAGCAGGGAGCCTTGGAGGTTTGGAGAACCAAAACCCTGATGCAAATGTCTAACAAAAAATATGGGTGACTTTGATAATATATAAAGCAGTTGCATTTCATGAATATTTTAAAACTTCACTCAATTGCTGTAAGACTTTAGGCAAGTTTTTAATCTTTTAGTGTTGCCTTTACAAAATAAGGCGATAGGACCTGATATGCATCCAGAAGGTAGATTGATAACCATATCTACCTCACAGGAAATAGTAGAATTTCATAAGATAATACATACAAAGCCTTTAGGACAGTGCCTTGCACACAATAAGTGCTTAATAAATGTTAGCTACTAGTTGTCCTACCATTTCTCTCCTACTTAAAACACACACATACATGATTTTATTGTATTTCAACACATGTCTGCAATGACTAGGAATTTTAGTCTAAAATACTCTGTCGTCATGGACATCAAAGCAAGGAAAACATGAAGGTCAATAATAGAAATAAAGGGAAACTATGACTCAAGGGAGAAGCAAGTTAAGTAAAACATGCTTTAAGGTCCAAGAGAAGGAGAGAAAAGGCAAAAGATAATGAGCTTTGATATCAGAGGCCTAGAAACATTAAGCTTATGTACCTTTTATGTGATCACCTTAAACTCAGGCAGCACAGCTTCTCAAAGATGTGACTATCAGACAATCAGAGCCTGCTTCCACCACCAACCAGCTGGCCCCGTTTTTACCTGGAAAGCCAGCAACTTGGTGCCCATATAGAGAGTTACTGGTACGTGATCAAACATAGTTGACTGAACACAAAATTGTCTCTATCCCTCCTCTCCATCCCACTGAAATAATATTAAATGAAAAACAAAAAGGTGCAGCAAGTCACATGAATAAGGACAATGGGAAAGAAGACTAAAGCAGATCTGGAATAGAAAGAGGATGAACAAGTGGCAAGGCAACTGACTGCAGAACCAAGGAAGCTGAAATTCAAAGGTCTGGAAGGGTAGGGGGATGCTAACATAAAGCAAGCTGGTTCCTTCCACCCTAACCCACAAAGGCTCTGGGATTGGAGGTGCTGAGCACTTTTGAAGATAGGATGTGAGGTGGGCCTGAATATAGGAGGACAGATTGAAAGTCTGTATGAAAAGCACTTAGACCTTCAAACCCCTGCCACCTCCATTTGCTGTCAGCCACCTCCCTGCCTGCCACCTCACCCCCATCCCCGCCCCGACACACATACTTTGGCTGAAGATACAAGATGTATTCCTCTTAGAATGTAAAGCTCTGTGTGGGCAGGATTTTCATCTGTTTGAATTACTGGCAGATTCCCAAACACCTAGAATTATGCCTGGCATAAAATGCTAAGGGGAGACTGGATAAATATTTGTTGGCTAAATATTTGAATGAATAGATGGTTCAAATAGTATGGCCATGAGCCACAGTTTAAGTGTGAGGTACTAAAAAAACACGATTAAGTGGGAATCTAGATTTAAAAAACCACCATGGGACTTCTAGGCTGCTCGAATACAGGCAGCCAGACTTAAACCTTCCCCACCTCCCAAGTAGAGTATCTGACCCTTTTCTGGTGTGTCTGACTAGCCCAAGAAGAGACCTACAGAAACCAACAGAGGTGTGCAGGCTGACAGCCAAATCTCTGCCATATCACTTACCCCCAGCACTCAGTAAGCCCTGCACACACACACACACACACACACACACACACACACACACGCACAGGCATCAATCAGCCAAAGATCAGTTGATAGTTGAGGAAAACTGCTAAAATGAAAAACAGATTAAAAACAAGAAAACATATTTTCTAAAGTAGAAAGAAAAGAAACTCAAAGGAAATAGGGACAATAAAAAATATCTCCAATTATATATTAATATACACATATATATTTAATACTCTTGAAGAGATGAGAAGATAACACATCCATATAACCAGAACAGTTATTATTAAAAAATAAAGTGTGTATGCAGGGGAGAGAGGTAAGAAAAGAGGCATTTAGAGAATAAAAGAGGTTGTGTGTTTTTTTAATGCCAAGAAGACAAAAATAATTGTCAGTAACAACACATATCATTAGAATGTATATCTCTTAGAGGCAAAATTTATAGCAGGTGATGCAGTTTTGGAGGAAAATATGGACCACCATAATATTAACTTGAAAAATTCTTACGTATTTAAGAATACTTAAAAAGAGGATACCATTAATATAACACTAAAATACACGTGCACGAAATAACAATGTGTATTTTATAAGGACACACAGAATTAAAAAGATGCAGATCAGAATTATATTATCTACAAATAGGAAGGGAATGAGAGAAGAAATAGGGTAAAAAGGTATGAATGAAAATCTAATCAAACCAGAGAAGTTCTAGCACCAATGAACAATGAGGGTAAGTGAGGAACTAAGAAGCGATTGGCTGGAACTTTTGCACTCAAGCTAAAAGAGTGTCACTGCATTCTTCACAACTCTTTTGGTTGGAAATGACAGAAACCCAACTTGCATTAGGATAAACAAACACATGAGAAGGTATGCACTGATTCACGGAAAAATCCAGGGGTAGTACTGCTGCAGGCAGGTACTCAAATGATATCTACAACTCTCAGCTCTGCTATCCCAAAACTTAGTGGTATGAAATAACCAGTTCACTTTGTTTGTGAACTTGTGTATTAGGAATGCAGGGAAGGTTCAACTGAATGGTTCATTTTCAATTCATTTGGCACAGGTGGTATCTGGCCAGGGCCAGAGGTTTCTCTTTTACAATCGTTTCTACATTCACATGCCTGGTACCTCGGGTGCCCCTTGTCCCTATTCCTACACACACACACACACACACACACACACACACACACACACACACGCACACAGTGTGTTGTAGTTTAGTTTTTACTCAATTGCTACTTCTGTAAACTACCCTAATAACTTAGCACATGTAGAGTTCCTTATTTCCATAATTTCTTCAGTAATGCAGTCTGTTTAACATGTGTCCTGATGGAACCCAGGCAAATATCCATGGCCTTGCAGTCACTGTTCTGTGTCCATAGTTAAGCCTCTAAGTGGGCTAACAGGCTGCATAGAGTAAAACTAAATACATACAAAGCTTGGGTGAGAGCAGACTCATGTTCTGAATTCAGAAGGTCTGTAAGCAGAGTTCAGTGCACTGTAAAAGTACAACATGTCATAAAAATGTGGGTTGCCAGTTATGGAGTGAATACTGTGTCTGCGTAGAAAAACTCCCTTCACCTTCACCTTACTGGAAAAGTTGTTTTAGACCGAAACCTTAGAAGGTTTGGGTTTTTGCTTTTCTGTTTGCTTTGGCAAGGGAAGGGGGCACACGTAGAGATACCTTCTAGAAGAGAAATCTGACCTCACTAAGGGGGGATTGGGAGAGAGCCTAGACCTGTGATCTCTAAATACTTTTTATTGTGCATTTTGTCAGGAAACAATGTGACCATGAAGCTCCAATATGTGTTTTTATTTATATACTAGAGGCCTGACGCACAAAATTCGTGCAAGAGTAGGCCTTCCTTTCCCCTGGCTGCCAGCACTGGTTTCCCTCTAGCACCCAGGACCTGGGCTTCCCTCCAGCCGCTGGAAGGCACCCACCTGGGCAGCCCCAACTTCATTTGGAAGGTCGTCCGGTCTAACTAGCATATTATGCTTTTATTATTATAGATTGTATACTGTACTAACAAAAGGAAGAGACACAAAATAAATATAGCTGTGGCTTCCAGTATTTATTTCCTCATGTAATCTAATATTATACCCCAGAAGACTGCCTTGGAGACTGGAGTCAGACCAGTGGAGAGGCTTTTGCAAAGGTCACATGAGGTTTTTAGGAAAATTACTCAATCATCAAGTTCATCAATAAAACACTAATTAATTTATGAATGTTGGTAAAGATAACACACTAACCTTCCTGGTTTAGGAAGAAGGAATACACTTGCTATTATGGGACAGGAACGCCGAACACTGGTTCCTGTGTTATGAGGCTAAGAAAAGAGGTCAGGGTGGCAACCCCATTGTGAGACATAATTAATATTTGTAAAGGGCTTAGAGCCAATCAGATTAAGATGCAGGGTCAAAGGCAAGATTCATTATTACTGCCAGGTTTCTGAATTCCAAGCAGATTCCAAAAATGTGACCTAATCCACCAAGAGCTTAGGCAGACACACAGGCAGAGTAGCTTGCACCCCGCAACATTCTCAAATGGCAAATGGGTAGAATGTGACCTTTCAGTCTCCGAGCAGGAGGCTTTGCTCTCAGCAAAACTTGTTTGACTTCCTTGATTGGCATTCAAGCTTCCTATGATCGGGCCCTGATCTAGCTCTCATCCACTTATTCATTCATTCATTCATCATTTCTTCATTCATTCCATACTTAATGAGCACTACTACTAGTATGTGTCAAGTAGAAGAACTGAGGATATAACAGTAAGCCAAACAGACATAGCAAGAGCCCCCATGGAGCTTCCAGTCTGAGAAGGGAGATGGTTTTTTTTTAATGTACAAAATAATATTAAGCAATGATAAGTGGGAAAGAATTATAATAAACTAAAGGCCCGGTACACAAAATTCGTGCACGGGGGGGAGGGGGTCCCTCAGCCCAGCCTGCACCCTCTCCAATCTGGGACCCCTCAAGGGATGTCTGACTGCCCGTTTAGGCCCACCAGGATCGGGCCTAAATGGGCAGTCGGACATCCCTCTCAAAATCTAGGACTGCTGGCTCCCAACTGCTCGCCTGCCTGCCTTCCTGATTGCCCCTAACTGCTTCTGCCTGCCAGCCTGATCACCCCCTAACCACTCCCCTGCCAGCTGATTGATGTTTAACTGCTCCCCTGCCAGCCTGTTTGCCCCTAACTGCCCTCCCCTGCAGGCCTGGTCACCCCTAACTGCCCTCCCCTGCAGGCCTGGTCCCCCCAACTGCCCTTCCCTGCAGGTCCAGTCACTCCCAACTTCCCTCCCCTGCTGGCCATCTTGTGTCCACATGGGGGCAGGATCTTTGACCACACGGGGGCAGCCATCTTGTGTGTTGGAGTGATGGTCAATTTCCATATTACTCTTTTATTAGATAGGATAGAGGCCTGGTGCATGGGTAGGGGACAGCTGGTTTGCCTTGAAGGGTGTCCAAGATCAGGGTGGGGGTTCCCTTGGGGCATGGGGCGGCCTGGGCAAGGGGCCTGTGGTGGTTTGCAGGCCGGCCACGCCCCCTGGTGACCCAAGTGGAGGCCCTGGTATCTGGGATTTATTTATCTTCTACAATTGAAACTTTGTAGCCTAGAGTGGAGCCAAACCTCCTGCAAACTCTGTGGCAGCAGTCATTCTTGTTGGGGTTTATTTATCTTCTATATTTGAAAATTTGTAGCCTTAAGCAGAGGCCAAGACAGGCCAGGACTGCAGAAGCTTGGCTTCCTCCATCGCTGGAGGCAACCCTAGCCTCCTGCTCTCTCCAGCTCTGTGGCTGATGCCATTTTTGTTGGGATTTACTTATCTTCTATAATTGAAACTTTGTGGCCTTGAGTGGAGGCCTGGGCCCGCCAAGGTGCGTGGAGAGCTTGGCTTCCTCCATCACCAGGGAAACCCAAGCCTCCCTCCTGCTCTCTCCCTGGCTGTGGCCATCTTGGTTGGGTTAATTTGCATACTCCTGATTGGCTGGTGGGCATGTCTTGTGGGCGTGGCTTGTGGGTGTAGCAGAGTGGAGGTTAATTTGCATATTACTCTTTTATTAGATAGGATGAGTTAGAGTGATAGGGGAGACTGCTGCTGACAGTCAAGATGGAGAAAAGAAACTTTTTATCCTCCTGTGTGGAACAACCTAAAAACAGACAAAATATATGAAATAACAGTTTGCAAAACACTATATATCAGGTGACAAAAGGACAGTGATCCCTGAGAGATGGGGAGAATCCTATAAGTCCCCGTGTACTGCCCTGAGGGAGCTTCCAGGCCACAGCAGAGAGAGGGGATTTACAAAGAGCCTGGTGGATTCCTTGTGAGGAAATGGGGATGAGAGTTCAGGAAGATCAAGGCAACTGGGAGTCACAGGACAGAGACCCAGAGAGAAGAGCGCCAAACAGAAAGAGAACCCTGAAATGAGACGTAGGTCCCCCTAAAGCAGGATGATGTCTGTGATGAGTAGGAGGAGGGATGATAAACTTATGCAGGCAAAGCAGCTGCCCAAGGCCCAGGGAAGAAGCTTCTGTCAGGGTTAGAGGTGCCTGTGCCTGATGCTCACTCAGGGTCCAGAATGATGCCTCTTCCCACCAGACCAGAAAACCTTAAGATTTATGGAGCATTGAGTAGACATGCAGGTCTTGCTTCAATGGGGGAGGGGAATTAGCCCTAGAGTGATAACTGTTCCAATTCTGCTGAATCAATCTTAAGAGCAAGATCTAAAAAGATAAATCTGTTTCCAAGTAACTTAACTATATTCCAGAACAGAGCTCAGGGCTATTTATAGGAACACAAAAATATCCAGAACGACCCATTAGAGACCGCTGGAAGTAGATCCATGCCCAGTTGGTAAGGAGACCACACATGACAAATAATTATATGAAAAGGTGCCCAACCTTCCTAGAAACCAAGGAAGTAGAAAAAAAAAAAAAAACAAGTAAGCTCCTGGGGAGAGTTTATATGGGAGAGGAATGTGTTCGGAATACGCTAAAATAAGGCATCTCTTTTACCCCTAAACTTTTAAGGTGGTATGTAACCTCAGGGTAGTTTCAAGACCAAAATAGGCCATATTTTTATTTTTTAAAATGCTAAGATAATAGAATAAAAGCAGCAAGAACAAGTCCTGGCATTGTTGTTGGTATCACTCTGTTACCTCAGTATTTCTAGGGTAATGCTGGAATACTAAAACAAAACAAAGCAAAACACATTTTTTAATCACATTTCCTGAGATTTCCTCACACTCTGGAAAAACATTTTAGATATTTTTGAGAACCATGCAGTGTCAATTGGAGACTTGCACAGAGGTTGGAGACTTGGTATTTTCCATTCTCACCAGAATATAGAGCTAAATGAGTTTACGATCAGAGGGCCAGAGAAAATACTTCCAATCCCCATCACAATTTAGTTCCCAGGTCCTCATCATCTACCGGGCTACTTTGCTTCCCTTCCTGGCACAGCAGGGGACTTATATTTTCTTCGGGGAAGATCTGGGGTAAGTGGTTGACATAGAGAACATTTCTGTTGAACCATTTAAATACTTAGTATCTGAGTGCATTCCACATCAGGGCCATCATCCAGTTCCTCTGGCCAAGTTCTGGAAATGAGCAAGGGCCTGGCACCGCTCGGGCTGGCATTGGTTATCCTTGCTTGAGTGGTTTTTGTAAGTGAGAGCATTCCTGGTACCACTGACAGTGAAGGAGAATCATCCCAAACCTATTCTGTGTACCTGGAAGCCAGGTGGATTATGCAGGAGGGGAAGCTTGAAGGAAAACTGGAGGAAAGTGTGATGGAGGAATGAGGGATGAGCAGGGATTTGTCCCACCCAGTTCCCGCCTTTTCCCCTGAGAACCTGACACCTTCCTTTCCTCCACAGCTCCCCTGGCTTTGGGACCTCTCCCTCTTGCCCCACAATGATTTATTTTGTCCAGGATTTCCTCAACCATTCTTTCTTAGAAAGACCAGAGCCAGAAGGAGAGAAAACCTCAGTCTTCCACCTCCTGCACCCTTATCTGAGGGTCAAAACAGAGAACATGGCCCAGCTGGCGTGGCTCAGTGGCTGAGTGTAGATCTATGAACCAGGAGGTCACAGTTTGATTCCCAGTCAGGGCATATACCTGGGTTTCGGGCTCAATCCCCAGTTTGAGGCATGCAGGAGGCAGCCAATCCATGATTTTCTCTCATCATTGATGTTTCTATCTCTCTCTCCCTTCTCCTCTGAAATCAATAAAAATATTAAAAACAAACAAAAACATAGAACATACTGGTGACCTTATCTCATTGGAAAAATGGGAAGAAAGAGGTCAAGCAGAAGGAGGAAAAGGAAGAGCAGGAGGACCAGGCAGAGAAAAGGGGGAGTAGGAGGAGAAAAATAAGGAAGGGAAAGAAGGGCAAGAGGAAGGAGAATACATGAACTACCCAAATAATGGTATTGTCACTTCCCTCTGTCATTACAATCACTACTCAGAACTGGGAGGTACTTTCACATAAACAGACTTTTTTTTTTAATAGAAAATTTGGACACATTGAAAGCTGAAGAACTAGTAATATCTAGGTTGCAGCTTGCCATAATGAAAAGGTTTTCTAGTTTAATTATCTACAGAAGGGTTGCCACACTTCTTCTCTAAAGAGGCCCATATTTTAGGCTTTTCAGGCCATAAGAGCTCTGTCACAACGATTCCACTCAACCATTATAAAACAGAGGTGGCCAAACACAATAGATAAATGAATGGGTGTAGTTAGTTGTGTTCCAATAAAACTTTATTTACAAAAACAGATGGCCAGTGGCACCAATCTCTTATCTACACAATGCCTTTTCCCCTCTTTATATAGTATGAAAAAAAAGACACTTGTAATGTGAAAAAAATAAAAACATTATTCAGAGTAAAATTATACATTCACTGTAAAAAAATAAATTCATGCTGTATAAAAAAACTGTAGGTTACCCCAAATCCTACCATCCTGAGAAAATCACTGTTAACATTTGACAAAAAAATTGCAGCCCAGCCAGTGTGGCTCAGTGGTTGAGCACTGACCATGAACCAAGAGGTTTCCAGTTCAGGTTTGATTCCCGGTCAGGGCACATGCCTGGATTGTGGGCTCAATCACCGGTGGGAAGGGTGCAGGAGGCAGCAAATCGATGTTTCTCTCTCATCATTGTTTCTATCTATTCCTCTCCCTTCCTTTCTCTCTAAAATCAATAAAAACCTTTTTTAAAATAAATTGCAGATACATGGACGTGTGTGTGTGTGTGTGTGTGTGTGTGTGTTGTGTGAGTGCTTTTTTGTACATGTGTAGGGAATTCTATACATGCTCTTTCATAACCTGAAATGTTCAAAAATATATTCAGAGCATCTTTTCACATGAATATAGTTAGATCTACATCTTTTCACAGGGTTCTTTAGATGGAGGTTCCATGTCTTGTAGATAATGGGTTACTTCCCGGATATCCTCTATATCTCCACTTCCTAGTTGACTACTGGTTGAACTCCTCCAATAATGGGAAATTCACTCATTCTGGAGCTCAAGTATTTGACTTCTAGGCAACAGTGTTTGAGGACACACCTTCTTTAAAACTAGAGGGCCTGGCACTGTCACAAGCCAGAAAGCTCATATTGAGTTAGCAATCATCTAACTTGAGTTAGTGCCTCAATTTGGGGCTAATCCCATCCAGACCTCCGAAGGCTCTCACCCACTTAAGGATGGAACTGTGTTAAATCGCCTCCTGATCTGTAGCCAGTTTGGGCTATACCTCCTGCCTGTGGGAATACATGTTTCAACAAGTCACTTGGGAATTTCCAGGATGTGGGTACTTCTCTCTGACCTAACTTCTACATGGGAATATGGCAGCCTCTGACTGAGCAGAAAAACCAGTTTGTGAAACACTTACCCGGGTAATCTATTCAAAAGGAGGCAGCTCTCCATAACTTCTAGGACAGGTCCAGACAAAGAGTGTGGCTCTGTGCAATAGAATGAATAAAACCCTTAAGACGCAAAGCTGATATCCCAGAATATTGCTCCGAGGCCTGTGAAGACCTGGTCACCTATAGACAGACTGATTTGCCTCATTTTTCATCTTTTTCACGCATATCTGACTGATGCTTTAGTGAGGGTGTTGTTATTGCTTATTGACTAGAAGTTTACAGAAGTAGAACTTCACATGTGAATTGCAGCTAATTTTAAAAATCTGTTGTCCTGAATCATAAAACCATTTCTCTTGCTTGCTTCGTGAGGGATTGTGCAACAAAGAATGCCATCTCTTTTAAAATTGTAAGTTTCATAGAATTCAGATGTTAGAGACCATTCTCTTATAATCTCTTTATTTTAAAGACAAGAAAAGGCCCATTAAGTGATTAACCAGGTTAGGTAATTGCCCAAAATTCACAGAGTTTGTTAGTGACCAAGTCAGAACCAAATGCCAAAGGTTACACCTCATAACGGGTAATATTTTACTTCATTTACTACACTGCTACTCTCTCATAGGCAACTGCTTTGTTTGTTTGTTTGTCTGTCTTGAGAGCCATTGGAGGGGTGGAAAATAGTTGGGCCAGGCATAAAAAGAGAAGGGAAAAATGTTTAAGATAAGTCTGGGAGGTGGTGGGGGAAGAAATTAAATAGGCTCAGGATGAGAAAGGTAAAATTACAACCAAAAATTGCCCAGGTGCTACATGGAGGAGAAAGGGGTTAAGCCCTGGGCTGGGTTCCTGTTATGACTGACTGTAAACCCAAGACAGATCTCAGAGATAACCAATAGAATGCACACTGCGGAGCTAATCCCAGACCCCTGTTCAAGGCTAACGACATATTCCTGGGCTGCACACTCACATTTGTGTCAGCCAGCAGGCACTGCCCTCAGTGAACTGCTTTGACCATGACCACACCTCTTCCCAGGGTTGCAGAATATGGAGATACAAAGACCCAGTCCCCTGGAGTCAATATGGTCCAACTCTGAAGAGCCACCCAACTTCAGTCCCCACTGACTGCAGGGCCAGCTGTAAGCATGTTGAGCGGCAGCTTCTCCCTCTGCCCCTGCCAGTCTCACTTCCTTACGGGTGTATCTTTTAACCACTTGCCCAAAAACTTTCCTCTTGCAGTCCATGTTTCTAGGCAACTCAATCCAAGATACCACCCACATTCACATGCTATGGGTATCACTCAGAATTGGGACTAAAACCCAGGTTTCCTACATCATCATCTCATTAACCCAAACCATTCTCAACTGCCATACCTCTATGGCCAAAGCTCTTTTTACATACAACTTGACATAACCCAGCCCTCTATCAGGGGTGGCCTCCCAAGATATGGGATACTGACCATCAGTGTATTATACAAGTTGATTGGATGGTACTTGCATGGGCTGGTGTTTACTAATTGTTATCTTAGCTTGGGATTCCACAGAAGCAGACCCTGAGATGAGGACTCACATGAAAATGATTTATTAACATCCAGGCCAGCTTCACTGACGTACAGCCTATAGAGTCTCACACACACACAGGGCCCAGTACTTGGTTTAATACCCTTGAAATTCTTAATTTATTAAAAATTTTAAAATCTTGTATTGAGCCCTGCAAATCATAGAGTTGGTCCTGATTAGGACATATTCCTAGAAAACAGAGATAGGGGAGTGGGAAGTGGGATCCAGAAAGGTAAGAAAGGCAAGCAAGAATAGGTAAATGGGATCAAATATATGGTGACCCACAGATACTTAGTGGTGAACATGCTATAATGTATACAGTTATCTACATATTTAAAAGCCTAAGCAACAGGCCGACCGTCAGACCATTTGAGTGTCTGACCGGTAGCTATGATGCACACTGACCACCAGAGGGTAGACGCTCAACTCAGGAGCTGCCGAGCTGCGGTGACTTGTCAGCTGTGGTTCTCAGGTGAAGCACCCGGAACCAGAGAGGAGGGAGCCCAATTCCGGGGAGCATCACCAGAGAACAACCTTCTCGTAATCTGGGACCCCTCAGGGATGTCAGAGAGCCGGTTTCAGCCCAATCCCCACAGGCCAGGCCAAGGGACCCCACTGGTGCACAAATCCATGCACCAGGCCTTTAGTTGAATTATAATGTTGTACACCTGAAACTTTTATGTTGTTAGTCAATGTTACCTTAATAAGAATAAAAATAAAGTGATATCCAGCCAGGTTCCATAAGGGAAGGGAGAGAATTTAGTCCAGTCTTGTAGGCAGCTCTGTAAACAGTGGAGATCCAACCTAGAGTTGTCCTGACTGCAGGAATTGGAGACTTTATACCCTCATGTCCCTTAGTCATTGGAAAAAGGCTGGGCTAGAGGCAGGGACACATTACTTCCTAGTTACTTCCAGCTGTCCCATGAGCAGGCAAAGCAAACCCTGCAAGCTAAGGGTGGTGCTCTGACAAGGGGAGCAGGTCCTAGTGATGAGAATGAAAGCACACCTGAAACCAGTGTGCACAAAATTCAACAAGGATCAGAGGGAGGGAGTGTGGCAGAACACTGACAGTAATTGCTAGAGTTAGGCTTGTACTTAATGTGATCCAGGGTAAGAGACACGCTTGCCTATCAAACCCAAGATTTCATGGGTGCAATTACTAATAGCAAGACAATATATGTAAAAAATAACAACAGTAAGCAAATAAAAAATATAAATGAAAAAATCATATAGGAGGTACAATGATATGAAGGTGAAATATGAGTGGCTGAAGCTTGGACACATTGGCAGAATGGAAAGAACAGTGGATGCAGGGCCGTGGGTAAAGCACAGAGTCTGGAGCCAGATGCCCAGGGTGTGAATTCTAGTTCTGTTCCTTTTGGACTATGTGGCCTACTGTCCCCGTGTCTACCTACTAGGGTTAGGTGGATTAAAAGAGTTAATATATATATTTAAAGCGACATCTGCCAAGTAAGTATTAGCTCTTATTATCCCTGCCTACTCCGTGCCTCTCAAACTATCTGTTGTATTTCATTTTAAAGCTGTTACAGTTGATGCTTTTATACAACATGATAGATACAAAATGAATAATGAGAAAATGAAATAAAAGACATACAAAACCCAAGGCCATAGTTTTAGTTATTAAAGCCAACAGGCAGAAAATTAGTCAGTCAAATTGCTATGAAAGTTTCTATTTGCTCATCTGCAACTCCTATGCTCATCCCATTACAGATGGGTAACAGGTCCCAGACTGACCCTGTTCTAGGGACCAGTGGACTTTGAATAGCCCTGGGTTAGAAAATCTTCAGTAAGCCACTTAAGTTTTTGACGTCTTAGTTTTTAGGTTTTTGCAAGAGCTGAGTGAGCTTATGCACTTATGAAACTATCGAGTGCCTCATAAATGGAGATTGCTGGTAGGACTGTAGGAGTTGATTCTGTAATCTGTGGCCAAAAGATAGAAACTCCAGGGTATGATAGTATCAGTCCCTGTCGGCATCACACTGTTCTGTATAGGCATATGCTTGGAGGTGTCAGGCTCTGTAACTCAGTCAAGCATTTTCTACCACTGTACTATGCAGGAAATAAAGGGCTCCCCTGGCAGGCTGTGGCTTGCACCCCAACAACTACTGCCATCCACAGGTGGCTACAGCCACACTCCTGGGGCAAAGCATCCAAACAGAAACTTCCTCTACCTGCAGCATCCCTTCTGCAGCCTGGTCAAGTGATTTTACCAGAATGATATTTGAGTAGCCTATAGTATTATAGTAGCCTATATAGTCAGAAAGAAAGAGTGAATATAATGACCTTACTACACTAGGCCTCACTTCTCTTCAGTGGGTGAAACTCAACTCACAGACATCCCTCACCAATGCTCTTAGACTCCACTTTCAAGTATGGACTCTGCCCCCACTGGTTCTAAGTGTCCTACTTTGGCCTCACCTTCTCTGTTATCTCCACTCTGTCAAACGAGAAAGCAGATATTTAGGGATATGTGGGGAGTTGTCTAAGTAATAAGATTTCTGAACAGCTGTGTGGGTTTTTTTTTTTTTTTTTTTACTCTTTCTGGACACCCCATCTGATTCATCTTGGTTTCTCCCCATCATCATCTTTAAGGCAACGTGTGGCACGTAGCAAGTGCTCGGTAAACGTTCATTGAATGACTCTATGTACCAATCGTTTGAAGTCTGTGAAAACAGAAGTGGTCCTTCAAAGTACGAACCCTGAATCCATCCAGAAGAAAACCCAGCCAAATCCAATGAATCCATTACGTAGAACTCTGCCATTTGAGGCATTAGGAAACACACATTTCATGGGGGAGAGATGGACGTGAAGCTCATAATGGGTGCATGAAATTAAAACACAACAATCCACAGATGTCTCTCTACTTTCTGGGAAACAAAATCTCTCTGTGGCCCCAGGGCCCTTTAAATTTTACTGTGACTGTTTTCTTAAGAAATTCCTGGAGCGGAGCCTAACTTTGGTGTAGGGGGTTGGCAGCGCGCATATTGGTGGCCCACGGGACTGTTGGCATCAGGGTTGGCGAGGAGTTCGCACGAGAAAGAAACTTCCCGAGAAGTCAGAGCAGCCCCCTGGAAGGCAGCGAAGTGGGGGGCCCCGAGAGTCCTTGAACTCCAGGGTTTCCGTGAATTCGGGAAAGGACAAATGAGAATGGCCAAAGCGGCCAGATGCTGGCGGAGTTTCACAGCTCCCAACCTACCCCCTCTTCCCGCCGGGACGCGACAGGGGTCGGAGTCCGAACCCGGGAACGTTCAGGGCGTCTGGGGCAGAGGGAGGGCTCCGGCCGCAGGAAGGAGTCCCGGCCGCCACCGCCCCGCCCGTCGGGCTGTCCGCCCCGCCCACCCCGAGCGAGGCGGGGCCAGGGCGGGAGAAGAAGAAGGAGGCGGAGGAGAGGTCGGAGCCGTCTCCAGGAGCCCTTAGAGACCGAGTCCCCGGCGGCGGCGGCGGGGCAGCCACCGGCAGACTAGTGAGCGCCCAGCGGTGGACGCAGGTGGTGAGTAGGGGCCCCGCGGGGCCAGAGGCGCTGCGCGGGGCGTCGGTTGGCCAGCTCGGGGGCCGCCTCCGAGTTCCCGGTGCTGGGAAGCGAGATGGAGGGAGGGGACGGAGAAAGGGAGGAAGGAGGGAAGAGTGTCCCGGAGGGCGGGGACTGGTCGGGGCCCTGGTCGCCAGAGAAGGGGATGGGGGAGGGAGGGCGAGGGACACCTAGAGCGGGGACCGACGGCGCGCTCGTCTTGACTGGCGCAGCCGGAGGACGCGGGGAGCCAGGGGCCCTTCGGGGCTGGGGCTGGGGTAGCGGCGCCTGGGGGGAGGGGGAGGGGGTCACGGGAGCCGGGGGAAGGTCTCCCCAGCTCGTTTCCTCGCCCGCCCCGGGCCGTGAGCCCCGAGCCGGTTCGGGGCTGGGAGGCTCCAGTGTTCCCAGCACAGGCTTTGCGGTGCCAGGTTTGGGAGGAGGGCCAGCTTCTGGGGGCGACCTGGCGCCACGCCCCTCTTCTCTACTTTCTTCCGCTCTTTCTGGGGACTGGCCCGCGGGTGCGTAGCCAGGGACCCGCTGGGCGCGGAGGGTCTGGCGGGGAGATAGCAGGTCCGAGAGAGGAAGACCTAGAGCGCACACATCCCGCCAGGGACCCCGGGCAGGTGATAGATACATGGGGAAGTATTCATGTACTCGGACATGACTCTTACGTGATTAAAATAAAAAATAAGAGTATTTTATTTTTACCCGGGCACTTATTGCGTGGATCAGGGCTACTTTTTTCCACTTCATTATTTTCTAAATGTTAACTAGGGCATATCAATGAAAGCTAATTTTCAAACGCCGTAGCTCACGTCTCCAACACTCCCTTGTCCCTCGCCTTACGTTTGGGTCTTGTAAACTTGACTTACATCATTCATAACTTTCGAAAAGGAACTCGTGATTCTCGATAAATCACTGCCGCGGAGTCAAACTTGGGACAACTGGGAATCTAAGAGGAGGAATTGACGAGGCCTGTCATCTTGTGGTCCCCGCCGTCCCCGGGCGTGGTTGTATGTATACAAACAAGTGCATAGAGAAGGAAAATGGACAAAACCGGAGAAAAGGGAGCTCCCCTGTACCCCCGTGTCAGGGCACGTTTAATGGCTGCTCCGAGTGGAAACAAACCGGGAATTTATTAGACCGTGTGGAGTTGGAGAAACTTCACATGACCAGCTTCCTTCCCATCAGTTATCCGCCCCCCCCCCCCCCCGCGTTGTCTTTGCGGACGGACTCTGTTTATATTTCCTGGGGCTGTTGCAGCTTCGTCTGAATGGATTGTCTATAATGAATCTTTTGGATGTTGTCAGAGGCAGGGTCTGTATCTGTGTGTTCTCTCTTTGAAAAGCGGAGTTTGCCGTGGTTTTGAAAGCGCTAGTCCCGTTACTGCACCATCGCGGGTGCTCCTCAGCTCTCCCTGCAGAGATCTCAGGGTAGATCCCTCCAGGATGGCGGCCCTCACCGAGGAGAACCAGGAAGGCAGGCAGCGCTGGAGTGAGGGGCTGGGTATTACTATTGCCAAAACAATCACATTCAAGTAAGGAGCTGGTGTGTGTGTGTGTGTGTGTGTGTGTGTGTGTGTGCATTTTTTAAAAATCAAATTGTATGTATTAGCAAGTCCCCTTTCCGATAAACACAAATGACTCACACATCACATACTTTTTCAAAGTAATCAAACTTTTTATAGAGACTTAAATGATAAAAGGACTTCAGGATCAAATGTTCAGTCCCTTTGAGTGCCCTAACAGTTAACTAGCATCATAAAACCTTGGGTTAGAGCAAAAAAAAAAAAAAAAAAAAAATTCTGTACGGCCTATAAGAACTGTGACTTTAAACCTATAAAAAATGCAGTCATATATATATATATATATATATATATATATATTTGCAGTCGTATTTTTTACTGTGTTTAACCCAGGGTAAATTCACCAGGTATTGAACCCTGACAGCATTTAGATTTGTGTAGAAATACATAAACACGTGAATCTGTGCTTTACAAGAGACTGAAGAGATTAATATTATAAAAATTTTCTGTGTAGCATGCTCCAGGCTGGTTTGAAAGACTAGCTCCCTAACAATAAAATTTGAGGTGTCAGGCTTGTGTTGTTGTCACTTGTTGAAGGAGGAGTGGTTTGTCAGGTGTGACAGCTAAGAGCTTCATAACGAAAACACTTGAGGAAATGGTTAGGTAATTCAAGATTAGTTCTTGTTTTTTATGTTGAAAACCTCTCTCTGAGAAAAACAACATTCACAGCGGGGGGGGGGGTGGAGATAAATGGTGATGAAAGGAGACTTGACTTGAGGTGGTGAATGCACAATACAATATACAGATGATGTGATGTATTATAGAATCATACACCTGAAACCTATTCAGTGTTATTAACCAATGTTAGCCCAACTAAACTCAAGAAAAACGAAAATTCACATTTAGAATTATGTCATTTATTGTGTTGGATTTCTAATGGGTGTGTTGTTTTCTTTTTTAATTTTGTATGTCAGCTTAAGCTTAAGCTAGGGAGGTAGATTGTGGAAGTCAAATACAATTTTTCTGAGGCCTGATTCGGAAGAGAAGCAGTTTAACAGTGGTTTGTGGTTTGGGTTTTGGTGTCATGAGGACAGACTTGGATCCGAATCTCAGTTATTTAACCTTTTTTCAGTTTGCATTGTAAAATGGGGATGAAAGTGGTCTCTCTTTCTAGGGTTTTTATGAAAGTATATGAATCTTTGGAAAACACTTTGCACCTAACACACAGTTAATGTCTGAATTATTAGATGTTTTCTGATCTAGCTGACTTTGGCAGCGGGCTCTTGGATAAATTATAAGATGGCAGCTAGAACCTTCAGGAAATGCTGGATAGTGTAATTTTAAATTCAAAATTAAAGAAGGTGCCTGATGTTACAGATAGGTAGATAGATGATAGATAGATGTAAAATATTTGTGTACATATGTGTTATGTTTCTCCCACAGTGATATGAATAATTATGTTTAATGGATTAACAGTTTCAGTATGCTTTTAGTGTTCAAGTTACAGATATACAATATTTTTTAGAACTAGGCAGTCAGAAACATATCATTAATCATATTTAAATTTAAAGAGCATTTATATATTTCAAATAGTCCTGTTTATTAGCCCTGTATAGGAAATTAAACCAGGAACAGAAGTATTTGTCTTTAACCAAGTATGACTTTTAGTTAAAATATGAAGAAATGTGACCCAGGGGTATCCAGCTATTTACTTTCTCATGCACTGATGTCCAGTGCCAACAGAGAAGCCACAAGCAATGTTTAGGGCTGATTGGGAATGTTTAGTAAACGTTTGTAAAAGCCTTATGACTGATGATAAACTTCCAGGGGAATGCATGTTCAGTTAATTCAGGAAATTGACTCATCATTGAAACATTTGCAAAATTTTAAAAAATGCTTTCATCTTTAAAAACAAACCCTTTTATAAGCGCCTTTTGTTTTTCTTAATGTACATTGGGTGCCAAGGATTGGACCGATTGGGATCATAGCTCGTGCCACACATGGCTTCTCAGGTTACTAATTGTTCCACAGGGACACAGAGATGGTGCTTTATAATATTTTAAAATAGCTGTAAAGGGTATAGTGTAGTTATGAATCATTTCTTGACTATCACATTGTACTCTGAAGCAGTGGAGGACTTGACTGAATAAATTATTGATTCTTTTTACTCCTAGAACAAACATTGTAGCATAGTGATGGATTCCTGGCTCCTGCCTCTAGGTGTGTAGAGTGTGGCAAGTTACTTAATACCTCTGTGCTTCAATGAGGTGTTGTGAGAAAGTCATGAATCAATCTGTCTAAAGCATTCAGAACAGTGCCTGATACATAGACTATCTATAATAATAAAAGCATAATATGCTAATTAGACCGGACATCCTTCCGGACGACCTTTCGTATGAAACCACGGCAGCAGGGAACAAGGCAGAGGCAGCCGCCCACAGCAGTGGGGGCCAAGCCCCTTGCACAAATTTTGTACATCGGGCCTCTAAAGTTCAATAAATATTAATGTTAAATTATTACTTACTGAAATTTTCTCTTTCTAAATGTTATATAATGTGCATGTATCATTTTTGTAACAAAAAAACAACTGTACAAAATTTCAATGTTTCCCAAAAATCTAACAAAGCTCAGTATTTTTAAAAAATCCTGCCAAGTAGTACTTATGAAGTAAGAGAATAAATATACTTAGGCAATTGTCATTGCATCTTTTAAATGTGAAATGTGACACAAGTTAATCCTCCTAGATCTCAATCTTATTTCCCTTTCTTATTAGCAACTTAAAAAGAAATCAATAATCCATGAAGTCCATGTTTTCTAGGTTAAGTAGGGAAAGGGCAATGTGCACAGTTAGAGAGCATTATTACAATTACAACCAGGTTTTAAAAAGCGTGTGCATAAACAAAAAGTCTAGAAGAACATCCAGACAAATGGATGATGGGATTCTGATGCTTTTCCCCTTTTCTCTCCCCATTTTCCCCAATGAGCACGAATCCTATATAATAAAAGCCTAATATGCTAAGTGTCCAGGCATTCAGTCGGTCGTTCAACCAATCAAAGTGTAATATGCTAATGATATGCTAAGGCCGCTCAACTGTTCACTATGATGTGTACTGACCATCAGGGGCAGATGCTCCAACTAGTAGGTTAGCTTGGTGCTGGGGTCCAGCGGATTAGGACTGAGCAAGACAGGCCGGACATGCCCTGGAGCCCTCCCGCTGTCCCTCTCTAGCTGGTCAACCTCCTGCGTCCCTCCCCAGCCCTGATCGTGCACCAGTGGGGTCCCTTGGCCTGGTCTGTGGCCTCTTGCAATCCGGGACCCCTCAGAGGATATCAGAGAACTGGTTTCAGCCCAATCCCTCAGGCCAGGCCAAGGGACCCCACTGATGCATAAATTTGTGCACCGCGCCTCTAGTATATAATAAAAGCCATCCATTTGTGTAACAGTTAACTCAGTGAAAGTTCTGATTTATTAGCTACAAATAGCAGGATTTTGTTACTGTTTTAGAAAAAAACACACCAGCCCACATAGCAGTTAAATGTCAAAACCTTGGTAGTGAGAACTGGTTAGCAGTACAAGAAAGGTTCTTTCAGAAGTTTGCAGGTTTATCTTTTACAAGTTGTTTGCAATTAGGCTCTGTATACCAACCTAGTCCAACAATCTTGACTATGGAAGTTGTCACGGCATTGATGAGCTGCATGCACACAGCACCTTCAGCATATTTGATGCCTGCCAGACAGTCACAAGGAAGACACAGTGCACTTAATTTAACAGGAAAGTTCGATAGCTAAAAAATACTTCTGGCAGAATTGTGTGACTCCATTTATTGAGCTGTTCTACATCCTGGGCCCAGGTCTAAGCCCTTTACATACATGGTCTTGCTCAGTCTTCTCAACTGAGAAGGAGGAAGTCAAGGCTCCCTCAGTGGCCAGACCAAATGTCGACCCAGAGTTGTTCAGCTCCACACACCACTCACTAAGCACTGTGCTAAGATCTGAAGTGGAGGTGGGTCCAGCTTCTCTTACGGTTGGGATGACCCACCTGAGAATTATCATTGCCTTTCATTGGTATCACCCTTCTTCAGCCATAGATGTTGAAATTTCTAGAATAGTGTCAGAGACCCAGCAGGACCAAAGTGATCTGTGAAATCAGCCTCTCCCTATCCTCCATTCCCAAAGAGGGCTTGAGAGTCCAGATGAAGGAACTGGCCTGCTAAGTCCTATTCTAGAACCAGCTCAGACCAGTCGGTCCTCATCCCTGTCCTCACCCCTTTTCCTCTTTTAGGAATGAAAGGAGAATAATGAGCAGGTGACTTGGATCCCGAGCAGAGTGTGGAGGTGATTTCACTGAAGGTTACTTCTGGCTGAATTATTCCACTTATTGCCGCGTCTCTTGAAAATCATTTCTAGTGTCACTTAAATGTTTGGTTTATCATGTCAGGCTTTATTGGGTATCATAAAAGTGCTTAGCTGTGAGAGTCTGGTTGCCATCCTCTGACAGAGAGGGTTTTTGTCTTCTTTTAATGGGCCTGCATTTCAGAGGATTACTGTATAATAAAAACCAGGGTGTTGCAGACTCTTAAGACTTTTCATACCTTCAACTCTGCTGGAGAATTAATAGCTAAAAGAAGAATTTCTTTTAGGTCTATCTTAGTAAGTCAGTGGCTAAGAATCTTTTGCAATTTTCCTCATTCATTGATTGTAAGCAGATGATTTTGGAACCAGAGGGATAGGAGGCCTTACATACCCGTGTGCTTTCTTACGGAATAGACTTATCATTTCCCTTGCAATTAATGCCATGTAATTGACATAGATCCTGATTGGTTGACTCAGGAGAAAGTGTAACTTTTGATTTAACTTGGGTTGGCGTCCTCACAAATGCTCACTGGAGTGGGTTCTGAATCAGCCTTCCTCTCTGCACTTGAATTTTGTATATAGAGAGTTGCGTTCATTCCAATAGCTGTATGCAAACCAACATGAACCCTGTAGGGTGGACTCTTGACTTTACTGATGTAGAATAATCAGGCTTTTATTAAGCTGCAGATTACCAGCCAAGATGTCCCTGAGCACTGGATAGTAAACTCTCAGCTCCACTGGGGACCCTTTGACTAAGGCCCCAAGCTTTCAGTGACCTCAAATTTTGCCTGCTTTTCAGGGAGAAATTACTGCAGAGGAACATGGTTTAGCTCTCAACATGAGCTAAATAAACCTAAGGATGGAAAGAGGAGTCAAAATCCAAGAGTTGCTTGGGCTTTATTAAGACTCAGTGAGGACTTGATTGATATAAAACCATCACACCAGTTTAGTCAACCTGAATCTCGGGCAAATTGGGCAAGTGTTGAAACCAGCACTGTCCTGTACTGAAACCTTTGAGTTATTAGTCTGTTGCTGGCACAGGAGACCATCTTCACATGAGTGTATAAGGTCATGATCAGCCGCTTCTTAGACAAATTGTTAGGGAGGGTTGGATGTCTGGCCAAGGAGCAGAGGATTGGATTGTGACTTCCTGACAGAGCTGTCTTGAACCCATGTACAGGTTATTCACTGCCCAAGAGTGCTGGCCAAGGAAACAAGTGGTAACTCAAATCTTCTTAAGGAAACCATGTGTTCTGACTCAGTCCGCCTCTGCCAGAGGAAGGGGCACTTCTTTCTGATGCCCTCAAGCCTGCAAGGTCAGGTCCACCAGGAGGGGTTGCCTCTCTCTAACGCACACAAAGTTGTGATACGGTCAGCAGTTGCATTGCCTCTCACAGACCTTCCAGCCCTTGAAAGCCATGAGCCAGCAGAGTCTGACACATGTAGATGCTTAATAAATGCCAGTGGGACAAAGGAATAAAGCATGTTCTCTACAGCGTGTGCCAGCCACGTGCATGAGCCACTGTTCTTTTTTAATCAAAAAAGTAAAATTGATTGTACTGGCTAGGAATGCCTGTTCAGTGGTTCATGGTCCCTGTGACAGGCTTCAATCCATCATTTCCTAAGACCAGCACTTGGGGTGGTGTTGACATTGCTGACTGTTGGTCGAATGCCAACAACTTGCTTAGTATTGCCTGACACATGCCGGGATCCCCCGCACCCCTTTTGTAGTCCACCCGATGAAAGGAATGCAGTGCTGACTCCTGGGAATGGGCACAGGGGTTCATGTTATCTATTGACCAACGGTGGGCTCTCCCCTTGGGGACAGGATGCAAAGGACAGTGTGGCCTTAGGAGCCTTTGGAACTTACCTATGAGCACTGCTTCTTGTGTAAAAAGACTTTTCTGGTTTAGGAGGTAACAAGTAGGGAGCCTTGTTGCTAAAGCTACCAAAAACTAAGAAAGGGAGTGTGTGTGTGTGTGTGTGTGTGTGTGTGTGTGTGTGTGTGTGTGTATGTGTGTATGTGTGTATGTCTGTCCGTGTCCGTGTGCCCAGTGCCAGCTCGTGCTTCTTGCAGACCTTTTCTTTTAAGTTGATCCTTTAGAAAACCTACTCTCAGAATTAACTTCCCTCTCCTGGCTCCTCCCCTGGGAGGCGATCTGCACAGCCATGTTTAGTGGATCAAACTGCTAAGGCAGTGGTTCTAAGGATGAAGGTTTGTACTTCGGACCTTGGTCTTCTACTGCTTCATGGAGAGGCTGCACCTTTGTGGGACAAGCCCACAGGCATAGGAAGGTGAACGCCTTTCACATTTAATCTGGTTAAATGCAGCTTTCTTCTGGCAAACTCTGATTCCCAAAGCAGAAATGGCAGGAGATAACAATCCCTAACAAGGATTCCCTATAGATTTTTTTTTAGATTGCAAACTTAACCTGTTGCATTTACAGTATAATTTGATTTTACAAAATTCCAGGAGTCTCAACTTTTCAGGAATATTTCTCCGTTGAATTAAGCAGAATATTCCAGCACATGCTTTGCCCTCTTTTTTTTTTTTACCATAAATATTTGATGAGCGGTGACTGTCCAAATCCAGAGAGCAAATAAAAGCTCCTGGCATGCTGCCTGGGAAGCAGCCCTAGTGCCTCTCATTCACCCACAGGTCTCTGACTTCCTTCTGGCTGTAATAAACATCAGGGGGCCCAGGGACACCCACACCCAGCAGGTAACATAAAACAGGGCAGAGATCAACTCTCCATGTTCACTCTGTTCACCTCCTGAACTCTGGACCCAGCTTCCTCTAATTTACTGACTTGAGAACTCACCTGCCTTCACCCAGGTTTCCCAGATCCCTGAGCTAAACTCCTTAGCCTTGTGTCTTCCCAGCTGGTTTTGTCTTGTTCTTCACACTCATATGAAAAACGGCTTATAACAACCTCTTCATTTTTTAAAATAGGCAGTATATTTATATTGTCCCCAAGAACTTTACAACCCTATCAAAAGGTTCACACTGAGAAAGCTTGCTCCCCTCTCATCCAAGCCTTTAGCACACTCTCTCCAGGTAGCAACCTGTAAATACAACCAAATAAGAATATATATGTTTATTCTTCCTCCTTTCACAAAAGATAGCGTATTATATATACTCTTCTGGCATATTATAAATACTCTTCTGTGCCTTGCTTTCTAAAATTAGCAGTACATCCTGGAAGTCTCAGCTCAGCACATAGAGGTCACTCTCAATCTCGCTCTCACTCTGTGCTCTCTCTCTCAGCATAATAGTTTTCCATTGTGTGGACGGACCATAATTTATTTGGCCAATGTCTATTACTGGGCCTTTGGAGTATTTCCAGTCTTTTGCTATTATAAACTGTGCTGCTGCAACAAATAAAGGTGTAATAAGTCATTTTGCCCTTGTGCAGGGGTACCTAAAAGCCAGATTCCCAGAAGTGGGCTGCTGAATCACAGGGCTCATTAATCCCCCTCTGGAAGGGCTGACTCATATTGCCCTCCCACAGGCGATGTACTACTGGATGGCCTGTTTCTCCATAGCCCCAGCAGCAAGAAGTGTGTCATCTCATTTTATTTTTCTTAATCTGGTAACTTTGGGTCATTAAACATTTTCAAATAACGAGTAGGTGGGGGTGGTGAGCCATTTGTACATCTTTTCTTGTGTGCTGTTCACACCTATTGATCCTTTTGTGGGCATTTATTGACCTTTCTTCCTGAAGCAAGACTCTTGCCTACACTGCTGTCAAAATCTCTTAGATACTGACTTAAGAATGTAATGGCTCTTTTGGGCCTAAGGGTAGAAGTTGGCTGCCAGATTGTCAACACAAAATTGAGAGAAGTGGAAAGTAGGGTTTTATGCCAGTCGCTAATGTCTGATTTATAAATAGTTTTCAGCTAATGGTATTATTAAACTGGGGCTTCTCCAAAACCATTATGAGGATGATCTTTGAGTCTAGAATTTCTCCCTCTCCAACAAAAACAAGAGAGAGAGGTTGAGATTATATAAATTCCAATGGTACTTTCTGCAGAATCTCGTAAGCAATGTGGAGTTTTCCATTTACATGCATCTCCGGAAAGGTTATACACACCGCATTTTTAATCTGCTGAGGTGGGCTCCTTTTCTCCCTTTGATCTCACAGAGAGCTGTTTACTCCATTTCCTAGGTGAAAGAGAAGAGAAAGTAAGAGTACAATGTGAGGAGACCGGCCAAAGTTCAGGATTTGAACAACAGGTGTGGAGTTGGAGTTGCACACTGTCATCTTTCTTTTTGAGATGTTGTTTCAGTCAGCTCTTGGGTTGCTAGTGTAATGTACATTAATGTTCCTCTATTTAAAAATGAAATCCATCGAGAGAGAACTTACAGATTAGGGCATAGACTGTGCTTTTGTTTGTTTGCATTTAGAAATTCATAAAGTTAGCTGACATCTCCATCAAAAAGAAACAACAGCAACAACAACAAGAAAACTTCACAACAGTGATCACGAAAACCTCTCCCCAGAGTTCCTGCACTTTGCTCCAGAAAGGAGGACCTGGTCTCCCAGGCCCGTGCTCCCTTGTCAGCTTCTGAATACGTGAATTCTGATTTTTGTGGAAGTTGCTTTTCATCTCTCTAGAGGCTTATTGTTTTCTCCCAGTGTTTCTCCTTCCCTGTCCCTGAAGTGTTGCTCTCCCCACTATAGTGTCAGCTCCATAGGACAGCTCCTGGTCTGTTGCTCTGTCCCCAATATCTAGCATGTGACCTAGCACCTTGCAGTGCTCCATTGATAGTGGATGGACGAATGCTACTACAGGTACCTAACATGCTGTACTGTTTGTTTATTTTTGTTTATCTGCTCGATTGGGCTGTTGGCCAGGTCTTTGTGATCAACATTTTAGGGATCTTACGTCAGACATGGACCTGATTGGGGCTGGGGTGGGGAGAGAATCATGTTAGCCATTCCTGGCCTGTCAGCAGGATTCTGTAGCCCTTATGTGCTCTCTGACAGCGTACATGATAGTTTGGAGCGAAAGCTTGCAGCCCGAATCACCTGGGCAAGTCACCTGACCTCACAGATCACTTGGCCCATTTTCAAAATAGTTAATATCACCATATTTCAGCAAATCTAAGATGCCATCAATTATGAGATGTGACATTATTCCGTGTGCCACAAAGAGAAAAAATTGCCCATTCAACTATAACCTACACCAGTGGTCGGCGAGAGTCACGGTTTGCCGCTCTGTTGACTAATGAGTTTGACAACCACTGATCTAGACTCTCGATTCCAATAATTACAGGCTGTTGTTGTTCCTTGTGATTAAGCCCCTATCCCAGTGGTCAGCAAATTCATTAGTCAACAGACGGCAAACCGCAGCTCGCGAGCCTCAGTTTGCTGACCAGTGACCTCCACCAACCCTAAGAGTGTGTTAGTTTTCTATGACTGCTGTAATGGATTGCCAGAAATTTAGCAGCTTAAAACAATACCCGTGTGTTATCTCACAGTCTTTAGAAGTCAGCATGGGCTCTCTGCTTTGGGTTTTACACAGCCGAAATCTCACTGGGAGTCTTCAGGAAGAATCTTTTTGCAGGGTCATTTAGGTTGTTGGTAGAATCCAGTTCCTTGCTTTGTGGGACTGAGGTCTGCCTCTTTGCTGGCTGTCAGCTTGAGGCCACCTTCAGCTCTTTGAAACCTCTCCCTGGTCCTTGCACTTGAACCCTATAATCTCAGAGCCAGCAGTAGCATAAGTCCTTCTCGTGCCTGGAATCTCTTTAAGGGGCCCTTCTGCTCCATTTCTCTGCCTCCCACCAGAGAAAATTCTCTCTTGTTAAAAAAAGGCTCATTTGATTCGATTGGGCCCACCTGGATCATCCAGCCTACTCCCCTGCGTTAAGATCTGTAACCTTAATTACACCTGTGAAGTCCCTTTTGCCTCCTTACAGAGCATACTCAACGGTTGAAATGTGAACAGAATATGCTTCTTAAAATTGACAAAATACTATCTTTATTTTGGGTTTAGGAATAAAGGAGCTACTAATGTATTATAGCATTCAGCCTGTTAATAGTAAGTGCTCAGGTGTTAACTATTGTTATTGTAATTATTTATCATAGGGCTCACAGAATGCCCATCACCTTTCATTTCGATTGCAGTTATTCTCACAGTTAAATGTGTTTGTCCAACCCTAAGAGAAAAGAGTGTGGCAGCAGTTCATTTGATGACAGTGAGGGTGATAGTTACTCCTTGAGTGACAGCTGCATACCACGTGCTAGGAGCTTCACATACACTTTCTCTCACCTTGCAGTAGCCCTCCGAGGTAGGGAATACATTTACAGGTGAGGAAGCAGGGTCTGAGAGGGTTTATACTGCTTCACAGCAGGCAGTAAGTGGTGGTGGCACCTTGCTCTCAACCCAGGTCTGTCTGACTCTGCAGTCAGCCATCTTCATGGCGCCAGGTTACCTGTCCCACAGTCCCTGGGGGTACTGTGTGAGAAGTGCAAGAGGAAGAGGTGTTCACCAGGTGTGTGGGCTGGAGGGGGTGGCCTCCTGGAAGGGGAAGGAACATAGAGAACAGACATTGCTCTGTGAGGTGTCTCTCTTGTACTCATATTTGTACTCTTTGCTAATAATTGTTTAACTCATTGAATACTAAAGGCCTGTTTTATCATCTTTTTTCCAGTTTAAATAAGCACAAAAATGATCTTTTGTCATTGATATTATCAGTTACCTATGCTACGGGGAGATAGCTCTGAACAGTATTGTGATATCTTGATTTATAATAAGAAATATATATATATTCCTCATTTTCCTGGCACAGGACTCCTAAAAACTTTGGAATTTCTTAAGTGATGAAATAAAGGTATCTTGCTTATGTTAATGAGGTGACTTTTGGACTTCACCTAAGGATGGGGGCTGTTTGCGAGGAAAACCAATCCCGTGATTAGAAGGTTGGAACTCTCAATCCCACTCTTCAGACTTCCTGGAAGCGGAGAAGGCGGGAGTTTGAATCAATCACCAATGGCTGGTAGTTTAATCCATCATGCCTACATAATGAAGCCTCCATGAAAACCCAAAAGGATGAGGTTCAGAAAGCTTCTGGGTTGGTGAACAGGTGGAGATGAGGGGACATGGAAACTCAGTGCCCTTCCCCCATTCCTTGCTCTCTGCATCTCTTCTCTCTAGATGTTCATCTGTTTCATTTAACATCCTTTGTAATAAATCAGTAATATAGTGAGTAAATGGGTTTTCTGAGTTTCTGAGCCACTCTATCAAATTAATCAAACATAAGGAGGGGGTCCTGGGCACCTCTGATCTATGGCTGGTGGGTGAGAAGCACAGGTGAAGTTGTAGGGCTGAAACCTTAACCTGTGGAATCCGATGGTATCTTTCGGTAGATAATGTCAGAATTGAGTTCAATTTTAGGACACCCCGCTGGTGTCCATTCCTGATGGTGTGGAAACACCCCCCTTTTCCTCCTCAATGAAAACTGGGATTGTTGACCAGACCAGACCCTTTTATATAGTGTGTGTGATTTTTAGCAGTAGGAAACTTCTTCTTTTTAAGCCGTTATAAGTATAACCTGGACAAACGGTCAAGGAGAAAAGGAGGAGAGCAGTTTCGCAGAACTGGAGTAAAAATAGTCCTCGTTGGAATTCAATAAACTACTCTAAGATCACAGTTTCTAGAGTTTTCCTAAGACACAACTACAGATTGTCTGTCTCAGACTCTTCAAATTCAGCTAGATGTTGGAAACCATCTAATTATCTTCCCATCAAAACGTGCTTTTCTTCCTGCTTCCTCTGAAAAAGTCAGTGCAAAACATCTCCATCCCCCCAGGAAGCCAGGCTCTGAACCCCTGAGTCATCTGGAGCCCCTCCCTGCTCTCCACCGCCCTGCGGCTCAGGCACCGCTCACTCCCTACCAATGCCTGCACATCTACTTCCGAACTAGCCCACATGCCTGCTCTCTACCCTTACTGCCTCTCACCTGGATTGTCGCCATGGCTTCCTAGCTGACCTCTGCCCTCCAAACTGCCACCAGGGTGATTTTTCTAAAACATAGATCTAAATGTCACTTCTTGTCTCCCAGCTGCATGAAGGCATTATAGTTAGTGATGAGTTTCACACTGTCCAGGTTCAAGGCCTGCCTATGCTTTTTATGAACTCTGGAATCTTAAAAGAGTAATTCGGTTGCTCTGTCTCAGTTTCCCCATCTGTAAAATGGAAGTGATAATAACACCTACCTCACAGGTTTTGGAATTTAAGTGAGTTAACATGTGTGGAGCACTTGGGACAGTGCCTGGCACACAGAAAACCCTCAGGAAGCATTATTATCCCATAGTTCTTGACAGCACAACCAGAGCTCATCTTTCCTACCACTCCCCACATCATCGCTTCCCCCTCCCGGTGCTGTGCAAAGCGTGATCTGCAGACAGAACCGTTTGCTAATGGTCTGCAGCTAGGTGAGTGCACACACGAAGAGTACATAGTGAGAGATTTTCATAGCAATTAAAACAGTCACTTTACATCTCTTGAATCTAATAAAAACTAGACTTGCATTTTATATTTCATTTTTCTAATGGTTTGCTTTTATTGCATTTTATAAAAGTATTGGTCCATGATGAATTGGAAATAAAACCAAAAAGCTGACTGATCTTTCACCATGGATAGCTTGGGAAGCATTTCTGTGTTCCCACACACCCTTTCTATTGATCCACACAGGCCAGGTTACCCATACTCACCATGTAACATTAAATCTCTCTGGATTTTTGTTACACCGTTTCCTCTGCCTAGAGTTTATTTCACATTAAGCACCTGTAATAAGTGCCAGACTCTGGGGTCATAGGATGACTAAGGTACAGCCTCTACTTTTGAGAAAGTTTCACTCAAACTACCCAGCGAGTTCCTGCTTGTCTTTTGAAACCTAGCATAATTACATTCTTTCTTTCATCCATTAAGAAATGATTTATTAAATATCAACTGTTTACTAGGCACTTGCTGCATTCTGTTCCTGCCTTTAAGGGCCACCAAGTTAATGGGGGTGACAGACATGCAATGGCAGTAGGATAGAATGTTAAACAGCAAGGTGAGGAGGGAAGTGTGGAGGTACAGGGGAGGGTGTGCCTGGCTCTGCCTCGGCTGGGGCAGGGGCATGGGAAGGTCAGAATGGTTTCACAGTTAAAGTAGATGCAGTGTCGTCAAAAGATGAAAATCCAGATCTTGAGGGCAAGCCCAAGGCCAAAGCCCAGCTCTGTCACTTGCCAGCCATGTGACTTTGAGTGACTGCCTCTCTATTTTATTCTGTTCAGGCCACAAAACAGAATACCATAGACAAAGTGGCGTATCAGTGATAGCAATTTGTTTCTCCACTTCTGGAGGCTGGGAAGTCCAAGATCATGACACCATAGGTCTGATGAGAGCCCCCTCTCTGGTTCCTAAACAACTGTCTTCTCTTCTCCCTGAGTTCTTACATGGGGAAGGTGAGGAGCTGTGTATGGTCTCTTGTGTAAAGGCACTAATCTTACTCATGAGGGCTCCACTCTCGTGACATAATCACCTCCCAAAGTACCATTACAGCTGGGTTTAGGATTTCAACATGAATCTTAAGGGAACACACACGTTCAAGACCATAGTACTCTCTGAATTTCAGAGTCCTCCTCTGTAAAATGGGGATAACAGTACCTCACAAGGCTATTTTGAGGCTGAAATTATTATATACACACTAGAGGCCCAGTGCATGAAATTCAGTGTGTATATAATAATTTCACGGGGGTGGGGGGTGGGGGGGGAGACTGAATGGTACAGTTTTACCTGCCATACTCTCTAATCTGGGACCTCTCGGGGGATGTCCGACTGCTGGTTTAGGCCCTAAACCAGCAGTCGGACATCCCTCTCACAATCCTGGACTGCTGGCTCCTAATTGCTACCTGCCTGCCTGCCTAGTTGCCCCTAATGGCCCCCCCACCCCCCCGCCGGTTTGATAGCCGCTAACTGCTCCCGCTGCCAGCCAGATCACCCCCAACTGCCCCCTCCCTGCTGGACTGGTCACTCCTAACTGCCCCCCCCCCACCCAGCCTGTTCACCCCCAACTGCCCCCCTCACCAGCCTAGTAGCCCCTCACTGCCCCCCCCCCCCCACCAACCTGGTCATAGGCAGCCATCTTGTGAGGGTGTGATGGTCAATTTGCATATTACCTCTTTATTATATAGGTTGGGTCTAGAACAGTGCCTGACATCTATAGCTGCATAAATGTTAGGTGATATTACAGTTACTGGCACCTTTTTAAATCTCTTCTTTACCCCCATCGCTGGACATCTGTAGCTTGTCTGGGTTTCCAGGGGTAACCAATTATTACACCAAATGGTACAGTTTTACCTGCCATACTTCTGGCTCCCCTCCATAATGTATTGTGTCCCTTGGAGTCAGTGACATTCTTTCATCATTATATTGCCAGTGATGGGCAGTGTCCAGGGCAGAGAACACTCAATGGATGTTTAGAGAATTTCTATTGTATTAAAGTAATCCAACTTCGAGCACTTTTGAGAAAGCTTTGTGAGGAGCCTGGTTGTCACAGACTGAATGTTTATGTTCCTCCACATTCATGTGTTGAGGTGCTAATCTCGAATAGAAGGGTGTTAGGAGGTGAGGCCTTTGGGAAGTGAGTGAGGCTCCCCTGAATAGGACTACTGTCCTTATAATAGGGCCCTAGAGACTGGTCTTGCCCCATCCACCTGAGAGGACACGGTGAGAAATCTGCCACCTCTGAACCCAGAAGCAGGCTCTCACTGAATCTGTAGTGCCTTGATCTTGGCCTTCCAGCTCCCTGTCTGTGAGAAATACCTGTCTGTTGTTTAAGTCACCCAGTCAAGGGTATTTTTGTGATAGCAGCCTGAATGGACTAAAACGCTGGTCAAACATTTATTTCCATTTTACAGATGGAGAAACTGAGGCTCTTTCTAGACAGTTTCTGTTACTTATCCAAGGGCATGGAGCTAGCAAATGGCAGAAATGAGAGCAGAATCCCACGCTTCTTGTTTTCCTGTTTTGTGCAGCCTTGTCCAATGTACCCTGTGAGTTGGGGGGTCTATCTGGGTGCCGGCCTGCCAGGCTCTGAACCTCTTATCACCCAGTCCCACCTATACCAGAATGGCTGAGTGGGCAGGAACCTGAGGCTCTTTCTAGACTTGGAGAAACCTTGTGACACACCCTCTCTCCACCCATCTCACCCTCCACTGCCCCCTGGTATTTATAGGTCACACCCTCCTTGATGAGGGCCCACCTGGAAACCTGGGGTGGAGGTGGGGACAGAGGCAGCCTGAGCTGGATGGAGGCAGGAGGCCTCAAGAGAATGGAAGGAGGAGGAAGGACCTTACCTAAGAGTGAATAATTTATAACAAAGACTATTTGGCTCAGTGAGTTGAGGAGGAGCCACCTAGTGAAGGTTGGAGACTTAAGGAAGCTCTTGTGAAGATATCCAAAGGGCAGTGAAGCTGTTCCTTGGACTTCTTTTCCTTGAGAAATGTCTTGATGCATTTTCTTTCCCACCCTCTTTGAAAGGGGCAGATAGCCTTTACACTCAGGAATATATTCTGTTCTACTCACTTATTAAGGGGCAGGGCACACCAAGGACTCTGACCTCAAACTTTCTCCCTGAGAAAAGTTTAAAATTTAGGACTTTAAGTCTTTTTAAAAATATTTTATTAGAAAAAAAGAAGAAGAATACTTCTTAAAGGAAATAGAATTTAGTGGCCCAGACAGCCTTGATAAGAGGAGACCAAGGTAGTGGTTTGGAAACTCATCTGCACATTAGAGTCAGCTGGGAGGTGATTTTGAAAACCCCAAAGACCTGGCACCCTAGACCTGTGAAGGCAGCCCCTCTGGTGTAGGGCCCAGAGGGCAGCATCTCTCAGGACGCTCCCAGGCGTTTCAAGCTCCCAGCCAAGGGTGGGGAGCGCTGGGAGGGTGGCCTTCTTGCTGCCCAGTTACCTCTGAGTCTCTGCAGTGCAGATCTTCAACTCGAGGGGACGTTGTGATTTGGCTGCTGATGAGTCTTCTGGATTCTGGCTCATTTTCCTCCTGTGTTTATGAGGTCTGGGAGCAGCCTTTTGAGTACAAATCCTGTCTGCCTGCAGCTCACAGAGCCCCTTCCTTGAAACACGCTAAACCCTACCTTTAAGCTGTCTAACGCAGCTCTTCTACTTGGGAACAAATTATTGGTTATTCCTACAAGGTGAAAATAAAAAGGAGTGTCCCTGAAGGGAGTGTCACCGTTCATTCCCATTTTGACGCTCACCCATAGTGTAACTTGGGGGCCAAGCTACATGTGTGGGAAGGGGGCCTTGGCCAAGGCGCCTCTCTCTGTGGCAAGTCGTGCCATCTCCTGGACAGTTTTCTTGAGAAAGCTAAATTCTGGGATTCTGTGACATAAGTGTCATGTATGGCCAGGCCAATCCTATGGAGCCTAAGAGCAAATTATTGTTTTTGAGGGGTATGTTAGGCTCTTGAATTTTGACTAGAAATGGTTTTAGTGGTCAGTGTTCATTTTGTTCTGTGTCCAATAGAATATTTTATTTTTATCAGACAGTAAAGGAAACATTGTGAGGAAGGTGGCCTGCAGAATTCACAGTCGTTGAATTGTCTTGGGAATTTGTTTTGCTGGATACAAATACCTTTTTTTAGTGTGGGGGGGTAAGATTTTGTTTGGATAGAATGTCTGCTTCACCTGGATTTTCCCTTGAGAGCTAGAAGCCTTCTGTATGGTAACACTTTCCAGCAACATCTGAAAGTGAGAGTCCCTCGGGAACTCTTATGGTCATAAACCGAATAAAAATGAAATGTCAAGAATGCAACCTGGTTTTCAAACTAACTTCATTTTTTACAACTTTGATGATGAGGGTGAGAGGGAAGTAACTTTTTTGTGTGCCTTCTCTTGACCAGGCATTACAACCCCATAAAGTATATAGTTAGTTCATTTTACCCAAGAGGAAACTGCAACTCAGAGAGGCTTAGTCACTTGCTTAAGGCTGCTCAGCTCATGAGTTGCAGAGGCAGAATTCAAACCTGAGCCCTCTTGACTAGACCACACAGCCCTCTTGTCAGTGGTTCTCAACCTTTCTAATGCACTCCACATTTATATTTCTACCGTGTGGTGTCCTGGGAAGGTCATTGAACTATTTAATTTTTAAACGTGTTATCATTCTTGCTGTATTTGGATAAAGTGTTAGATGTAGATGTGGCCTCTGCTGAAAATATATTGGGTGTCCCCCCAAAATGTATACATACACTTTGAATAATTATAAAGTCAGTGTTTATTAAAATGCATCTCATTTTCAAAATTGAGCTGTTGGTTGTTAAAGTGTGTATACATTTTGGGGGAACGCCCTGTCTATTCAGTGGGGTGGAGCTCCAGCCTCAGAAGCCATCAGGAGCTCTGTACTCGATCCATCCGTGTTCCGGGTGCGGGTGCGGTGGAGATGGGGCCTGTGCTTAGGCCTGACTGACATATAGCCATCCCATCCTCTGGGAATCCAGTGCCCCCTCCCCACTCCAAATTCAGAGCGAACAATGTAATTTCCTTCTGTGGTGAAGAGAAGTGTATCAGCTTTCCGGAGAAATAACAGTGTCTTTCTGGCCCTAAACTCCAACAAAGTAGTCATGTAGGTCCTTACGTGAAGGACATTGGGGATAAGTCCCTTAGTATCTTTCAGAAGTTCTTCCTGGGGAATATTTGGAGAGATTGTCCTGTGGCTGTTTCTTATGTTAACCTTGAAATAATGAGAAAGATGCTACTTACTTCATTCTCATTCAGTGACTATTTCTACAGGAAATACTAAAGACCTCGTGCATTCTGTGGATGTAATCTGACAAGGGGTCAGCAGGGAAGTCCTAGGAAAGAAAAGTGGGTGGAATCAGGAGTCTGCCATCTGCAGTTTTAGGTACAGAATGATGGAGCCCAGCTTCGACAGATGAGGGAACTGAGGCTCAGAGATTTGCCTGAGTTCATAGAACTAATTACCAGTACTGTCCCCAAGATTCCACTTCCAGATCCCACTGCTCTTTCCCGCCAATGCCATCCTATCATGAAGCCTGTGCAGCAGAGCAGCTCTGAGCTCTAGCGCTCCCTGGAGTGATGGCAGTGCTTAGTCTGGCCAGTGTGGTAGTCACCAGACACATGTGGCTCTCAAGCCCTTGAAATGTGGCTAGTTAACTGAGAAGTATTTTTTTTTTTTTGCTTTATTTAATTGTAATTAAAATTTAAGCCCCACCTGCGTGGCTCAGTGGTTGAGTGTTGGCCTATGAACCAGGAGGTCACAGTTTTTGATTCCCAGTCAGGGCACATGCCCACATTGTGGGCTCGATCCCCAGTAAGGGACATGCAGGAGGCAGCTGATCGATGATTCTCATCATTGATGTTTCTATTTCTCTCTGCCTCTCCCTTCCTCTCTGTAATCAATAAAAATATATTTCAAACAATATAAATTTATATAAGGATATGTGGCTAGTGGTTGTCATTTTAGAGAGCTCAACTTTAGAGACATTGAGAAGGAGAAAAGTCCCGTCCTTACCTCCTGCCTCATTCTCACCAGGTGGGAGGCCCTTTTCCATTGGCTCAGGTACAGCTGGTCTGTGCCAAAGCAGGAGAATCACCCTGGGCCAGTCACCACCCCTTTCTGGATGAAGGGTGGCTCCTCTAAAAAATAAGGGTGTTGGACCAGATCTCTCGCCAAGACCTCATTATGACTATGGGCCTGTCTCTCCAAGGATCAGCAGTGTGATCTTTTACAGAGCCCTTAGCCTGCCTGTGCCTCAGTTTCCCCATATGTGACCTAAAATTAACACCTGTTCTGTCATCCTCCCTTCCTGCCCCCTCCCCAATGATACTGGGAAAGGCTCAAATTAGAAAATCAGTGAGAAGAGCTCCCTGTGGCAACTTTTTAAAAAATAGTGTTTGGTGTCTCAAAATATTTTTGGTTTTGATATAAGTGGTGGGTGGGTTTTCTTTTCTCTTAGATGCTGCAGTTGATGAACTTACCATGTCAAGGTTATCCTCATTGTCAGAGTAGAGACAATAATAACACAGTCCGTATGAAACAGGAGCTAGAAGTCATGGTACTGATGACAGATAACTGATTTGATCAGTGGAAACTAGTTTTTCACAATAATCTTGCTTAACTAGGCATTCTTTACCATCACTTCACACTCTGCTGTTTTCATCTGAGAAGCCAAAGCAAATCTTTCCCCGCCCATGTCCGCCCCCCCCCACCCCCCCAAAGAACTAAGGCTCTCCTTACTGGCTTTTCTTTCTTTTGCTTATTTTCTCCCATCAGCCTGCATAAGTCCCATGTGGAATCCACAGTACCCTGTGTTCTTCAATAAATAAACCCCCTCAGGATGGTTTCCTTGGTTATACCTCTGCCTCATAAGTTCTCAAACCTTATTCCCAGGTAGTGATTCTCAACTGTGTACCCACAGCTCACTGGTGGGAGGTCTCTTGATCAAAAGATCAAGGCATATAATATACTAGTGGCCCGGTGCACGAAATTCATGCACATTAAAAGGGGATTAATTAGAGGAAATAATTTAAGATAGCTATTTGCCCTTTCTCTATAATAGAAGTGTCAGAGATGAAAGAAAATTAGTAAAATGTATATGAAAACCTTCCTCCTGTCAGAGTCTGGGGCACACCACGGGATCCAGAGTCAAGTCTTCACCCACCCACATGCGCCTCAAAATCGCGTGAGACCCAGACCCGGCTGATCCCCCACCCCCATTGGACTAGATCCAGACCTGGCCAGTCCCACCCTTGTCAAGCCCATCCGGACAGGGGATGTAGCCTCAGGTCGCCTGGCCTGGCGCCAAGATGGGGGGCGTGGCCTGAGGTTCCCCAGCCCAGCCTGGGGCGGGGGGCATGCTTTGAGGTGCCCCGTCAAGCCCCACCAGGTGGGGGACATGGCCTGAGATCCCCTGTCAAGCCCCACTGGTTGGGGGACATGGCCTGAGGTCCCCCGACCCAGCACTGGGGGTGCACCTTGAGGTCCCCTGTCAAGCCCCACTGGGTGGGGGACATGGCCTGAGGTCCCCCGACCCAGCACTGGGGGTGCACCTTGAGGTCCCCTGTCAAGCCCCACTGGGTGGGGAGCATGGCCTGAAGTCCCCTGTCAAGCCCCGCCAGGCGGGGGGTGCGGCCTGAGGTCCCCGGCCTGGCGCTGGGGTCAGGGGAGCAGCCTGAGGTCCCCTGTCAAGCCCCACGGGGGTGGGGGAGGGCATAGCCTCAGGTCCCTGCTGATTGCTCCTTAAGGCTCCTTATGGGAACTTGGCCTCAGCTGTGGGTGCAGCCATCTTTGTGATGGAGTGATGGTCAGTTAGCATATTCCCTCTTTATTAGGTAGGATTTTTGCTACCACAGATGAATGGGTTTTCTGACCTGATGTGAGTGGGGTACAACTTGTTCTGGGCTGCGGGCAGTGTAACATCAAGCTGGGGCCAAAGACAGTTGCTAGGTTGGCACTTGTTAGAAGTTTGCCCTCAAGCATGTAAGTGGAGTGGGGCCAGCGGTGTGGTGCTGGTGGGTGACCCAGTGCAGACGGGCTTAGCTGCAGATGCCCTTTAACGCCCAGGGAAGCATTCTTTTACTGGAGCAGCATTTGCCCTGTAATTATGGTTGCATGGTTTAGTGTTGTGTTGAGGCTTTTAATTCTTTGCACAGTGCCACCAACAATTGTAGCCTCTGAAACTATGCCAAAGACCACTGTTTCCTGCCCCTGAGGTCCCGGGGGATGGCTGCAGGGAATGAGGCAGGACCCGGGGTACATGGGAGCTCTCTCCCTACCCAGTACCATCAGAGCTGTTTCAAGTTTACATGCTTCACAAATCAGCCCTCTGAAGAAGATCCTTTTGAAGAAAGGATTCCTCGGCTTACAAGATAAAAATGTTGAAAGCCACTACTCTAAAGCCTCTCAAATTTTAGTGAGTACCAGAATCACCTGGAGGGCTCGTTAAAACAAAGATTATTAGACCCACCCCCAGGGGAGTCAGTGTGTCTGAATTGAGGCTTGAAAATTTGAATTTTAACCACTTCCCAGATGCTGCTGCTGATGCTGACCCAGGGTCGCACTTTGAACACTGAACCACTGATTTTAGAGAACAGAAATATTATGAATGACCTATTGTGTATTGGGTACTGTGTTAGATGTGATCAATTCCGTCTCATTTGAAGCTCAAATCCTTGTATTGCTATTCACCTTTCATAAGGGAGAAAACAAGCATACTGAATTTCAGTAACTCACTTGTCTTTAAATTGCTGATCATCAGAGAACTGGAATTTGAGCGGAGGTCTGGGCAATTAACGCCAGACCCCTTTAATCTAGACATCACTTGCCTTTCTTGTACATCAGTTGTCCCCAAGTTATGGTCCAAGGTAGGGACTGGGGTGGATTTATTGCAAGGGGTTTGCAAATCCAGATGAAAAGCAAGCTTGGACCTCAGACTGAAGGCCTCACCTATTGGGTGGCTGCTATGCAAATGTATTTTTGTGATAAAGACACTGTGAAGTCAGGTTAAGTGTCTCAGCTTAATATAACTTCACGTGCACCAAGCATCTTCTCACACAACGGATACTAAACTGACAGCTACTATTCCTGAGTGTCTGGAAAGTTGTGTTTTTGTTTTTGGTGCTAAGAACTTGTCTTCATACTGGAAAGAGTTAGGAATTGTACTAAGGCACAGTGTCTGGTTGCCTTGTCTAAGTCTAGGCTTAGGGAAGGAGGGAGACATAATATTCAGTAACTGGTTCTCATTCAAGAAGTTTGCTGGAAAAAGTAATGCCGTCCTGTTGATTGATTCCATCAGGAAGCCATGCAGGAATTCTGCCTTCAGTGGCTGGACGGCCAGCATCACCTGCCCACAGCCCTGAGCCGCTCTCTTCGCTCCCTCCCTGTCTCTCCTGCCCTGCTGCTTTCCAAGGCCAGCCCTTCCTCCTGGAACCTACCCTGTCCCCTGCCTGGATTCCTTCCCCATCAATTGTCTTCTGTCCCAGTTGCATTTTTGCTTTCCTAGTCCCTCATTCAAATAACTTTTTTCTTTCCTTTCCCCTTTCCCCTTTCCCCTTTCCCCTTTCCCCTTTCCCCTTTCCCCTTTCCCCTTCCTTCCCTCACCACATACCAGCAACTTCCTCCCAGTGTGCTCAGGCCTGCCAGCTCTGCTCATAGTTGCGATGACTACACTCCTACAAAGTGCCCAGCTTGGGTGAAATACTAAACTTGCCTCAGGTACCACTGACCACTAGTGGGTTCTTGGATACGCTGCCTAAATTCTCCAATCATCTGTAAAAAGGGAACATAACTTCCAAAGGTGGTTGTGAGGATATATGTAAAATTAGACATGTAAAGCACTGAATGCGGAAAGTGCTCAAAGTAGTTATGGCTCAGGGAAGGGAAGGAGGAAAAGCCATTATCTCTGCTGTTCCCTCCACTCACATCTCCTGCATTCAGTCCCTGTGGGAGCAGAATCACCTTGTAATAGATCAGTGCTTCTCATCCTTTCTTTTTCTTTGTCTTTTTTTTCATTATTACCCCATAAGAAGAAGAGGTAAAATACATTTAAGTTAATTAGCTTAAATTTAAATTAACTTGAATTTCTTCCTAATGAAGGGAAATTAAATATTAAGGGATATACTATTAAATATTAAGGCATAAGATTTTTATGGGGTTAGGGTTGAACAATAGAGGCCATACACTATTGTAATATCTAAGAAATTTTTTTCTCCTCTCACCCCAAAACCCCTCCCAATGAGACTGCATGCATGAGAGCTGTAACAGTCGTCTATTTGTGAAATCCTCTAGCTTCTCTACCTGGCCTCCTTAGTCCCTCCTTATACTGCCGACCAGTGTCCCTTCCTCTGCCTGCTGCTCCTCTTATGGCTCTTTTTCTCTCTGCTTTCCTGGTCCATTCAGTCACACGGGGACTGAGATGTCCAGGACAAGGTCACATCTTAGTAGACAGAGACACACCTCACTCTCCAACAGCAGGACACAGACCGAAGAGTGAAGGAAGGAAGCCAGTGGGAGCTTGGGAGTGGAGCCAGGGAGAGGCGAGTGTGGTGGGGCAAGGAGGACACAGTGGGCAGGGCAGGGAGAGGTAGCAGACGGGACAACCCCGGGGCAGTGTGGGAACCAGAGCTTCAAATGTCCCACTTTGAACACTTGATTGTGGCCCTAATGATAGCCACATCATTAATTTTATTTTGTCATCATCTTAATATATGGCCTTCCAAATAGTAAGTGCCACTTTTCAAGACACTATGCTGGGAAGCAGTGAGTTGCTCACAGGCGGTGAGAACAGAGTATGTGGAGTCTGGTGCCGCGAGAGCATCAAATGTCAGGTTTGGCAGAGCAGCAGGAGTAGTGGCTGGAGACTGGAGACAGAGCCTGAATGTGCCTTGCAGACAAGGGTTTGGAGCCAGCAAATGGTTTTAGACAGGTGCTTCCTTTTTGTGTCCCCATCCCGTTTTCTTTTTTCTGTTTGCCCTCGTTTACATGCCATATGCCCCCGAGACATGAATCGATCCTTTACTTGGTGCCTTTCCCTAACTGTCTATTCCCTCTCCGCAAAGGACCTCCAGACCCTTGTTGGAAGTCTGATTCTTTGGCATCTGCAGGACCAGCCTTCTGGGCACCTCCATTAGGATGCCCTGTGGGTACCTGCATATCAGCTCATTCTTCTGGGCACCTAGGCTTGAAACCTTAGAATGATCTGATGTGTTTGCCTTCTTTTCTAGGTAAGAAACCACAAGAAGGGTTTATAGATTAGCTAGCTCTCTGACACTGCCCAGGTTCACTCAGGCATTCAACAAATATTCCCCTCTCCTCCCCCTTCGTTTCCACCCCCTTTCCTTCCTCCCTCTCACCTTTCCCCCTTTTTCCTTTTGTAGTTAATATTTATTGAGCCAAGAACTGTGCTGCTGCTTTGTGTGCATATTTTCCATTTTGCATTCACAACAACTTGATGAAATGACATTCAAACAGGAAGGGCAACTTGTCCAAATTCACACAGGGAAATGCCAGAATTGGGGGAAATCTGGGAGGGGTGTCTGACACCCCACCTCACCACCCACAGCAAGCCTTTCACCTAGAACCGTGGTCGGCAAACTTCGGCTCGCGAGCCACATGCGGCTCTTTGGCCCCTTGAGTGTGACTCTTCCACAAAAATACCACGACCTGGGCGAGTCTGTTTTGAAGAAGTGGCATTAGAAGAAGTTTAAGTTTAAAAAATTTGGCTCTCAAAAGAAATTTCACTCATCGTACTGTTGATATTTGACTCTGTTGACTAATGAGTTTGCCGACCACTGACCTAGGACACTGAAAGAATCCAGATCAGTCTCTGCTCCTCTTCTCCCCACTTCAAGCCTTCCCAGACCCTGCTCCGTTTAATCCTCTGCAGCACGGATGTGACCATGTAACTCCCTCACTCCAGATTTCTTGGGTCATAAACCACTTGTACTGACATCCAAGCCCCTCAGAGCATGGCCCTGGTTTCTGTCACTTTGGACATCAGGGTATGCATGGTGGGAACACCAGGGGATTTGGTGCCATAAGACCTGTGTTGAGCCCCGGGGCGGCCACTTCCTAACTGTGTGATCTTGAACAGATAGTTAATTTGTCTGAACCTTATTTGTTTGCTTATTCAGAGCGTATTGATTGTGAGCCTTTCAGGTGCAAGTCACTATGTGAGGGTTTTGAATTTGTTCGTGAAGAAAACAGGCAGGGTTTCTGCCTTCAAAGAGCCCCTAGGCTGACCTCAGTGTCCTTATCTGTGCAAGAGGGATGATATATAATCGCCATCTCCTTGGGCGATTGCAGGGAATTGATAGAGATGGCAGGCGTGACCCTGCTTTGCTGTGTGCAAGGTGCTGGCCACCTGAAGTTGTATTTTCTTATGCTTCCGCTCTAGGCAAGCTCCCAGTGCATTTCTAGATCCTTAGCTTTGCTTGTGCTCCTCCCAGCCTTCCCTGCCATAAACGTCCTATGTGGTCTTGATGGCCCAACTGAAGACATAACTTATCCAGAACCTCCCTGCTTACTATGAAGTTTTATTCATTCGTTAATAGTTCCAAGAACACTTATTAAACACTTTTGAGAACAGTGTTTTTTCATGGTGTGGTTCATAGACTGAGGGTCCCAAGATCCTTTCAGGGAGTCCCAAGGTCAAATTTATTTTTTATAATATTATGATATTATTCGACTGCTTCATATTGACATTTGGAAAGATGCTACAAAAGCTGTGGTGGCTAAAACTCCTGGAGCCTGCTCATTCATAGGCCGTGCTGCACCAGTGCCCATGTTCCTCACCAACGCACAGGAGGAAAACAATACGAAGTGCCATTTTCACTTAAGAATGTCCTTGCAGCAGTACAAATTATTAACTTTATTACATCTCAACTCACATCTGTTTAATATTCTGGATGACTGAATGGGGAGAATAAAGCTCTACTGCTAATAATTTAGTGTGATGATTGTCTCAAGGAGAAACACTTGTGTGATGGAATTGCAAGCTGAACTAGCTGCTTTTTTTACCTAACACCATTTTTACTTGAAAGAATGTCTCACAAACTATGATTATTCAGACTTGGACATTTGGTTCTATAAAAAAAAAAAAGCCTGCCCACCACTTCAAGGAAAACACCTGTCAGTATTTGTTGCCAATGGTAAAAGCCTAGCTTTCAATCAAAAATTAGAATTTTGAAAAACTTGTGTCTGCCACCGTAAGCTAGACAGCTTTCTAATACTTAAAAGACTTTCCTGCTGAGATCACTGCTGACATTAACAAATGTGCTTTTTTGATATTTCTTGATGAACTGTGTCAACATTTGAAAAATCTGCATAACTCGGTGAACCGGCATTTCTCAACGACCAGTGTGTGATGTTACAAGCCCTGCATGGGTAAAAGGTGTATTCAAATGAAGATAGACGAATCCACTTTAATGCTGTAGCAGAGTATGAAAAGTTCATTGAAAGGTTTTCAGCTATCCTTTTACAAAACTGTCCCTTGCTTGAGGTGTTGTATCAGAAGAATATAGTTATCTGTAAAGGTTTTCCATCTATATCTGTGTGAGGCCAGCCTTTTCTTTATATACTATTAGAGACTTGGTGCACAAACTTGGTGCACAAACTTGGTGCACTCAGGGGGGTCCCTCCGCCAGGCCTGCGCCCTCTCACAGTCTGGGAGCCTTTGGGGAATGTCCTAAATTCATGCACTCAGGGGATGTCTCTGTGGGGAGCGGACCTAAGCTGTCAGTCAGACATCTTTAGCGCTGTCGCGGAGGCAGGAGAGGCTCCTGCCACTGTGGCTGCGCTCGCCTGCCCTGAGCCCGGCTAATGGCTGAGTGGCGCTTCCCCTGTGGGAGTGCACTGATCACCAGGGCCAGCTCCTGCATTCAGCATCTGCTCCTGGTGGTCAGTGCGCATCATAGTGACCAGTTGTTCTGCCGTTTGGTCAATTTGCGTATTAGGCTTTTATTATATAGGATAACCAAAACAACATATCCCAACAGATAAAACTTAGAAACAGAAATGAGAATTCAGCTATCTTCTATTAAAGAGAATTGCAGCCCCAGCTGGCATGGCTCAGTGGTTGAGCATTGACCTATGAACCAGGAAATCATGGTTCAATTCCCAGTCAGGGAACATTTCCAGGTTGTGGGGTTGGTCCCTAGGAGGCAGGTGATCAATGATTCTCTCTTATCATTGATGTTTGTATCTCTCCCTCTCCCTTCTTTTCTGAAATATATATATATATATATATATATATATATATATATATATATATATATATATATAGAAGCCTAAGTGATGATGTGCACTGACCACCAGGGGGCAGATGCTCAATGCACAGACATGGAAACATGGAACAGACTGATAAATCTCAGAGGGAAGGGTGGAGGACGGGAATAGATTAACCAAAGATCTTATATGCATACTAGAGGCCCAGTGCACGGATTCATGCGCCGGTGGGGTCCCTTGGCCTGGCCTGCGGGGCTTGGTTCTCCAACATCCCCTAAGGAGTCCTGGATTGCAAGAGGGCACAGGCCAGGCTGAGGGACCCCACCAGTGTACAAATCCATGCACCAGGCCTCTAGTGAAAATACATTTTATAAAAGAGAGATTTGTGGAGACTTGACATTAAAGAGACTTACAAAAATGTAAAAACAGTTCTTTTCTCATTATTTGTTTTGGAAAACACTTTTTCATAAAATGTTTTTGTTAAGATCTAATGGACTTATCATTGTTATAACTTTTAATGCATTAGTAAATATTTTTTAAATTTCTGTTTTAGTTTCTAACTATGAATAACTATATATTCAATCAATAGATTAAGCCTAATAAACAAAAGCCCTTTGTGGTCCTCAATTTCAAAGACTGTAAAGGGGCCCAAAACCAAAAAGTTTGAGAGCTGCTGTATTAGAACTGTGTGTAAACAGTTCTAGTCACTGGTCTACATCAGTGAAACCTTAAATCCTCCTCAAATGAAGTTTATCCATGAATAGCACTGTGGTTCTGGGTTCTCCAACATGGCCTAGTTAAGTACAAAGTTAGGACAAAGAGGCGTGAACTGATTATAGAATAGAATACAGTACTCTGTCTTCCATGGCCACGCCTAGGGATGCAATGTATTATAAGTCCACTTGAGGCTCAGTGCACGAAATTGTGCGTGAGTAGGGTCCCTAGGCCTAGCCTGTGATCAGGGACATCTTCCACCCACTCACCAGTCCCCAGTCCCGCCGCCATCCACCCTGGTTCCCTGTGGTTCCCCGTTCGCCATCCTGCAGTCGGAGCCTGCAGCCTGTGGGGAGGGACCGAGAGGTGGTCAATACACCTCATAGCGACTAGTTGAGCAAGTCGTTCTGGTCATTATGCCGTTATGGTCACTGGGCTTTTATTATATAGGATTAGAGATGGGAAGAAGAGCAGTTCACTGGAAAGACTAAGAAACGTGTCTGCCATGCCTAAAGCCCCTTCTAAAAAGCTCCAGTTTCTGCTAAGGGAAGCAGCCTGAACTATTTGTTAAAAATGAGTGGCCACATTCCTAAGTGTGGCTTCTTCTCCCCCTGCACTTCCCCTATATCCTGTGTGAGGGTTCAAAGCTGAGGAGCTAGAAATGCCCTTGACTCATAGTTGACTGGGTCAAGAAGAGCCCCTGACCCTAATGCTGCCAGAATCTGACAAGCAACCTGGTCTACTGTGAGAGCCTCAGCCCAGTTTAAAGACGCCATGTGCCCAGATCAGATTCTTTATAAGAATTTGTGAATGAAAGATACCTGGGACTGGGAAAGCTGGCAAGTGACATTCTAATCTGTGTCTGGGAAGACAGTTACAGAGAGCCCAGGAGGCAAACTGAGTCAGCAGAACTGTGAGGAAGCAGAAGCAGAGGGGAGGACCCAAGATGTATGGCAGGAGGAATAGAAGCAGAGACAAAAAGGAGTCGTCATTGGTGTGGAGGATCCCGCACTCAGGCTGTGATGGGAGACCAGAGAATCCAATCCCTAAAGCTTCCTTGCTCCCGTCAGTTCTTAAACTACTTTTTATGATCTTAGGAAGGCCTGTCCCTATGGTCCTTATTGTCTTTTGTGTCCTTACAATAAGCTTGTAACATTTGAGGTCACCTGAGAGTCTTATTTCTTTACAAAAATAAAAAAGAGCTTAACATACAGGAAGGTGATTGGAAGTCAGTTGGGGAGGTGGGGGTGGGAAGTGGGGAGTCACCTTGGAGGAGATGCTGTTAGCAGGACCTGACAGGACATGAGTGGACAGAGGGCATTCCAGACTGTGACCATAACTTGGCTGTGACATGTGTGTGAGAAGAGGATGAGAGGGGAGGTCACCCAAGTAGAGTAAGGGAGAAATTTCTTAGCTTAAGTGGCCTTAAGCTATGTAGGACATTGAAAGCAAATAGAGGAGGTTGGACTGAAACAGGTAAAATGGTCCTTCTGTAGATTGGTGTGTGTGTACATGTATACTAGAGGCCTGGTGCATGAAATTCTTGCATGGGTAGGGTCCCTAGGCCTGGCCGGCAATTAGGGCCAATCTGTGGGGTGACCGGCAGGGCGATCAGGGAGCCCCCCGCTGGCACCTGCCTTGGCAGGCCTGGCACTGGCTCTGCTCCCTGCTGCCGCCGCTGGTTGCCTCCCTCTGTGGGGCGATCAGGGTCCCCCGCTGACACCGGCCTTGGCTGGCCTGGGGCCTGTGGACTGGGGGCAGCTCCTGCATTGAGCGTCTGCCCCCAGTGGTCAGTGTGCATCATAGCGGCCGGTCGTCCCTCTAGTCATTCTGCCATTTGGTCTATTTGCATATTAGGCTTTTATTGTATACTAGAGGCCCAGTGGATGAAATTTGTACACAGAGGGAGTGATCCCCTCAGCCCGGCCTCACCCTCTCCAATCCTGGACCCCTTGGGTGATGTCTGGCAGTCGGACATCCCTCTTGCAATCCGGGACCGCTGGCTCCTAACTGCTCACCTGCCTGCCTGCCTGATTGCCCCTAACCACCTCTGCCTGCTGGCCTGATCACCTCTAACTGCTCCCCTGCCTGCCTGATCACCCCTAACAGCCTCTGCCTGCTGGCCTGATCGCCCCTAACTGCTCTCCCCTGCCAGCCTGGTTGCCCCTAACTGCCCTCCCCTGCTAGCCTGGTTGTCCCTAACTGCCTCTGCCTCTGCCTCGGTCCCCACCACCATGGCTTTGTCCGGAAGGATGTCGGGATGGATGTCTGGAAGACATCCAGTCTAATTAGCATATTACCTTTTTATTAGTATAGATTATACAACATAAGCTTTAAGGTAGAATTGCATTAGTAGAAATGAAGAGACATTTCATTAAAAAATGTATATTGGTTTGCTGTGATTCAAATCTACTTGTTTATGACAAAAAGCAAGCCTTTAAGAATAGGATTGCTTGCCCTAGCTGGTTTGGCTCAGTGGCTAGAACTTTGGCCTGAGGACTGAAGGGTCCAAGGTTTGATTCCGGTCAAGGGCACATGTCTGGGTTGCAGGCTTGATCCCCAGTAGGGGCGTGCAGGAGGCAGCTGAACAATGATTCCCTCTCATCATTGATGTTTTTATCTCTCTCCCTCTCCCTTCCTCTCTGAAATCAATAAAAATCTATTTTAAAAATAAAAGAATAAGATTGCTTTGCTATGAAAGCCAAGTAAGGTGTGTCATTCATTGTCCCTGATGAAGTCTGAGCAGCTCAGTTGCTAAGCAACTTCGCTGGGTTCTTATCAAATAAAATCCATGGAGAAGCAACTATGCCCACCATGCATTTATGCTATAAAGACTGAAAGTTGGGGAGGACAGAGTGCTTCTGGGGTAGGAGACAGTGAGGGTCAGCAGTTGGGAGGCAGGAAAGACATGGGAATGCCCAGTGCCTGGAAGCACCAGAGGGTCTGGGATATGCAAATCTCCTGGGGGCAGGGTCAGGCCCTGCACTCCGAGAGGTCAGGTCCAGAGGGAGGGCAGGAGTGCGGTTCCCAGGGATCCCCTTCCTGCGAGGCTCCTCCTCCTCCCCTAAACCCCCTAACCTGTCCATTTTTATGAAGGGGTTGGGAAGCAGATACGCAATGCCTGGGCAGGACGCCCCTCAGACCCGGATCCCTCCCAGGGTGGGGGAGTGGTGTTTTATTGGTTTATTTGATTCTTCTTACACGTTGAAGGGGGTGGCAGGGGAGTTGTCCGCCAGACATGGTTTCCTTATGCTTGCTCACCGGAGCTACCCCGTGGAATGCCTTTTCCCTTCCTTCCCCACATGAGATTGCCAGGGACGAAACTGGGGCCCCCGTTGTATTGCATGGAGATTGCGCTCCACAGGAACCTGCCTGATCCAGAGAGGGTTTGGGTCATTCACTGAGGGAAAGGCTCGATTTAAACGAAGCTGCCACTTAGATAGGCGCCAGAGGGTTTATCATCCCTTCTGGCTGTTTCCTTGGAAACCACTAACTCAAGATAGCAGTGGAATGCTGCGTCCCTTATCTGAAACCCTGATTCTCTAGGCCAGTGACTTAGATGCCCCAGGCAAGTGTGGGATGTCCCTTTCTTACTGATATGATGGCACACAGCCACGTTTTAGGTAGGCTAGGATTTGGGCTCCTACCCAGCCTGGCGAAGGGGGCGGGGACGCAGCCTGCTGATCCAGTCCTTATGTGATGGCATAATGGACAATTTGCATATTCCTCTATTAGTATAGATGACTCATGTATGTATGTTGAATTTGGGGAAGAATAGGCTGGCTTGGTGAATAGGAAGGATCTGAGGAGAGAGCATTTGAGCCAGAGAAGTGGGTTTGTTTTTTTTTTTATATTTTTTTTTCTTTTTTTTTTAATTTTATTTTATTTTTATTGTTTTAAGTATTACAAATAGTAGTACATATGTCTCCTTTTTTTTTTCCCCTTTGATCTCCCCCCGACCTCCCCTACCCCCCAGGACATGCCTTCACCTGCCCACCCTCCCCCCCCACCCCAGTGTCTTATATCCATTGGTTGTGCTTATATGCATGCGTACAAGTCCTTCGGTTGGTCTCTTACAGCCCTCCTCGCCCAACCACCCCTGTCTTCCCAATGTAGTTTGACAGTCTGTTCAGTGCTTCTTTGCCTCTGTATCTTTTTCCCACCATTTCTTTCCTTTAAAAAGTTTTGCCTTTGCAGACTGGAAATAAACATATAATAACAAAACAAAACAAAAAAATGTTTGAGTCCCAATTTCAATGTCCAACAGTTCCTTATGTGTACATGTCAGCAGTGATATCTGGATGGTGGGCACATGGTGGCAATGCAGGTCCGACCCTCTCTGGTTTGGTCCTAGGTAACCTGCAGCGGTGCACAGCTGCTGACTGCTCCCATGGCAAGGCTTTGTCAGCGTCTTCCATCTCTGGACTGTTTTTGCCTCTTGTCTTCGTGGTTGGAGCACTCCTGTCAATTCCTCTCTGTTGCAGGAATCCATCTGGTCTTGGGGTTGTTTTCTGAAAATATACAAATATATTCTCGACCACAAGTTAATAAAGGAATCTTTTCTATATAATTGATTTGGGATCCTTTTTATTTTTGTTCAAATGATTTTCCTTTGTCTTATTTAGACACCATGTGTGTTTTTAATGGCCGTCTTGCTGTTAGCATTGCAAATGAGCCTTAATTTGGTATAGTAAAAATTTTCTAGATGTAATTTACTTATAGGATATTTTTCCTTACATGATATTGCCCTACTATCCCCCCCCCTTTTTTTTTTTAATGGAGGTTTTTGTAAATTATATAATGCAGTCTTGATAACTTTAAATTAAAAAAAAAATTTTTTTTCCCCCACACATATGACTGCTTTAGGTTCATTGCATATTCAAGAATTTTACCATGAGATGAACTACCAATAGAAATTTTAGTTATTACTTTAAGAATAGCTTTTTGTCCAGTACTTGAATATTCACTTATTTCAATTAGCCTATTTAAATTAATCTGAAAACTCGATTACTATTTTACTGTCAAATTTAATACTCTACCAACAATCTTAGTTTACCCTGTAAATATTAGTGGGAAGGATTATTTGCATTCTTGAGTAGGCCCTGAGCATTCCAAATGCTCAGCTGAATTTAGATATAGGGCAACTGCTGTCGGCCAAGTCTCTTGTCTGTTACCTGGGTCCCGATCTGAGCTGGGCCAAGTCTCTGTCTGTCACCTGTATCTCGATGTGAGCTGGGCCGGGTCTCTTTCTGTTGCCTGGGTCCCGATCTGAGCTGGGTGTGGGAAGCGCAAAGCAGCCATGGGGGTAGGAGACCTCCTTTGGAAGGGGGTGAGGGTTCAAGCCCCTGCAATGTTGGGGGGGTGAGGGTCTGTGCCCCACTTCTGTTGCCCCCCCAAGTTCTCTCCTGATGGCCCCTCTGCGACTGTGCCTGTCTTAGGTTGTTCCTTCCTTGAGGAATCTTACCCATCTCTGGCTAACCAGCCATCCTCCGGGGCCAAGCAGGGTGCTGTGAGGTTCAGTTCTGTCTCCTTGGTAGCCTATGACCCCATGGCCTCCACACCCAGCACCTGCCTTGGGAACCCCTGGCCTGCTGGCAGGGTCCCGGTGCTGATCACATATCTCGGGGAACTCGGGTTTCTTCTCCAGTGAGGGCCCAGCTCACACAATTGGATGTGAGACAGATCCCTGGTACCAGCCCCCACGAGGCTTCAAGCTCAGCATGAACAGAAAGCTCAGGTAACAGCTGAGGGCAATTGGATTGTGAGAAGAGGGTCCCTCTTGGCACAAAGGGCAAGAGGGGCCAATATAGGATGCTCAAGTACCTTCCCAGTGCCTTAATTCCTTCTGCAAGGGATTAAATCCTTTCATGTCCCTTTTTTTAAATTGCTGCCCACCATTCAAAGAATTAATTTGTAAGTTTGTTTGGGATAATTGTAAAGTATGCTGTTGTAAAATATCTAAGATTATAATGAGATTGTAGAATAATATCATGTAAGGATATTCTTTGCCCTAGGCCCTGGCAATTCCATTTCAAACTGGCTGTCAATTTCTTTTTGTAGCTTTATATAAACTTTGTCAGGGAGGCAAAAACACAAATTACTTACTTTAGTTCAAGCGGCCAAATATATTGACTTTCAATTACAATCCTTATGACTTTTGAAGGAAACTTCTCTTTGTTTCCTTCCAAAATAATTTTCAGTCTACAGAGAGTTTCATTTAAAAATTTTTGTCACATGAAACAATTTCTCTTAATGCCCCGCCCCCTTGTTGTCTGTGTCCATTGATTAGGTTCATATGCATGCATACAAGTCCCTTGGTTGATCTCTCCACCTTACCCCTACCCTCCCCTACCTTACCTGAGGTATGATCTTCTGATTGACGTTTCTCAGCCTCTGGATCTGTTCTTATTCATCAGTCTATGTCGTTCATTATATTCCACAAATGAGCGAGATCATGTGATATTTATCTTTCTCTGCCTGGCTTATTTCACTCAACATAATATTCTCCATCTCCATCCATATTGTTGCAAATGGTTTTGAAGCCATTGTGGTAGAGTCAGTGGGGGCACTGGTTGCCTCGGGCCTGCTTACTATTGAACTTGAAGAGCCTGGGAGAGGTCTTGGCTCTGAGGAAATGGTTTTCTTATTGTGGACATCTCAGAAGCAGCAACCATGTTGACCCGAACTGGATTGATCCTTCTTTTTTTCTTCTCCAACCCCATTTTCTAGGTCAGATCTGAAAAGTTGAATGAGAAGTATTTGAATAAAATCAATTAGAGATTTTTCCAGAAGTTAGAAATACCACAGCAAGGGCCCTTCTCTTTAAGCCAAATAACCCTGGTTGGTCTTGTTGAGATTTCAGGGGTGGAGTGTTAGGTTTTATTTTTGTGCTATCCATACTTGGGTTTTTTTCTTCTTCACAGTTGGCTGAATTTATGGTTTACAGCTGCCTGACTCAACTGTGCTTATGTTTTTAAGTGCTCAGCAAGCAGCAGGACTGCCTTTCTCTACAGGCTCTTGTCTTGCACTTGGTGACACATCCACTGAAGTGGGGGTCCCCTGCCTTTCAAAGGCCTTTATGTTAATGGAAGAACAAATTAGGTATGAATAGAAAAATAATCTTAAATGTCATTTTGGCGAGGATGCCTTTTTGTGTGTTTTAACTCCTAAAAGTATAAAATTCCAAGTTAGAATGAGCCGGGTATTAGAGTGGGGTGAGCTGAGGTCGGAAGCTAACTAATCCATTTCTATTGGCCTTAACATGTTTGCTCTTAAGCAATTGCCTTGATTCTCTATATCCCATCTAGAACATGTTAATGATCGTAACAATCTCGTTCTTAGTGTGGACACAACAGGTAAATGAACGAAAGTGTAACTTGACCGATAAACATGTACTACTGGGCATCTGCTGTATGTCATATACTCTGTGTCTGGCATTATAGAAAACGAGATTGAAATGGGCTCACAGGAAAGCGCTTACAACTGTGTTTAGTGTATAGTAAGATATTCAATAAATGATACCGTTGTTATTATTTTCATTTGAGGGAGATGCACCCAAGTTGAGGAATTATTGAGCAAGCCAGAATTAGCCCTGGGAAGGGTGTGGAAATGCAGGCCTCAAGAAAAAAGCATCCTGAGTGTGCCAGTCTCAGCAAGGAATGACACCCCTGCAGAGCACAGACTGGCTTATCTGAATTTACAGTTTGGAAAGAGTCACGTATTGTGCTTTTCACACATGCACACACAGTGCATTCATTGCCATGTGGCCGCAGGCACTGAGAACAATGTATACTAGTATGTTTAGCCTGGCAAATAAATGGGTGTCATTTTTCAGTAGGGCATTCATTTTCATCATAGGCACCTAGAAGGCATGCTTTTCAAACTTGGTCACGTGTTAAATTGTGAACATGCATTTTGTAAGAATTATGTAATATTTATCATAAGAAGGTCCATGGAGATAAAAGAATAGAAATAAGAGCCAATTGTGAGTGATTAAATTCTGAATTTTTATTGGACTCTTAAGATAAAAGCTATGCTTCGGAGTCCAGACTCACATTCTGATGCCAGGCAGTGTCCACATGCATATTTTTGTGTAGTTGGGGTCAGGGCGTACAACCTTTTTGTTGCTCTACTTTTGCATCTGACCTTGGTTTGTGTTTCCTTAAATATCCTCACACTCCACGTCTTTCTCCTTGTGATGGCAATCAAATGATTCCCTGCACTGATAAGTAGCCATTGGCTTAACTTTTCATTCAATACTGGACATTTAGGTTTGTCTCCAGAGTTTCACGGTGAGGAACGTATTTGCTAAAAATATTGTGTACAGATTGCTTAGTCATCGACCTATGCACCTTCTAGAATGGCTCTCTCTGCCAAAGTCTTGGAAGTGATATCAACTCATTAGACTAAGAGTCTTAAGAACTGGCCGTCAGTGTTTCCTGAGACAGCATCTGATTCTTTGGCTTGTGCTGATTCATTTATTAGCAGATATGTAGGGCGAACCTATCATGTGCCAGAGAGTCCCAGGCACTTTGGTGAGCAAAGTAGAAAAGGTCTCTGACGGCGCATATAGCGGCTAATAGATAGATGCAAGGTGAGAAGCAGAAGTCATGGTGGTGACACTGCCATCCTTTGAACAGAGAGTCAGCTTTCCAGTTGAAAGGTGGACATTTGGTCTGAGTACTGCAAATGTCTGGATATAGGACAATGTCACTACTTTAGCTGTAGATGGTGGGGTGGGGGTGGTCAAAATTGTAGACTATTAAAAGCAATACAGTGTCTGTTATTTCTAAATGCGGTTTACAAAGTGATGGCTAGGTTGAAGCTGCATGCTATAGTGAAAAGCACAAGGCTGGTGAATTCAGATAGTCCTAGATTTGACTCTAACCTCTGCCACCTGTAGAAGAGTAGTGTGGGGATAAACATTTAAAACTTCTAACTTCAGTGTCCTTATCTCTAAAAGGGGCATAGTATCATCTGTCTTTGGTTTGTTTATATCCTCAGTGTCTAGTGCAGTGCCCAACACTGGGTAGGGGCTCAGCAATTGATAGTTGGCCAAAAAAAGAAAGGCTGGATGCATAGATAGATGGATGAATAGATAGATGATTGTTTAGATGGGTAGATAAATGGATAGAGAGATTACTCTGGATTGAGAGGACCAAGGGCCTCTGTGCTAAATAATGTACATTAAAAGTAAGATTTTACACCTAGAGTATGTATGCACATATACATAAGATAAATGACTTATGCAAGTTATATTTGCCCTATTAGCTTGAGATTTGCTAAGCAAATTCTTTTCACTGCTAATTTAGTTGAGACCAAATTAAGATCCATAAACCTCTTTTTGATGTTTATCAGGCTATAAGTAATAGAAATCATGACTAATTATGGCCCTAACAAGTAGGGGGTTAGTTTCCACATCTTTGAAAGTCAGAAGGAAGCAGGTGATTCTCCTGTTTGCCACTGATCTTTGCTCTATTCATTGCTTTGGTCCACCCTCTTTGCTATGTTGAGTTTTTATTATTTTTACCACCTGTATTTCTTTAGATTAGCATTAACATGGTACATTGTTTTTCGATCTTTTACTTTTATTTGCATTTATATTTAAAATGATTTTTTATAGCTGGCATATAGTTGGTTCTTGCTTTTTTCCTCCATTCTGACCATCTGCTTTTTAGTGATTACTTATATGCTTGGATTTAAATCTACCATCTATGTTGATTTTTACAAATTTAGACTTGCTTTCTTGTGGTTATCAAATGGCTGTCTCAGTTCTGTGCTTCATGACTACTTTCAAAGTTGAGAACTAAGGAGGTGCCTATTACACACCTGCTGGCAAAAGCCTTTCCCAGAATCCTCACAAAATTTCCCCTCAGGTCTCGCTGGATTGTCAGGCCACACACGTGGCCACCCTTAGAGCAGGGCTCCCACCTTTCCTTGAGCCCACGGCTTCTCTTCCCAGACAACTGGGATTCCGTTCGGAGGGAACTGTGGAGGCGGAGCCATCATAGTGTCGTTTTCACCTATGTAAACTGTGGAATTTTTTTTTTTTTAAAGGCAGAAGTTCCAGTTTAGTGGATATGGTCTACTTGTAAGACTGACATATGTTAGCAGACTCAGGATTTGTAAGCTTCCCAGTTGGGATGTTAACACATCGTGGATGGATCACAAGAATTCTCATGTTTTCTGTTCTAAGGCTTGTGGCCAATCACACTTTAAAAAGATGTTAGCTTATAAGAACATGTAATAAATAACTTCAAAATGCAATGGGTATTTAATTTAAAGTGTGCCTTTAACATTTATGTAAAACGTTTTTTTTTGTACTCATTCAATAGAAACTTATCTGGCCACTGGATAAAGCTGGCAATAAAACTATTGGTCCGCAATGTGTTAAGATCATGTTGGTTTTAAGTTGAGCAGAAATGTTTTTGTGACGGTATATCTCTTTGTTGTGTATGTGAGAGTTTTCTTCTTCCTTTTTGAGTGGCAGAAGAAAAGAGGAGTAAAGAGTTAAAATAGTCAAATATGTCCTGGAATTAGGGGTAGGCCTCTGAAATGCTGCAGCCCTGACAGGCCTATGCGGAAACTGGCCAAAGGGCTGCTGACAAAATGCGTCCCCCACCAGGCTAAGAGGAGAGAAGAAAATGTAAAACAGCATTTGAGGGAGGCTGGGGTGGGGTGGGGAGAGGGGCTGAAAGGAGGGCTGGCAGTGAAGCTTTGCAGAGCAGTGTAGGAATTTGAGGGTCGGTCATGGTATCACCAGTGTGGTTTATGTTGGCTCTGCCCAGGCTCACTGTTCAGAGGACAGAGGAAGAGAGGAAGCCCCTTGCACAGCCTAAGCAGGATGCAAAGGCTACAGTGGAATCAAGCCCAGAGTTAAATTGCATGCATACACACATTCTAGGAATCCAGATTTGTGATTAAAAAAAAAAATCAAAGTGTTTTGTAGAAGCTTTGGACTTGGATGACAAAATGCTTAATAATCAGAATCCATCATTTTCCTCTTCTGGACAAGCCACCTAACAACTTCCTTTCCTAAACTATTAAATAAATAGGATTCTGTGTAATAAACATCAAAACTTTTAAGCTTGAAAGACCTACAACATGTAAATAAAAGTTCACCAAGATTTGACTATGATTCATTGCATTTTATTTATTGAGGATGTACAAGGGCAGAGCTGATATTGATCAAAGTTTTCTAGTTATGTTATTTATTTTAAAAAAATATATATATACACACACATTTTTTTTATTATTTCAGAAAGGGAGGGAGGAGAGAGATAGAAACATCAATGATGAGCGAGAATCCTGCACAGCCCCTACTGGGGATGGAGCCCATAACCCAGGCCTGATCCGGAATCAACCCATGATCTCCCGGTTCATAGGTCAACACTCGACCACTTATGGCTTAGTTATGGTATTTCTAATGTTAGCATTTGATCATATCCTCAAGTGACTGGAGGTTAATATTATGTTGTTTTTAATATAGGCATTTCAAAATCTCCCGTATAAAAGCTCTAGAAAGGCGATGTTTTCAGGATCAGAGAAAAGACACAGTAGACAAAAATGCCAGTGGACCGAACTCTTTGAAGCTGAGGTTCGCTAAGAGGCCAAGCAAAGGAGAGAAAGGTGGAATTCACAGAAGGAGATACCGGTCCCTGTGGGGCAGCATTCACTGCCACGCTGGGAAAATGCCAGGGGACTGGGAGAATGGAGGGAACACTGACCACTTGGTGCATCGTGATAAATGAGGCTCATTCATGGAGGAAAACACTGAGCTTCTGAAAAGCATCCATATTGGAGAAGCAACCAGAAAACCCAAATATATTGGAGATGGCTGGCAGGAGGCATCTCTGCTTCCTTCTGTCTCTTCCCAAGGGTTTTCTTAATATTACACAACATTTTCTGTGGCCCCTGGGCCCAAGCTGCCTGGAAGGATACAACAAAAGGAGTGCAGCAAGCCACTTGGCATCGACATCCGAGCCAGCCGTATTCAGAATTAACTGAAAGAAACCCTGATTCTGCCATAAATAAGGCAGACAGTCCCTTCATTGAATTCTCTGAGGGTTTTTTTTTTAAGGCAGTAAAGCTTTAAGGCTTTAGCATGAGGCAAAAAGATTGCAAAACATATCAGATGCTTAGTAAAAACCCAGGATAAAGCCATGGATTTCTATACATTGACCTTAGCTACCACAGCATTGATCCCCAATGGGATAGCACCCTAGCACTCCCCAGTGGGGTGTCTCAGAGAGGACCAACATATCAGAATTCGGTGGGAGGGAGGCATGTGTCACCTAAAAATCATCTATTATCTTATGATCCACTGGGGAAGAGGGGAAGTACTTATTTCATAATACAAACATCCGAAAATGGAGTTCAACAAAACATTTCTGGCTGGGTGAGACCATGCGTTCATTCAGAAGCAAGAAACATTTTTTACTGAATGCCTAGTCTGTGTCAGGCGGCGCCTTGGGCCCTGGGGGTAGAGCAGGGAACACAGCATCCTTTTCTTGTGGAGTTTACATTCCAGTGAAGGAGAGGGCTCACAAGTCATAGCATAGAAAATAGAACGGTAAGTGCCGTGGAGAAAACAGCAGGGTAAGTGCGGAGAGAGTGGGCCTTTCGGAGGAGGTGACTCTTGTCACCGAGACCTGAAGGATGTGAGGTTGTGAAGGGTGCAGGCCTAGGGTATCAGTGAGAAGTTCGGGTGGGAGGAATTAAAGGGTGCTATGACCTGAGGCAGGAGACTGCTTGGAACACTTGAGGATTAGGATGGTCAGTTGGCTGGATAGAAAGAGCTAGGGCTGGTTGATGGTTAGCCCGGTAGGCCCAAGGGTGGGCTTTAGTGTGTGTGCTCAGCATGCAGGGAGGCCACCAGAGAGTTGAACAGGGGAATAAACTGATCTGCTGACACGCCTCCTGCTGCCGGGAGACTGGACTTGGCGGCGAGGGGCGGGGGGAGAGTGAAGTCAGAGATCATTATGGAGTCTGCTGAAGTCATCGGGTGAGACAAGCTGTCATTTTTGACCATCGTGGTGGGGGTGGGGGGAGCAGGTGGAGGAGATGCTGAGATGTGATTGGATTCGGGAGATGCATCGTGAAGGCAGGGCTTGCAGGATTTTCTGATGGACCGAGTGGATATGGAGTAGGTGAGAATGGAGCCAAAGATGGATGAGGATTTGGGCTTGAACAAGGGCATGAATGATGGTTTCCCACTTTCAGCACCTGTAGCCGCAGGGGAGGAATGGTATGAGGAGATTATTAATTTAGCGGTAGCTGTGGTTACGTTTGAGACCCCTAACAAGGCATCTTGGGGGGGATGTTATGATAAATAACTCTGGAGTTCAGAGAAAGGCTGGGATTGGAGATGTTGATTTGAAAGTTACTGGATTTAGGGAAGAGGAGAGCATCCTGCAAAGGCAGCTGGCAACGTATATTATAGTTTCCAAAAACTGCTAAGGAAGGGCACATCAGAAGCTAGTTGAGGAAGGGAAGGTTTCTGTGGTTATCAAAGATGAGTGTGGGTTTTAAAGGGTTAAGAAAGTCTCTCATACGTTATCAGTACCCACAACTGTGCACAAAATTCGGACAGACATGTTCTCAGGGTCAAAAAGCTAGCTTTGCCAATAGAAGGTAAAGAGGGGCCTAATGTATGAATTCTTTTTTCCATTCCTCTCCCACTAGGCCACTGTAAGCATTTCAGGTATAGATAATTAGGCATAAACGTGTATATCCAGAGCTTTTTTCCCTTCCGTTTATTGGAATTCCGGTGTGTGTTAAGTCAAGAGTTCACGTTTGTGGGCAGGAAAAGCAAATACATAGAAATATAGAGTATAGACTATGCAGCCAGAGGACCTCAGAGTCAAGTTGTCCATGCAGATATGTAAACAAAGGAGAAACAGGAGGGCCCAAGGAAAGGGGCTTAGCGTGGGAATGGCTAGTTCCATGGTTACCACATTGTCGAATGTCCTGGATGCCTCTACCTGCCCTCCCGGTGTCTGATGAACAATGGGCATTTTCCTCTTGGCTCTGGGTGGTGGTCTAGGTTATTTTTCTGGTGCAGTATGTGCTGGTGTACTTCCCCAAAGGGTGAGCAGATTGCCTGTGTGGTTCAGAATACATGTAAATGGGAAGGTCCATAAATGTCTGGAAAACTTGCAATTGAGGCAGCAAAAGGTGGCTTTGCCCAGGAATCAAGTGGGAGAGGTAAGAACAGGTGGGCCCTTCTACTTTCTGTTGAATTGTGTGGATTTAATTTTTGTTGTTGTTAATTGAGAATTAACCAGATGATCTTTTAACATTTAATATGGAAAATCTTCCTTAAAAAATTAGTCTTACTTAGCCACACAGAGTAGTAAACATATTTTCATGTTTAAATTTAAAAAATTAAATCCATACAATTCAACAGGAAGTAGGAAGTGCCCACCTGTTCTTACCCCTCCCGTGTGAGCTGATTATGTTGAGCACAGTTGGCTTTGTTGCTCTCTTGGTGATACAGGAAAAGAGGAACAAATCCTTAGGATCTCAATATCCTATCTACTCCTTTGATTGGTTTTCAATGACAAAGATTCTCAATGCCCAGCCATGTTTTGGTTGCTACAATTTAAGACTGAACCATTCAGTGGAGTCAAAACCCCCAAACCAGGGGGGTATTTCATGGAATCCCCACTCCACCGATCTATGAAGTTGGAGTCTGGGACGTGGCGGGGGCCACAACCTCACCGAGGAGCACTCTCATTTCCTTCTCCTGAGTCCATCGTGCGGAGAAGTAAGCACATCCACCCCAAGGTCTGACCGCCTCAAAACAAAGCCGCCCACTCTCAGGCTCAGGGCAGTGCCCTTTGCTGTAACCTGCCCTTCATTCGCTGCACAGTCAGCGAACCTGAATATTTCTGCGATGACTCTTTCTCAGTGTCTAACAGAAAGTGTGTCATCGAAAGGAATGATACGATCAGAGGGCTATGCTTCATAGACAAAATGATTATTTCCAACATACAACAGAATCTCGATTGACCCACAATGATCCCCTAAAACTGAAATTTTTAGAGGGAAACGTAGGTATAATATACATTACCAGTAATAAGTGCTGCTAAATTTTACTTTTTTTTTTTTTTTAAGTTTCCCGAGGCTAATAAAAATTTAATTCTATGAATACTTTTTTTCTTGAATAGCTTTATTCAAGCCTGGTCAGATTTTAAACATATTTTTGCATTGAAAACTAACCAGAAATGTGTTGGAGGTCTTTATTCATTGCCAGAGAGAGTCTGAGGCTCATATCCTCACCCAGTTCTGTCAGGAGTTCTCTCAAGGAGTATTGAGCCTGGCCGAGGTTCGCTGAGCTTCCTGGGGCTGGGCATGGGGGAGGACAAGAGAGGGTGCCTTTGAAGTGGGATTTAATAGTGGGCCCTTGGCTCTGACCATGTTGAAGCCCTTCTGCATCTTCCTCAGGGACTGTACAGCCCCCTTGTTAGGAAAGGAGTGCCCTTGAAGAGCTTAGGGTCCCTTTGCAGCAGCTGCCTGAGTCAAAAGCTCTGTAGCCAACGTGCAAGGGTTGCCGTCATCTCACCCACAATCCCTGGTACTTGTCTGTAGCTCTGCCTGACTCTGTTTTCCCCTTTCATTCTGCAAAGATTTATCAGCCACTCTCTGCCTGTCAAAGACAGCCATAAAGCATTACCCCATGGGGCTATATTTATTGGAAACTGTGTTGTGTTGTTTTTCTTTGTCTTCTAAACATCCTTAACTGTCTCAACAGTAAGAATGTAAGCCATTGCAATGGGGGAGGCACTGGAAACAAAGAGCCCCAGTTAACAAAGATATACGAAAATATGTGAATTACTCTGTGTGGCTAAGTAGACTAATTTTTTAGGAAGATTTTCCATATTAAAAGTTAAAAGATAATCTGGTTAATTCTCAATTAACAACAAAAATTAAATTCAGTCTGTTGGCTAATGTTTTCCATAAGCATCAAATAAGCAATTCCCTTGAGCCTAGTGATCACTAGCTCACTAGTCCCTAAGCCTAGTGCTTTGTGCTTTCCAAATGTTATTCCATATGAGTTATTGCAAATGGTATAGGATCCTTAGGCATCCCCCAAGATATCCCAGAGGCTCCCATAGCTCAAAGGGTCCAGATTAGCTTCTGGGGGCTTAGATCATATTTAACTTTGCACCAGATCCAATATAAAAACCTGGGGCATAAATCCTATTGTCTGCTTCACGCAAACCCTATTGTTTGCTTCACAAACTCTGAGTGGGTGACCAGCCCTCTTGCTTTGTGTCACACTGAGGGGATTCCTGAGACATGGGACTTTCAGTGCTAAACCTGGGCAGTCCCACTCATGCCAACATGAGTTAGTTTCCCTAGAAAGAAGTAGGATCAGTGGCCAGAAAGGAATATCATTAACTATTTCTTCTAGAGCCAGCAACTAAACTGTAACATGGAGATAATTCTGTCTTCCTCGTGGGGTTGTGATAGGCCTGTTCACTATTCCTTCCTGTGGGGTTGGGTAGCGACTTTGGTTTTTCTTTGGAATTGGGGACCTGCCTCATCTCTGATGGGGCAGACTGTCTCCTTGCCCTTCAGAGGCCTGTCACCTAAAAGGGCCTTGGCTGTTCCCTCTGGGGGAATCAGTGCCAGCTCTTTCTGATGTGAGGGTGCTAGTTCCTGGGTGGTTTCCATTGGCCCCATGGTTACTTACTGGGTGGTAACTTACCCACTTTGGGTTCGCCTGCTCCTGCCCCATAGGCAGTGAGCCTTCCCTCCATTTGAAACTCCTTTACTACAATGCCCCAAGCTGTTTGCCGCCCTCAGCAAGCACATGCTTCCTCTTGGGCATTTGCACAAGCTGTTTCCTCTTCCTTGCTCACACCTCCTTCCTTTCATCTTCTGGCTGACCCAGGTCATTCTCCATACTTGAGCTTCTATACCACTTCCTCCTGGAAGCCTCCGTGATCATCCCAGACTGCTCTAGGCTCCTCTCCTGTGTGATCTCAGAGCTCCTTTTACTTGCTGCAGTTCAACTACGCGCCGTTGGAGCTGTAACTGCCCAATCAGTTGTCTGCATGACTTGTAGGCTCTTTGAGGAGAGGGACTGTGTTTTGCTCTTTTTTGTATCCCCAGCACCTTCCACATTGCTGGGGACTATGGTAGGTAGAAAGGCTTATAAGGAGCAGGTGGTGGAAGAGCCACCAAACAAATCACCTTCCTCTATAATTTGCTTTGGCCTTGCTGTGGCCCTGGCAGCCGCTGGCCTTCCTGTTCTCCATGGGAGACAGAAGCGGCTCTAGAACTTTCTCAGACGAACCACGTCCTCTCCATGGAGGGACCACGATCCAGTTTAATTAGGTCTTCATTTGCCCTGTAAGGCACTAAGCATGTAGGAAAATGCACACACAGTAGCCAACCTAAAGTGCCAAGGGTTACGTAAATATCCATAGGACCTGAAGATATTATGCAGGGTGGGGGCATACAATTTTATGTGTATTTCTAGATATAAATATGCGGAGTGAATATAGTTCTACTATGACAGGTTTCAATAAAGTGTGAGATCTTCCCCTCAGTTCTGAAGATCGGATGACTCACAGGCTGTCGTGTATCATATTGTGAATGTTGGGCACCTCATTTCATAATTTGATCCAGGTTATTTTCCCTCGTGGACATTAATAGTTTCCTGTGAATTTTCCTGATATTAGGAAACAGATGTTCTGTATTTTTTTAAACTTTATTTTTGTTGTTGACGCTATAGATGTTTCATATTTTTAACTGAGTTTTTCCAATGTGCTGAACCAGGACTTTTGTGCTTAAGTGGTGTGTGTGTGTGTGTGTGTGTGTGTGTGTGTGTGTGTGTTGAGAAACGAGTTATATCAGATTTTTCAAAGAAAAGCATAACAGACATATCTACAGAATGATTTATTCAAGGCTGGATATGTTTTTGGACAGTCTGTTTAATGTAGTTTAGTATTGTTTAACTAATGTAGACTTTTGACCTAAGAATTTGTTAGACCTGTCTTATGATAGAATGCTTGCCAGAATAAGGTGTGGTGTAGCAATAAGCACACAATGCAACCTATACTTCAATGCTCTGATCTTTAACCAAAATGTAATTTTTTTATGTTACTGTTGTCTCTTAACTATATAAAATTCTTCCTCCATCTTTGCATAAAATACTGAATGACTGCCACCTTTGTGCAGAGCAGGGTGCTGGGCTCTTGGGGAGAGACAAACATAAGTGATTCTCTGCCATCATTGATGTTTCTATCTCTCCCTCTCCTTCTCCCTCTCCCTTCCTCTCTGAAATCAATAAAAATACATATTTTTTAAAAAACACACACAAAAAAACCAACCTGCTAAAGATGATTTGTTATGTAAGCCATTGTTTTGGTGGTTTTGCTAAAATGATAGTAACACTAGAGGCCTGGTGCACGAAATTGGTGCATGGGGGTGTGTGTCCCTCAGTCCAGCTTGCACCCTCTCCAATCTGGGTCCCCTTGAGGGATGTCCGACTGCCCATTTAGGCCCGATACCTAAACGAGCAGTTAGACATCCCTCTCATAATCCAGGACTGCTGGCTCCTGACTGCTCACCTGCCTGCCTGCCTGATTGCCCCTAACCGCTTCTGCCTGCCAGCCTGATCGATGCCTAACTGCTCCCCTGCTGGCCTGATTGCCCCTAACTGCCCTCCCCTGCAGGCCTGATCGATGCCTAACTGCTCCCCTGCTGGCCTGGTCACCCCTAACTGCCCTCCCCTGCAGGCCTGGTCCGCCGCAACTACCCTCCCCTGCAGGCCTGGTCACCCCCAACTGCCCTCCTCTGCTGGTCCGGTCACCCCTAATTGCTCTCCCCTGCTGGCTATCTTGTGTCCACATGCGGGTAGACATCCTTGACCACATGGGGGTGGCCATCTTCTGTGTTGGAGTGACAGTCAATTTGCATATTACCTCTTTATTAGATAGGATTTTTTGAGCACCTCCATGTAGCATGCACAGTTCTCTGATGCTTTATATAAAGCTTTTTAATAGAAAATGATGTAGAAATGGTGCTTTGGATAATAATACATTTCGCACAAAATACATATCTTTGTTTTACCTCCCAAGCTTCCTTTCAACAAGGAGTCCTTTGATTCAGAGAAAGGATGTGGAATCCAGAGTTCACCAATTTCAGGATTCAGTGACTGTCTAAGTCATCTGACCTCTCTAGGACTCAGTCTTTGCCACTGTACAGTGGGAATTGTCAGACTCTCTGACTCACTCACAAGGTTGCTGTGAAAATCAAAGTGGGTGTAATGGACATTAAAAAGCAATCAAAAGCCAAAAATTTGCCAAGAGGCAATATCATAGCTGGTGAGGTTTATATAAAATACTAGAGGCCCAGAGCATGAAATTCATGCACAGGTATGTTCCCTAGTGGCTGCCGGCTGCTGGCCAGGGCTTCCCTTCCCCGGCTGCTGGCTGCTGGCCGGGCCTTCCTTCATTCTGTACCACCCCCTGGTGGTCAGCATACAACATAGTGAGCGATCGAACTCCCAGTCAAACTCCCGAGGGGACACTTTGCATATTAGACTTTTATATATATATAGGTGGCTGTTGCTTATTGTTTATTAAAGCACTGTGTAAATGAAAAGATTACCTCAAAATTATAAACTATATCTGAAATATTTTCATAGCAAATGCATATGTAAACTCTATTATCATCACTATAAAAAACTCATTCAGCCCGGCCAGTATGGCTCAGTGGTTGAGCATCAGCCCATGATCCAAGAGGTCATCGGTTCGATTCCTGGTCAGGGCACATACCTGGGTTGCAGGCTGTATCCCCAGTAGGGGGTGTGCAAGAGGCAGCTGGTTGATGTTTCTCTCTCATCGATGTTTCTATCTCTCTATCCGTCTCCCTTCCCCTCTCTCAAAATCAATAGAAAATATATTAAAAAATAACTCATTCAAATTTAAAAGAAAATTATCAAGATCCTACTACATAAATAAGTGAAGAATATAAACTTATTATTTTTCAAGGTAACAAATCATTAATGAACAAACAGGACAATCTGTCTTTCCTCCCTAATTATCTTAGAAGCACAAATTAAAACAGCATTAGGAAGAGCATTTTGTGGACAAAATGTCAGGGTTTCAGAAATTCTCTATGATTTTATTAGTGGTATTGTTGTTTGTTAAAAGACCCTTTAAAAGCAAAAAAAGTAATTATAGTCTAGGAATTTAGAGAAGCTAGGGAAATAAGTTAAAGGAATGAAAAGAGGTAAAAGCATGAAGATATCTGATGCAATCTTATAATTGACTGTAACTTAAATATTTAGCATTAGGGGAGTGATTTAGTAAATTAACATTTTTCAACATGAATGACTATTATTAGGCCCTTTAGTAAGTTAGACAATCATTATGAAGATGCATAGAAACACACAACAAATATTTAAAATTTGAAGTAAAATGGAAGAAGAAAATAATAGCCATCCTTTGTGGAGTTTCTTCTGGTGGCACTGCACCAATGCTCACACTTCAGAGGTCTATTGTCCAAAACCTTGCAGCTCATTCATGAAGGGAGCCAATATTCAAACCCAGATCTGTCCAGCTCAAATGCCTTCACTAGGTTTACTACCAATAGCACATAACTATGTCCATGGTCATATAAAAACATATGTCTATGGAGGGCTAACAGGCACAAATAGATAGTAGCACTGGTATGGTGGGAATATGGGTCAATTCCAGAGAAGCTTGCTATCCATTTAAAACATTCATTGACAAACAATAACAACAACAAAAACCCAACTATTGTTGCCATCTCAATAGAAAAATATGCTGTGTATGATTTTTTAATTTATTGTTTACTCTTTTTATGTATTCTTTTAAATATTGGCAAAATAGAAATACATGTGTGTGTTTTTAAATTTCTCACCAACTTTGGCATAATCAGGATTACCCCCATACAAACCCCAACCTATCTACAAATTACTTGAGGACATATGCTACCAGCTCCTCAATTAAAAACCAAAACTTGAGGTCTCTGGAGCACTCTGTGGATTGAGGACAGTGACAGGTGGGAGAGTTTCCCCAGGTGAACAGCCCAGACCAGCTCTTCCTGACAGAGTCAATGTCAAGGCAGAGATAATGGGGTGGCACCATTCGGTTAAAGTAGGCCAGTCCACCCACTCAGGGTGTGTCCCTCCCTGGGACAGAAGCCCTTGCACAATGGGGGCAGATGTCCTACTGTCTCTTAGCTTTGGGGCTCAAGACTTGATTTCTGATTCTTGAGCACATACAGGTATCATTACTTTATAAAGTCAGTAGCCCTGCCTGCATCTAATACCAGGAAAGTTTCTGTGTTGGACTCAACGCACAGGGTATATTTCTTTCAATTTAGCCTCACCTTTGCGGAACATGTACCCTTTATGCCTACAATAGGGTCTTTTATATGTTTCAAAGGCCCTTTTATATCTCTTTTGCCCTTTGAGATAACATCATGTCAGAATTTGCAAGTGAAAACATAATAGACCTGACTAGAGCACAGTGGAGATGGCTCCAGAGCTGGAAACATTCTCCCACACACTTCTCAGTCCAGCCCCTTCAGGGTCGCGCCCTGTTTTGTAGGTGGGGAAATTGAGGCACAGCTCAGTTAAGTGTTGTACTGGAAGTCACTGGTAGTGAAGACACTGGAAGCCAAGCCTATGCATCTAGTACTCAGTCTGCTCTCCTAGTGTCTATGTTGTGTTATTTTCTAGAGGATTAAAATGAGACTGGAACTCACTATGTTCACACAGATCAGAATCCAATCCCCATTCAAAGCTAAAGACCTCCCAGGGCTACAAAGTAGTCCCCTTACCCTCAGTTTCACTTTCTGCAGTTTGTCACCTGTGGTCAACTTAAGTCCGAAGATATTAAATGGAGAATTCCAGAAACAATTCCTAAATTTTAAATTGAGCTTCGTTCTGAGTAGTGTGGTAAAATCTTGCACCGCCCAGGCCCGACCCACTTGGTTGTGAATCGTCCTTTTGTCCAGCATATCTGTGTTGCACACTCCCCATCTGTTAGTCACTTAGGAGCCATCTTAGTTATCAGATCAACTGTCTCAATATTGCAGTGCTTCAAGTAACTTATTGTACTTAATAATGTCTCATTCACCTCACTTCATCTCATCTCACCAATATTTTATCATCTCACCTCACAAGAGGAAGGCTGAGTATAGTTCAATAAGCTATGGGGGCGGGGGAAGAGAAGCCACATTTACATAATTTTTATTACAATATATTATTATTCTATTTTATTATTAGTTATTGTTGTCAATCTTTTACTGTGCCAAATTCATACATTTAACTTTGTCATTTGTATGTGTATGTACAGGAAAAAAGCATAGTATGTATAGGGTTCAGTACTATACCCAATTTCGGGTGTCCACTGGAAGTCTTGGAATATATCTCCTGCAGATGAGGGGAATTACTGTAATTTTATAATTGCAATAAAGTTTAGAGTAATGAAAGTCTAGCAAGTTCTCATGTATATTCTAGACAAGTCCTGCCCAATAGACTTTATGGTGATGAAAATATTCTATATCCATGCTGTTCAATAAATTAGTGGCTTTTGTTCACTTGAAATGTGGCTCATGCAACTGGGGGGAATGAGTTTTTAATTGTATTTAATTTAAATTCTCATATGTGCTGGTGGCTACTGTATTGGACAGCACGGTTCAACACTTCAATGCTTTCTTGACATTTCTACTTGGATGCCTCAAAGTTAACACAGTCAAATCAGAATTCTTGATTTTTTTGTCCTCAACCTGTTTCTCCCCAAACAAAGCCATCATTGACCTAGTTGCTTGAGCCAAAACCTAGGTGTTATCTCGACCTCTTTCTCTTCCTCATTTCCTGCATCTACTTGATCAGCAGGTTCTGATTATTTTACCTTCAGAACCTCTACTGAACCCACCCACTTCTCTCCATCTCTACTGGTGAACCAAGGCATCATCATATCTCACCTGAGCAATTGAATGGCCTCCAGTGATTGTCGGTTACCAGCGATCCATTCATCACTGTTGCCTCTTCCCAACTCCTCCATACAGCTACCAAAGACACTATCAAATGCTTCAGTAGGTTGCATCACTCCCTGCTTGTATGGAAACATTTATGGGACTTTGAATACTTATTTTCTATCCCCCATTACAATGGGAGTTCCCCTATATCAGGAACCTTGTTTACCTCCTTCAATATTGTCTCTCTTGTACCTACAACTCTGCCCAGCACACAATTTGCACTCAGTAAACCTCTCAATAACAATTCAATGAATATTTATTGTGGAAGAAGATGAGATAGCAAGAGTAAAAATGTGATCTATAACTTGGTTGTTAATAGCTGAGATGATCCTGACATCCATATACATGAAAGTCGATGCTTTCTTTTACATTCTGGATGTAGAAGGAAGGGTGGGCATTGTGACTAATTGCATGTATCTGTGAATTGGGAGGCTGGTCTACAGAACTGATGCACTAGTAATATCTGCCATGAACTGGAAAGAGCTTTTTTCTCCCTAGAGGTCTGTGTATGTCCCAGATCTTGAAACTTTTGTCTTTCCCACTGTTAGAGAAAGAGGAGAGTGTCTTCCTATAAGGTCACTTTTTATATTTATCCAAGAGGGGTTTAGATAGTAATGGAAAGAAACATATTATGGAACTCAGGTGTAGTGAATGGCAAAGTCCTGTCTGGCCAGCAAAAGGAGATTTTCAACATGAGACTATTGTTTAAAAAAATAGAATTTGGCATATGCTCATAACTGAGTTATTTGAAACCAAGAAAACCTTAGGAAGCAGGGTTTTGTGTTCTTTTTTCCTTGACTATTGCATTTTTTAAGGAAATATCTTTTCTAGCATTCCTTTATAATGATGAACCAAGGCTTTCAGAAGGCATGCTATTACGTAGATCCATTGATCCCTGTGCAAAGCTAAATGAAGCTGATGAACTAGTTGGAGATATGATCAACTTGGTCAAGCTCTGAGTTGCATTTATTTTCCCTGGTACTGAACAGGCCTGGGAAATGACCATCCCCTCAGCACTGGCTGGATTTAGAAGATGAAGTTAAAGCTTTCTTGGCTAATGTTCATATCAGACTCTTAATCCCAGTGGGTTTTTATCAGGCACGAGTTTATATTCCTGTCCCCATCCTTCCAGTGCAGTCCCAGTGTTTTCCTGTGTGTGCCTTTATTAAGCAACTACTCTGTACCAAAAACCTTGCTAGGTCCTGGAAAGACAAAGATGCGTTAAACATATTCTCAAGTTTCAGATATTCTGCAAAGAAGTGGGCAGAGAGACCAATAAACAAAAAACAAACAAACAAAAAAACAAAACAGAGGCCACTTGCCGTAACAGAGGGAAATGCAGTAACAATGAGAGTAGAAGGCAGTGGGGCGATTAAGAGTGCAGGCTCTGGAACCACGTTGTCTGGGTTCACAATCTCACTCTGCGATTAAACCGATTTATAAACTGTGTGACCTTAGGCTACTGACTTAACCTCTGTGCTTCAGTTTGCTCACCTGTTAAATGGGGTAATGAAAGCACCTACCCCATGTCGTTACTAAGTGGGTTAAAGAAGCACACTAAGCACTTGGAGCACAGCTCTATAAAAACCAGCCTTTGTTATCGTCAGTAGCAGTAGTACATAATTATCCATTGAACTGAGTGAATACTTCTACTGCTGCGGAGAAGTTGTCTGTAAGCCAGCCAGGGGAGTTGTCAAAGGCTTCCCAGAGAAGGTGACTTTTGAACTGAAATTTGAAGATATGCTAATATTGTCAGGAAAGGACAGGTTGGATAGAAAGAACAGAATCTGCAAAGCCTTAGAGGAGTGAGCGTGTGGGGTGTTTATGGTCCTGTTGATAGGTCTGTGTGGATACAGGACAGGGTGCCTGGGGGAGAGCGCCCTGGTAGGGGGCAGGCCTGAGATCACTGGGGCTTTTGAGACTGGGCTGAGGAACTTGGATTTGATCCTAAAACCGAGAGGAAGCACTGAAGGTCGTTCAGCAGGTTCGGCGCTCAGCATGCAAGACTGGGCAGCAGCCTCCCTCAGTGTCTCCGCCTGTGGCCTGTTAATTCTTAGTGTCACTGACCAACCTCCTACCCTATGATTTGGATAGGGAGTTCCCATATGTGGACCTGATATTTCTCACCAGGTGTGATTTCTTTGGGACCACAGATTAATAACGTGTTTCCTTGATTCCTTTCTACCTGATTCCTCTTCTCTTACTCCTTACCCCTGCTAAGACAGATACGGGGATGGCTGTCTTACCCCTTGGAGAATTGGATGAAAGCGATAGATCCTTCTCTCGGAAAAATCATGAAGACAAGATTTTCCCAGAGCCCCCACATTTCCCTTCCCCTGCACCCCACCTTGGTCATCCAAATAGGCTCCCAGACCCAATGCCACCTTTTGACCCCAGGCCTGCTTGTGGTTTTGTGTTCTTACCCCAAATTGCTAACTTGTTAGCACATCCACTCTTCCGTCTGCCATCACTGCTATTATCTGACCGTATATCATGAGAGCAGCTTTGGATCACTTGGAGGTTATAATTAAAACTGAAAGCAATTATCTTATATCGAGCTGTTCAAATGTAATTGCGAGTATGTTGGCTGAGGACATGGGCTCAGGGGAGGACAGGGGCGAGGGAGGGGGGCAGGCTGTGTGGATTAGAATCCCAGCCCTGTCATGGTCTTATAACTTGGAGTTAGTTACTTAATCTCTCTGTGCCTCAGTTTCCTCATTACAAAATGGGAATGCTCTCATATGCTTCCCTCATGAAGTTACTGTGATGGTTAATTGTGGTAACATAGGAACACGCCGAGAACAGTTCCTGGCACAGAGTAAGTGCTATATAAGTATTATTACGTCATTATTTCTACCGAAATGACATCGTGAACGGGATAATGTGGATTACTAGGAGCAGGAAAAGAGATGAGTAAAATCTCCATATGCATTTGACTCACTTTGGAGCCTTGCCAGTACCTGAGGGCTAGGAATAGATTCTCTACATCTGTACTGTCTGGGGGGGTAGTCACTGGCCCCTGTGACTGTTGAGTACTTGAAGTGTGACTAGCCTGCGTTGAGATGTACTGAGTCTTGAAGATTTAGCATGAAAAAAAAACCAAAGTAAAATGTCTCAAGAATAATTTTTATACTGGTTACGATGAAAAGGTATTTTGAATAAATTTGGTTAAATGAAATGTATTATTAAAATAATTTTGTCAGTTTCTTTTGCTTGCTTCATGTGGCTACTAGATAATATAAAGTTATATGCGTGACTTGTTTTGTATTTCCACTGAGCAGCAGTGCCTTAGGCCAGTGGTCAGGAAACTCATTAGTCAACAGAGCCAAATATCAACAGCACAACAATTGAAATTTCTTTTGAGAGCCAAATTTTTTTAAACTACTTCTAACGCCGCTTCTTCAAAATAGACTTGCCCAGGCCGTGGTATTTTGTGGAAGAGCCACACTCAAGGGGCCAAAGAGCCGCATGTGGCTCGCGGGCCGCAGTTTGCCGACCATGCCCTTAGGCTCACCATTATCACTAAAACAACATTTTGTGGTTGCAATAAGGTGGCCACTATTGGAAAGCCTTGTACATGCCTCCCACTGCCATTCAAGTTATGTTGGACCAGCTATTTTTTAATTGGTTTCTTTAGGGAGCCATGGCTTGGTCCTAGCACAGTGGTTCTCAACCTTCCTAATGCTGCGACCCTTTAATACAGTTCCTCATGTTGTGGTGACCCCCAACCATAAAATTATTTTTGTTGTTACTTCATAACTATAGTTTTGCTGCTGTTATGAATCGTAATGTAAATATCTGTGTTTTCCGATGGTCTTAGGCTCTACAGCAGCAGTTCTCAACCTGTGTCGTGACCCACAGGTTGAGAACCACTAGCAGGGTAGCCTAAGACCATCGGAAAACACAGATATTTACATTACGATTCATAACAGTAGCAAAATTACAGTTATGAAGTAGCAACAAAAATAATTTTGCAGCAGAAGGGGATTGAGGATTGAAGGCAAGAGCAATAACGAGGGAGGCTTCCGCTAACTTGGAGGGGTTTGGATGAAAACACTACCATTTATAGTTATACTGGGCTCAGCCTTTCAGCACTCCCTGAAGTAGATGAGAGAGTGCCTTCTCTTCAGGAAGTTGAAATATGTAGGCGAAAAACTCTCCCTATTCCATCAGGAGCCAGAAAAGGCTTGGCTCATCTTTAACTAAAAGAATAACACTCAACATTATGTCAGTCACTTGGGATCGAAAGCACACCCTTTCCAAATGTGATTTACTTAAGGAGTGTTTTGTTTAATTCTGTTTCAGATTCACTCCTCCACTTGAAACCTGAAAACAGTGGGCCACACACAGTCTGACTGGTAAGTTCTCTTTCATTTTTAAAACAAAGTGACTGTTTGACATTATTTTTGAAATGATATTCACACTTCTAAATTAGATGCATCTCTACCAGTACTATGATTAGATGTCTATTTATTCCTCTCCCTGAAACGATTTAAGAAGTTTTCATGTTTTTAAAAAAAAAAATCCATTTTTCTTTTGCTAAGATCGTGGTCAGGGAACAGATCTGTGATTATATGCCAAATACCATTAAAATAAAAGGCTTTTCTTTTGTAATGGAACTATTTCCAGGCCCCTGTTGATAGTCGGCTTGTTTCAGGCAGTATCCACAACAACAGTGTTACTTCAGCCAAGGAATGCAGACAGTCCCTTGCAGTATGTTGTAATGAAAATTGGCTCACAGCTATAACATATTAGCTTTCTTATTGCTCTATTTTTTCTCTAATCTCTCTTTGAACCTGAATGTGATTGTTGTGAGATAAGAGTTCTGGGGTAGCAAACTGCCTTTCGATCTAGGAAAGTAATATACTTTTTAAGTGAAAAAGCTTTGGGGGCTTTCATGTGATATCACTCCTTGATATTGTGGCGATCCTGTTATTTGCAGCATGTAGCAGATAGTTTTTGCCGCATAACATACCATTCCCAAATTTACAGCCAAAAAATTGAGCTGAAACTTACTGACTCAAAATGGCAATCATTTCTTCATCCCACAATTCTGCAGATCAGCGATTTGGCTGGGCTCAGCTGTGTGATTCTTTTGGTTTCAGGTGGGACTTATTTATATGTCTGTCTTTGACCAGAATTGAACCCGGGGACCCTTCAGTCCACCAGCCGATGCTCTATCCACTGAGCCAAACCAGCTAGGGCCCAAGGAGCATTCATAATTGGCTCAGTTCAGATTTCTTGCCTGAATCAACTTAGCCAGAAGTAGGTAGTAGAAAATAAGCAATACCTGTTTGGCCATGCCTTGTTCATGTGTTCCTTGAGAGAAGGTGAATATCACCAGAATCACATGGAATGGGGTCCCCTATTTAAAAAAATTGATTATTTTATTTTGTTTTTATTTTTTTTACCAGAAAAAGGAAGGAAAGATAAAATTTCTAGGTACCAGAGTCCACTGATTTAGAAATTCTTAATTTGGGGTCCACTAACCTTGAAAGGTTTAAACTTAGATTCAGCATCAATTACATTGCCTACCCATTGCAAATTTGGTGTCATGATCGAGACTATAGCCAACAGTGAGCATTTGGAGAGGATGAGGATAAATGACTCCACTGTGGGTAGATAGCTTTTGAGCTGAGGACCTCAGGACCCACAGGAGTGGATATTAATCTGGAGACAATGAATGGTCTTCAGTGGATCTATAATCCATGGAAGGAGTCAATGTATGGGCTTCTATAATTATTACTAGAGGCCCGGTGCATGAAATTCGTGCATGGGGGTGTGTGTCCCTCAGCCCAGCCTGCACCCTCTCCAATCTGGGACCCCTTGAGGGATGTCCGACTGCCCATTTAGTCGGACAGGCAGTTGGACATCCCTCTCACAATCCAGGACTGCTGGCTCCCAACTGCTTGCCTGCCTGCCTTCCTGATTGCCCCTAACTGCTTCTGCCTGCCAGCCTGATCACCCCCTAACCACTCCCCTGCCAGCCTGATTGATGTCTAACTTTTCCCCTGCTAGCCTGATTGCCCCTAACTGCCCTCCCCTGCAGGTCTGGTCACCCCCAACTGCTCTCCCCTGCAGGCCTGGGTCCCCCCCAACTGCCCTTCCCTGCAGGCCCAGTCGCCCCCAACTTCCCTCCTCTGCCAGCCTGGTCACCCCTAACTGCCCTCCCCTGCAGGCCTGGTCACCCCTAACTTCCCTCCCCTGCAGGCCTGGTCACCCCTAACTACCCTCCCCTGCAGGCCTGGTCCCTCCCAACTGCCCTCCCCTGCTGGCCATCTTGTGGTGGCCATCTTTTGCCCATATGAGGGCAGCCATCTTTGACCACATGGGAGCAGCCATCTTGTGTGTTGGAATCATGGTCAATTTCCATATTACTCTTTTATTATATAGGATAGAGGCCTGGTGCATGAGTTGGGGCCAGCTGGTTTGCCCTGAAGGGTGTCCTGGATCAGGGTGGGGGTTACCTTGGGGCATGGGGCAGCCTGGGCAAGGGGCCTGTGGTGGTTTGCAGGCCAGCCACACCCCCTGGTGACCTAAGTGGAGACCCTGGTATCTGGGATTTATTTATCTTCTATAATTGAGACTTTGTAGCCTTCAGCGGAGGCCAGGGCAGGCCAGGAACTTGGCTTCCTCCATTGCCGGGGAAACCCAAGCCTCCTGCTCACTCCATGGCCACAGCCATTTTTGTTGGGATTTATTTATCTTCTGTAATTGAAACTTTGTAGCCTTGAGTGGAGTCCTGGGCCGGCCAGGTTGTGCAGGAAGCTTGGCTTCCTCCATTGCCCAGGAAACCCAAGCCTCCTGCTCGCTCCATGGCCGCAGCCATCTTGGTTGGGTTAATTTGCATACTCACTCCTGATTGGCTGGTGGGTGTGGCTTGTTGGTGTAGTGGAGGTACAGTCAATTTGCATATTGCTCTTTTATTATACAGGATTTTTTTTTTTTCTTTTTACTGGAGGAAAGGATCATGCTTCCATCATTTCTCATAGGATTCCATGGTCCCTTACTGCTTCAGAGCCATTGCTTCAGACTTAATTGAACTGTTTCAGATTTGGCTGGTGTAATTTTATGTGTTCATTTCTTGTCCTGGCTCCACTGGTGAAGTTTAGCGTCCATGATAAACATAGCTCCTTATGGAGCAGAGACAGTGATGTCAGTGGCTGAGTATGTTGCATTAAATTACATGTTGAGGTTTTTAGGCGTATATGTCAACTCTGCGCAGTTGTAGTTGCCATGTACCTAATGCTTACTTTGGTGCCAGGCTCGGTGCTAAGTGCTTTACGTGCATTATGGAACTATATACTTAATACACATGACTATAATTCTGTGAACCTCGGGTCTGTGTATATACCACCTGCTGGAACCATCTCCTTCCAGCTGCCTCTCTGGAAACACTGGATGCAGACTCTAAGTTTCTCCTTTTCTTTATGTCTGCTGTTGTGGGTCCACCTGTCCCCACTTTCCCACCTCCAGATGATCAAGTCATAGAATCGTAGAGTTGGAAGTGACCACTAAGATCATGAAATGCAGTGGTTTTTGGACTCTGCTCTTTAGTTTTCTAGCTCAAGTACACCTGGGAAAGAGGAGCAGGACCCCAGCCCTTGCCCTGCTTCAGTCACAACTGTCCGCTGAAATCACTCACCTGGGACAATAAAAGAGTTCAGGGTTAGAGGTCAGACATGAGGCTGAGTCCAGGCTGCTGCTTTTCTTACCTTCCTGTGTGACTGGGAAAACTGCCTAACCTCTATGAGCCACAGTTTCCTCATTTGAAAAGGGGATAATAATACCAGCCTCATGGATCTGTTAGGGGGACTGAATGACATAAGAAGGTCTGTAAAGATCTTGACCTGTGCCTCGCACATAGTGCTTAGTGATTGTTAGCTGTCACTAGCACATGGCACAGTGTGACTTGTGGCACATAACTAAGACGCAGCTTTATTCTTGTCTCCCACTGTTCCTCTAAAATTTATTCAATGGGCTGTGTTTTTCCCCCATTTCCTGATAAAAACTTGGTCAGGCCTATGACTTTTCTGGTTACTCTTAGATAATGAAAAGTCCTAAGGCCACTTTAAGTCACACGCACACACACACACACTTTGGAACCTGGAAATGCTCACTGTACTCTAGGGACAGTCAGTATTCATCCCAAGAGGAGATTTTCCTCCATCTTGCCAGTGAGGTCCCCCTCCTCCAGCTGCCCACCCTCCACCCCAGGCCTCCCCGGGTGCTGCAGATGGAGAGAGAGAGAAAGTTCTTACCTGACTGCTGCTGTCCCGCTTTGCACTGGGTTCTCTGAGCCTGGCTAATAGGGAGGGGACTCTGCTCTCTTGGCTGCTTCTGTGGCTTTCTCAAGGACCCCACTGGAACTTTCCATCCGGGATCTCCCAGGACTTGGGCAGTGCCTCTCCTCTGCGGCTGCTATGTCTGCCAGCAGCTTCTGGCTTCCATTCAGATGTTCTCTTTGGGGGCCTCTCACCCTCAGGCTGAAGCCCTCTTGGGTAGAACCTGTTTTTAAAGACCCCCCAGGCTGGCATTCCTGATGCCCAGAGTTCATATTCCTTTAACCACACACCGCCCCCCCCCCGCCATGAGGGGAGGGGACAAGAAGTCACTCTGTCCTCTCTCACCTTTGACCAAGCCACTTTGCCCCTCCCTCCCCAGCTCACACTTGCTTTCTCAGGCAGGTGTCACATACCAGTCCCCACGCTCTAGGAGGCACATACCAAGCCCTCCAGATGTTGCCTTTGAAACCCTCTCTCCAGGCTTGAGCTGAAAGGCTGACCCCCTCCACCTACCCACCTTTGGGAGGCCAGAATCTGAGCATTTCTGAGGAATCTGCCTCAAAATGCCCTATCACTTTCCACTGTCCTGAGCCTGTTTATATTCTCCTTTTGGGTCTTTCTGCCAGCTAAGCCAACTGCTTTAAAAGTTACACATAATGGTCTGGCCCCTTGCTTTGGAATTTCCCATCTGTTGACTCTTGATGCCGCCTGGAAACTTCCACTTTAGGCTCTTGTTATAGTAACTGTAATTCCCCAGTACAAGGCACTCCTCTTCAGCCCCCGTACAAGCTGTCCTTCATCCTGCTCTTGAAGTCTGTCCAGGCGGAGGACTCCCTCCTGAGCATCCCATTCGGATACCCGGATAACTTGCAATTGTTGGAAAGATGTTGCTGATGTGAAGCTAGGCCTGGCTCCTGGTAACGTCCCCATGAATGGGGTCTGAGGAAATCTGCCTAGGTGGGAGAGGTTCTGAGTGGCGGCCAGGCTTTCACTGACACCCTGGTCCCCAAAACCACAGAGAGGCCTTGGACCTTGTCTCTGGGTGGGTTTTCTCCACCGTCACACCAAAGTGCACTTGACAATAACCCCAAGAGGAAGCTGGTATTTGGAAACATTGTGCTCAGTGACCATTTTTCATGCTCATGACATAGTGTCTCTTGATCTGAGAGCTGATTTCATGCTTCAGGTGGGCATGTTAATCAGGGCTCCATCCAGAGCTTATGAACTCTGCGAAATCAAGCCTTGTAGCATGTCCCCTCTCCCCGAACTCCAGAGACACCCCGGGTGGCTTGGTTGGTTCCATCCCATACACCAAAAAGATTGTGGGCTTGATTCCTGGTCAGGCACATACCTAGGTTGCAGGTTCGATCCTAGGTATCAGGTTGCTTATGGGAGGCAACTGATGGATGTTTTTCTCTCACATTGATGTCCCTCTCCCTCTCCCTCTCCCTCTCCCTCTCCCTCTACCTCTCCCTCTCCCTCTCCCTCTCCCTCTCCCTCTCCCTCTCCCTCTCCCTCTCCCTCTCTCAAATCAATAAACATATCCTCAGGTGAGGATTTAAAAATATGTATGTAATTTTTTTTTTAAAAAAAGGAAGGGCAGCAGTGCAGCCACTTCCATCGGTTGGTCAACAAGTGTTTATTGAGCATCTGCTATATGCTTGGGGCAGGGTGAGAGGGAGCTGAACCGAAGGGAGACTCCGGGCCACTGACTACCTGCATGAGTCCCCAGCTCCTTAGCTGAGCCTCAGGACCTCACGCCGGCACTGTGTGGACAAAGGAAACCTCTTACCAACACGCTCCTCCACCCGCAGGGCCAGTGGCGGAGCAATGCCAGTATGGAGCTTAGGCTGTAGGGCCTTTCGGTGCCAAGGACCCCTCCGGAGCCCTGTAGCTAATGTGATGGTCCTAACTTTTGTATTCTTTTCCTAAAGAATTCTATAAGGCTCAGGACCCACAAACACTGGGTCTGTCCCTGGGCCAGGGAGAATTGTCACCCTCTTTGGGTCTTCCGCTTGGCTCAGTTTCACCATCACCAAGACACTAAAACTCCAGTTTCCTTCTCCCTCAGGAACAGGCTTTGCCCCTGTGTGTGTCTCTTCTGCACCTGAACCTGAGTTCCCCCTGGGAGCTCCTAACCCTTTAAGTAAGTAAGGGGAAGGGAGGCGCATTGAGGAATTGCTGTCAGGTCCTTCCTGGCCACCAGATACCCTCCACAGAGTGGAAAGGTCCCACCCTCCCTGCAGGAAGGCAGGGGAGGTGTTCTCAGACCTCCAGACTTAGTGGTTGATCCGAGGGAGCCCTTGCAAAGGAGCTGGTGGGAGGGAGCCAGGCCTCCCTGCATGAGGGCGTTATCAGCTGTCCAATATAGGTCCGGTGAAAAGTTCTCCAAAGAAAGAAAAAAGAAGAGTATCCTTGAAGCTATGTCAGTTTTGGCAAAACCATAATCCTGATCTCAAGTTGTAGGAGAATGGGCCAGCCAATCTAGAACTGTGTTGATGAAGTGTTCTGCTCACTCTTGGCCCTTAATCATGGCCCTTCCCTCTCATTCCACAAAAGGCCTGGAGTGCTTTCTAATCAGCCAGGATTCAGTGTATTGAGAAGGAGTGGGAGGAGGGAAAGGCCTTTTTATACATGAATATCTTTCTAACACTATGTGAAAATCCAAGTTTGAAAATAGTTTCCCTTTTCAGCGAAATGCTGGCCAACTTCGCCCCCTGGTGGAGCAATGGAGAATTGTTTAAAATGAGCATTGTAGGGCAAGTATGCCAAACTCAAAGGCTAACACGGGCCAAATAAACAAGGTTTAAGTTTATGTGAGCAGCAAAAAAAAAAAAAAAAAAACCCTTCAATTTTCATAGAAACGTAGGCTTATTTCGATAGAGACATGACTGAGTATTTAGCTTGCATGTGTTTTCTATAATAAGTGCTTTCATATTGAAAATCTGTCTTTTGTTCATTCGTGTCTCTGGATGAATGTTTGTCACCCTCATTGTTTCAGATCTCCATCTCCCAAGTGGAGGAACAGTCCTGGCATTTATATTAGTGATGCTCATAATAGTGCTTTGGGTTTTTTTTCCTTTCTCTGCTCAGCAACCCTGAGCTGCACTACAGGAAATAGCATGTTAAAAGGGTGTTAACATCAGATTAATTGCCTATTTGGGGCTGTTTTTCCTCAAAAGAAGGATGTGAAAGGAGTGTACAAACACCTTTTGAGTTATTGTGATTTCTTTTTCAATATTTGACAGAGGCGTCTAATGCTTATTGGTCATGTTTTTTTTTTTAAATTTGTGTCTATTTTAATTTGTCATTTCATGTAATTTTTATGTAAGAAAACATTTTTTGACAGTACTATCTGTTTGCTTTTTCCCTGGTGTATAGAAATAAACTGTCCTAAGCACTAAACAAGCATTATTAAGGGGGAGGGATGCATATATTTCCTGCAGGATTCCTTCCTGGGAGAGTTCTCTGGTATCTGGCATCCTGATTCACTCTGACAAAGCCCAGAGGAGGGAATGGACCGGGGGCCCTGGCATTCCTGCTGATCCAGTCTCAGTTCATGGCACAGGCTGGTTCCTCTTCTTTCTGAACATCCACCCTCCTTGCCCATGGCTGCAGCCACCACCCCTGTTATTTGGAGGAGAAAACACACACAGACCTCTCTCTCTCTCTTCTGGGGCATCTGTCCCCTTTCCTGCTGAAAGTGGCCATGAATCTAATGTGAGACGGCCTGGTTCATTAATGATTCCTTGATGTCCAGGTAATTGCAAGGCTGAGCAACATAGAATGGTTTGCTAGTTCCCTCTAATTTCAGAGCATTTGCAAGCTTTGGTTACTATTCACAAATTGCAATACGCTGGAGTTCAGACTGCTGACTGCACAGACAGACAGGGAAAAGAAGGGCGGGCTTTAGAAATGGTTGTTGAGATAGGGCAGGGTAGGGGTTTATATTTTTAGTAAAGGGCAATGTGTTATAGACATTTTGAAGGAATTTTGTGGTAAGCACTGTGAGATGGAACTGGAGAGGTTCCGTGATTTCTCCCTTGCTCCCCAGCTGCAGCCACCTCTGTCCTCTTTCGCAAAGTACCAGGCTCTTGTCTGTCTCCACCTGGAGCACCCCCTCCAGTGACTTGTCACCGGGATATTTCATAGCCCTTAGCACCAACTGTATTGTATTGTTTATTTCTTTACATGAGAGCTTGATGTCAGCATCCAGAAAAATACTGGCACAAAGCAGATTCTCAGTGGATATTTGCTGAATGAATGAAGGTACGAACACAGGAACGAATGTATTCTGTGTTGTGGGAGGAATAATGACCTGCATAACCATGCTTTAAACAGGGGTGGGGAACCTTTTTTCTGCCAAAGGCCACTTAGATATTTATAACATCATTTGAGGGCCATACAAAATTATCATCTTAAAAATTAGCCTGCTATATTTGGTCAAACTTCAAAAAAATTTATATATATATATATATATATATATATATATATATATATATATAATTTCAGAGAGGAAGGGAGAAGGAGAGATAGAAACATCAATGATGAGAGAATCATTTGGTCAGCTGCCTCCTGCATGCCCCCTACTGGGGACTGAGCATATGCCCTGACCCGGAACTGAACTGTGACCTCCTGGTTCATAAGTCAGTCCATGTTCAACCACTGAGCCACGTGGCTGGGCTTTGGTCAAACCTTTAATTAACTCACCCTAATGCCTTGGCAGGGCCAGTCCAAATGATTGCATGGGCCTTATACAGCTCTTGGGCCGGACATTCCCCACCCCTGCTTTAAGATGAAGTTGACTAACACAGCAATGCAATATTATTTTTTGTCTTTCTGAGTCGAACTATATCTTACAACATGCCAGTATGCAAGGCCAGTTAGCCTGAGGTGGAGTAGATACATCAGTATGGGAGCACAAATGGACAGGAGCGTTTTTTTGGTAATCTTCACGGAGAACATTTTTCCATTGATTTTTAGAGACAGTAGAAGGAAGAGGGAGAGACAAAGAGAGAAACATTGATGTGAGAGAGACACATGCATATCAATTGATTGTCTCCCACAAGTACTTGGACCAGAGCCAGGGATGGAGCCTGCAACCAAGGTACATACCCTTGGCCAGAATTGAACCTGCAACCCTTCAATCCGAAGGCCGCTGCTCTGTCCACTGAGCCAAACCGCCTAAGGCTGGACAGGAGCTTTAAAAAAAAAAGTTATTTAGCCCTAGCCGATTTGGCTCAGTGGATACAGCATCAGCCTGCAGACCAAAGAGTCCCAGATTCAATTCCAGTCAAGGGCACGTACCTTGGTTACAGACTCCTCCCCGGCCCGGGCCCTGGTCAGGGCTCATGCAGGAGGCAACCAATCAGTGTGTTTCTCTCACATTGATGTTTCTCTCTGACTTTCCCTCTCTCTTCCACTCTCCCTAAAAATCAATGGAAACATATCCTTGGATGAGGATTAACAACAACAAAAAAAGTTATTTATCAACAGCCTTAAAATATTCTTTAATGCCACAAATAAATCATTAATGTAGAAATTAATAAAAGCCAATAGGCAGTTGGTAGGAAGAGAGAGAAAGCTTCATTTTGGAATTCCAGCAAAATGATAAAACAGCCCAAGATTTTACATTAAGGGAATGTTGACAAACCCAAATTGAGGGGCAGGCCACAAAATAATTGATCTTTACTCTTTGAAAAATCGATGTCATGAAATACAAAGACTCAAGAACTGTCCCCGATGAAAGGAAACTAAAGAGCTAGGACAATTCAATGCAGTGTAGAACTTTGGATTTTCTTTCGCTGTAAAGGACGTTCTGCAAGCAGCAGGAGGTGCTTCCTTTGGCTCTGGAGCTGAAATTCCTTACTTTACTTGCCAGTTCTTTGGACAGTTGCTGAAATTTGAATAAGGTTGTAGATTAGATAATAGTAGTGTGCTAATTGTAGTGTGGTTGTATAAGAGAACTCCTTATTTGTAGAAAATACATTGAAGTATTTAGGGATAAAGCAACATTCTCTCTCTCTCCCTCTACCCCCCCCCCCCCCCCCCCGAGGAAGAATACAGGATATAAAATGTTGGTATTTCAGGAATCCAAATCTGGGTGAAGGGTATCAGAGAATTCTTTGTATTATTCCTGTAACTTCTCTCAAAAGTCTGAGATTATGTAATACATGGTGCTTACGAAGAATTTGTACATAGAGAAGGAGAAGAATATAAAATGGTATAATAGTGTGTGATTTCAGTGACTTTAAAAAAACTCATGGACAAAAAGTAGGTACAATATGAATCTTCTTAATTGACATTACTATTTGTTTTTTATAGATATAAGTATGTGTGTAAATACTTAGTATGTTCTATAAAAAGATGGGCCTTTTTAGGACAAGATCAAACAGGACTTTAGTCTCACTTCTAATGTTTCACTACTCACAAAGAGCAGGTATTTATGTTATTTGTCTAATATTCTAATTAAAAATTATTAAATATTAAACAAAACCAAAAAAGAACAAAAACGCATGGACAAAAGATTAGAAGGAAATATAGCAACATGTTAACTTTTATCTCTTATCTGAGTTAATACATTTTATGCATTTTCTCTAAATAACATATTTCTTGAAAAATTAGGAGGAAAAAAAATCTAAGTGAAGATGCAGCTTTCTCTCAAAGAATATCTGAGTGAAATTGCTCTTTGTGTCTTTACACATGCACCTCATTCTATTAAAAGGATATGTGCATACACACATACAAATGCACATACATATATACACATGCACACGCATACACACATCTAGATATACTTATACACACATGCACATATACACATACACAAACTTTTTTAAACATTTGCTTTCTTTAATGGTATTTTGAGGAAAATCTTATATTGGGCAGGAGTTTAAACCAGGTGACCTCGGAAGCTGAAATTCCTTGCTTTACTTGCTGGTTCTTTGGAAGTCAGCACCTTTGCAGTCCCCACCTGGTGCTGGGTACTGAATACATAAGGATGGAGGAGCCACCCACTCCATTTTCTAAAAACGTCCCTGTGCACAGATAAATCTGTGATTACCGTCCTGTGCTAGGTGCTAGGAGAGTGTAGAGGTTCCTATGAAAGATTAGCTTGCCTGGGTGGCCAGGGTGACCTTCAGGCAAGGCGAGCATTGATCTCTAGACCTAGAAAGCCAGATGAGATCTGGCCAGTCAGAGAAGGGTAGCAAAGCATGCTGGGCTGAGTGTTCCAATGTGTCTGGCAATGTTCTCACTGTGGCCCACACAGTATCATCCTGGAGACCTGGCTTGGAAGCCAGTCTTCACAACACCTGGGGGGCTCCAGAGCCTGCAGGGCCTGCTGTCCCAGGTGGAGAGGGCGTTGGGTACACGGTCTTGCTGCAAGCAGTAGGAGGTGCTTCCTGTGGCTCTGGAGCAAGGCCTCCAGCCCTGAACTCAATCCTCCATTTGCAAAATCGCTGAAGGCACACACCATGGAAAGGGATGTTGCCTGGGTATCCCCAGGGAGGACAGAATGAAGAGTGATGCTCTCAGTGGAACCGCTGGAACGTGCTTTATTCATTTGGAGTAAAACATAAAGCCAAAGGGTTGGGTTTGGCACTGGGCCTTGCAGGCTCTGTCGCTGTGTCTGGAGTCCCAACATTACCCCGAAGCAGTGTTGTTGTTAAGAAATGTGCTCCCTCTTTTCCATCATTTGCCTGGGCCCATCCTCCATTCAGGTCATGAGAGCCCAAGTTTACCAGTGCATAAGTATTTGTAACCCACCACATAACTAAGTAAGCAGACATAAAACAGTGGTTAGGAATCCGACAGCTGGGTTCCGGTTGAAAGCGTCTCCATTTATCTTGGGACCTTTTCTTTTCTGTAGAGCTTGATATTTTACTCAGGTATTATTTCTATTTTGAAGATATCGCATAGGTTGTTAGGAGGATTGCAGGAGCTGATACAAATTCAGGGCCTGGCGCATAGCGAGCGTTTGCTAACTCCCAGTTATTATTACTGAAGACTAGCACAGCGTCTGAGGGAAGAGCGCTGGCTCTTTGTCAGGAGACCTGGCTTCTCGTTCCAGCTCTCTCTCTCAAATCCTTGAAGTAAAGAGAAGCTGAGCTGGGAAGAGGCCTTAGAAATCTCTCAGCATCTAATCCAACCACCTCCTTTTTAGAAAGGTATGAGTTTATTACTTACAGCTTAAATGCTTTCCAACTCATTTGTCGAGCTGGAGTAATAACCACACCCCATCCTGTGATTGTTGCAAGAATCACAAGCCAGTGTCTCTTAAACTCTTGGCACAGTAAGTATCTGGCAGCAGAGTGAGTCCTTAATTCGTATTCAGTAGTGTTGTTATTGTGGACTCCCTGTAATTATCTTCATCACCCATTTGACTGTGAAGAGAGGGACCTGCTCTCCTTGCTTATCATTATGTCCCTGCCACCTGGCCCAGTGACTGGATCACAGGAGGTGCTCGGTCAATGTTTTTTGAATGGTTGGAGGAAGTGTCTTGCTGAGGATAGAATTTACTTCAAGTCTGCAACCCAAGTCCTAACTCTGAGGTCCAGGTTTTCCACACTGTTGCACGTCAGCTTCCTTCTCTCTCTGACTTTAGGTAACTTGCTTTCATTTCCCTGGGCTTCAGTTTCTTTACTTTGGACGTGCCTTCCTGTTCTGAGCACTGTGTGCTTTGGCCCACCAGCTTTTTGAGAAGACACATGTGTGTGCTTTGTTGGCCACTAGGTGGCATGGTTGGCCAAATATCAGAGAAAGAAAAAAAAAAAAAGGTGGGGTGGAGGGTGCATAGCTTTGAATTAATAGTGGGAGTGGTCTTATCCTTGGAAACTAGTTGCACTTGGAGTTTACCTTGGGGAGGCAGCGCTCCCAAGATTTGTGTGCATGTTCTTTGGAGCCAAGCGTGGGATTAGATCCCATGGCTCTCAGACCTTGAACACCTGGGAACTTCCTGGGGGCCTTGTTATGGTGATGTCATGCATTAGTGATGTTAGGCATCGAACATGCTCAGCACAGGATGGAGGAAGAGCTCTCTAAGGTTAGCAGCTATGAGAGCTGCTTCTGGTATAAAATAAAATGCCATGTTTTTGTTCCCTGCCAAGTCAAGTGGACTTGCTCCCTGTTTTATAATAAAGCCAGAATTTAAACATTGCCGAAGTGAGCACTACAAAGCCAGGATTTTAAATAGTCGCTTAAATGGCAGAATGGATGACGTGTCAGTAGCAGATTAAAGGGAAGCCTGGACTATTTGGAGGGACAGCAGAACTCTTGGGAGAGTCACTGTGGAGTTTAATGAGCCCAAAGCAGAGTGTTTTGTGCCTAACTGGGTGGCAGGGGGTGATGAGAGCATAGTCACAAAATGGTCTTGGCTGAAATTGTTCAAAGAAGGAATTTCTTTGTTGCACGGACCATCATTGAGATCAGAGTGTCTTGTTTTAAAGTAATTTTGGGAGAATCGAGGAATAACAATAATTAGCATTTATTGCATATTTACTATGTATAACTTATTATGCTAAACATACACATGCATTATTCTATTTAATCCTCACAACAACCCTATGAGGTAGGTTTGGTTGTTATGCCCATTTTATAGATGAGGAAATTGAGGTGCAGAAAGGTTATAATAACAGCCAACAAATACTTCATGCTTACTAAAAGTCAGGCATCATTTATTCTAAGATGTTTAAGTATCATTCTCACAACCACCCTATAAGGTAGATACTATTATTGCCTTCATTTTACAAATGAGGAAACGGAGCCACAGAGAGGTTATGTAGCTTTGTTAAGGTTACACGGGGACTGATGAGAATAGTCTGAACACTAACTCTGGCCCACCTGATTGCCAAGTTCCTTTTTTTTTTTCCCCACCACTGTACTATGCTGCCTTCCACAATACTTTGTATGTATACAGTAGGTACTTGATAAGAGTTTATTGAGTCGAGTAGCTCTCACACTGTAAGCAACATGGAGAAGAATCTGTAAGGAAGGATGATACAGGTCTTCATAGTCCTACCCTCCCTTGCACTGGCCTGGCCTTCATTAGTGTTGCGGGTTACGTATGCTGCTCCCCATGCTAACTCTTTGTTGCAATAAGATACTCTTCCATTGGAACAGTCAGAAAAGGGCTGTCACCATGGCAGATATTTTCAAGAAACACTTCCACGGGGAGGAGCCAGCTAATTTTATTTGTTTCACACTTTTCTGGCAGACATGTCTTGGGTTTGTTTGTTCTGGGATAGTGGTGTCTGGCCCCATCTCTTAGCCTCCAAAAGCCAGGCCCGGAGGGCTGCCGGCGTGTCCAGCCAGCCCTCGGTGTTGCTCCATCAGTGTGTGCTCTGACACGCACAGGACACAGCACACCTCCCAAGCCTCAGGTGAGCATGCTCCCCAGTCCCGAGGCCAGGCCGAAGCCAGAGCCGAGGGCACCTGCTACACCGTGAGCGAACTGGCTGTCGCTACCAAACAATCATTTTTAGTCATCATGGTGCTGATGGGGTGTGAGGAAGGAAGGAAGGGCCCGGGCCACGTTAATCATTCTGCAGGTGTAATAATTCAGTCCCAGGGGTTGGTTCCTTATATTTTCATGTGTCACTGCGTTAGGAGACCCAAAGGAAGTCAGACACAGACTTTTTCCTCAGACAGATGCTTTCGTAACCATCTGTCCCTTGCTGCTCTTTCTCTCAGAGTGCACTGAGCCACCTTGATCTTCCTCAAGTAGGAAAGGCTCCTACTTGTCATTGCATCTTTAGTCCTACTCCTGTCACCTTCTGGCCTGCCGGTCCTGTGCTCACTTTCCCAGGATGCAGCGGGAAGTGGGATCGTGTTTGCTCTGTCATTGAGAGAGCTAGTGGGCACCTGAGAGACGATAGGCCAGAGGAGATTCTGGCCCATGTGCGTTTTTCTCTCTCCTACCTACTTAGAACAGGACTTCCTACCTGTTTCCTCATAAGAGCACACGTAGAACCTTAGAACGCTCAGGCCACAGTGTGGGGGCCAGTGCCTGGGGCCTGAGGCTTCAGACAGCCAGTTCCTGCCTGGCCACCTGGGGCTGAGGCACACCTCCACCTCAACCAGGGGAGCTGGTTGAGAAGCTCTGAACCTCAAAGTGAAGATTACCCCTGCAGTCAGTTATCGAGCACCCTTTTCACCAAACCTTTCTGTTGCCCCAAGTTGGAACTCCCGAGTAGGTGTTGATTTTAGAGATTTTAAGATTTAGATTGTGGGACTTGGGGGAAAAAACTGAGGGTCAAGCAGGCTTGAGCAGGGTCACAAAGGAAACAGTGGCAAGGTTGGGACCAGAATTGTCCTTGTACACGCATAACTATGGGAAAGGATTGAATGAGGAAGCAGGACTACATATCACACGTGTGCATGTATACACACACATATGCACATGCAAACACACACACACTCTGGGTTCAGCAGACCCATTCTGCTTCTCTTAAAGTATCAGATTTTCCTATTTCATTCTAACAACCCAATAGAAATTGTAAAGCTCTGCCCCGGACCTTGCGGCCTCCAGCTCCCCATCCCGAAACCAGAAGGTGGGAGGCTGATGGCCAGCGCTGCCATCCTTTGAGCTACAGCCACAGCACCATAAGCTCTTGGGGACCCACGCTCGACCTGTTTCTGACCCGAGAAGTCTCCGGTACTCCGCAGTGAATGACTGCAGCAGCCTCCCGGCCAGTGCTCCTGGCTCCACACTGGTCGCTGCCATCCTGGAATACAGCCTGAGTGGTCTTGTTACAAACAAGTCTGATCACACTACAGCTTTTCTTCTTTCTTTTTCTTTTTTAAAATATGTTTTTGTTGATTTCAGAGAGGAAGGGAGAGGGAGAGAGAAAAACATCAATGACAAGAGAGAATCATTGATCAGCTGCCTCCTGCATGCCCCCTACTGGAGATTGGAGCTCACAACCCGGACATGTGGCCTTGATCGGGATTTGAACTGTGACCTCCTGGTATATGGGTCGATGTTCAACCAACTGAGCCACATTGACCGAGCATCCATTTTTGCCTTTCTTTGTCCGCTTCGCCCCAGATTAATTAACTTTGCCTCTGCGTTCCGATACGGCATAGATGTGCCTCTGGGAGGTCTTCCCAGCCCACCGACTGCAGCATGAGCCTCCTGTTGCACTCTCCACTGAGTTCTTACAGCACCACACTGTTTTGAAGTTGTCTGTTTTGCTCCTCCCCTTCCTCCCCCCAGCCTCCCCAGATGCTAAGCCCTTGAGGACAGTGGGCCTGTCTTACCTGTTGTAGCCCCAGGGCCTGGCACAAGCAGCATGGACGCTCATTGGCACTCACCAGGCAGCTGTGCTGCTCGGACTGTAGATTTGGCCTCTTTCTGCAATGTCTCGCTCTGCTTGTTGTTCTGTTGGAAAGCCTTCACATCGTGGCCATATCAAGGCTCTCGTATAAACAAACAAAACTTAACCACTGGTGATGTCCCAAGACCAGGATATATTTAGCACAATTTGCTGATAATTACTGTTCATCATTATGACCCTAGGACACTATAAAAGTCTTAAGTGCCCTTGACTCATCAGAGACTAAATTATTCATTTGGCAAACACTTTGAGTATCCACTCTGTACAAAGCATGTGGTCGGTACTATAAAGTGCAGAGAGGAAGGGGAAGGGGGCTACTGAGAGATAGGTTAGAGCGCTTGCCACTGAGGGAAACATAAAAAAAAAAATCTTACATTGCTCAGAGGAGAGCAAGCCCTCTCGGAGTTTGCTTGTAATGGAGAAGACCCACAAGCACACTAGTTGTACTAATGGAAGAAATACAGGTGCTGTGGGAGCACAGCAGGAAGGCTTCTTGGAGGAAGTGACATCTAAATTGTGTTTAGCAGTCAGGTGTTTTTTATCAGAAAGTCACTCTGGCTGGAATGAGGGACTGGCAGGGATTCTGACAGAAGGTAGACCAGCTAGGAAGCTGTCGCAATCTTGCAGTAATAAGTGGGGAGCTGCTTATAGTCTCAACTAGGGTGGTGGCAAGCGCTGCAGGTGGTGGCAAGTCTATGGGTAAAAATATGGACTCATTTGAGAAATATTGCGGAGGTAGAGGGAGCAGGACTAGGAGGCAGAAAAGGAGGTGAAGTGGGAGAGAGGGGAGGCCAGGGTGACTCCAGAGTGTCTGGCTTGGGCAGCTGCCCGGGCGGGGATGCCACTCCCTGAGCTGGAGACCACAGCAGTAGGCGGAGGCTTGTGGTGGGGACGGGAATGGTGAGTTCAGGTATGGCTGGCGCTCAGTGTGTGGGAGGCGGGTGGGGTCAGAAACGATCTGGAGAGAGAATCAGGAGCCAGAACACGCAGGGCCTCTGGGCCATGCTGGTGGGTTGGTTACACTTGATCCTCCTAAGAATTTGTGCAGACAATGGTGATGAGAACTGGAGGCCAAAAAATGCCCTGAGCTACATTAGAAAGGTCACAACTCTGCAGGCCTGGGCATGGGCTGGGGACTGCAGGGTTCTCGTGTGTGTCGGTCAAACAGGCTGCACGAAGCGGGCTGGAAGAGAGTGTGAGGTGGCCACAAAGGGACGGGGATATGCTAGAGTGACCGCCGCCCCTTTACACTCAGGAAAAGGAGAAGTGATAACCTGCCTTTAACTTGGCAGAGCCCTCGATACAGTCACACGCAGGGCGCACCGCCTGTGCTGCTGGGCAGGGCTTCTCCCATCAGCCAGCACAGAGCGAAACCACCCGAGGGACAGGGCTGTTCTGGTCGCGGGTTCTTGCTCTCCCTACTCGGCCGGTGCTCCTTTTACTACCGATCCCATCCAAGAATCTTTATTCATCACTTTACTAAGAGCGAGGATTATGGCACTGAGGGCAGTATGGGAAGCAGGGAAAGGCAAAAGAAGAGGAAAAAGAAAACAGCAGTGAAGCGTGAGGGCAGCAACAGAGCATGAGTGACCATGGTGTCTTCGGTGGGCAGAGGCTGCGGGGGGGGGGGGGGGGGGGGGGGAATGCTGGGGGGGAGGGCCCTGCCTGTCTGCCTGCCTCAGCTCCAGTTTGTCTGAGCCAGCACCTTGCTTGATGAGGTAAACGTCCTCCCACAATTGCGGTTGTTTTGGATCATGTGTTCATTGTAGAGCGTGAGTTGAAGCCCTGAGAGTATTTTGAAAACAGGAGGGTGTGTGTGTGTTTTGTGCATTCAATTTATTTACTGAACACCCACTATGTATGTACTCAGTTAGCAGGGAGGACAGTTGCATGGACTGGCCATCAGTGCAGTGCACAGTGAGGACAGTGGTGGCATGTAGGAGGCCGAAGGGAGGCCACTAATCCAGCCTGGGAGTCACCAGGAAAAGAGTGGAAGCTGTGGTTTAATCAGATTTGAGCTTCCCTTCCCTTCTTTGGGATTTTCGTAGAGACACAGGGACATAAATTGGCGTTTCACTTCTAACAGTGTCTGGCATGTAGCAAGCATGGGATGGATGGTAGCTCACGTTATTTGTAGCTCAGACTAGTGAGGGATTAGCTGAGAATAGAGAAGATGTTGCTGAAATAAAGTAATGATACCTTAGCCAGCTATCAGTTGCATCAAGGTAAGAATTGACAGTGTACAAAATCAATTAGAACAGGAATAGCTCATTGTTTTCAACATGGGTGCCACCTACAGTGGATTGGAGTCAGGTGTTGAACGAAGTGGTCATTAACTCATGTCTGGGCCCAACAAGAGAGAGCACTGATCCATTAGTGATGTCTGCCATGGGTGCAGGAGGGGGAAGGGGCAGCGTACATCTGCCATCCTAAAATTAGAATAACCAGGATGTGACCACATAAAACCTGTGATCCCCACCCCTGCACACTTGGCATTTTTCAGACAAACAGCAGTGCTCTGTTGGTGTGGGAAATGCTTTAAGCAGTCATCCATTCAAAGGGGTCTGTTGAATCCAGGTACATTCAGACCAGTCTCCCATACTGGCTACCGCTAGGCAGCTGCCCTCTTGTCACTGTGCTCAGAGCTGGAAGCAGGAATTCTATTTCTCCCAATGGTAAGGGAGAAAAGGAAGATATGTTGTTTCCTCTACGAGCTGGTGTAAGGAAGGGCAGGCAATGAGAATATCCAGTTATTCAGGGCTTCCCATGAAAGGGTCCACCGCATCAATCGAGGTGGAAGGGAGACGGCAGTTTCTTGTGTCTTGGTAGTAATTCTTGCTGAAAGACACTTGTGATACCAGGGCACCGGTACTTGTTACGCTTCACGGTCATTAACCTGACATCTCTATCGTGCTGCGTTAAATGTTGATTTGGGCTGGAAAAGCAGCCGTGAACTCGAAAAGATGGGGAGAGGCACATTTGGTACATGGTTCAGCATGCTAGGTTTGGGAGAGCTTCCTGTGTGCTTGTTGTTTAGGTTTAGCACTTTTAGAATATCCACAGGATAATCCTTTCTGCCAGTCTTAGAAATGCAGGAGACATCATGCTCTTCATACTGGAAAATTATATAGATGCATCTTTTCAAGATGCTATTACACGGGAACAAGAGCTAAGGTATGGCCTTTTAGGTTCCTACGTGTCTAGGGAGCTATTACAAGGAGTAGTACAAAGACAGCATCTGGGTGCATGTATTTTGTACGAATGGTCCCAAACACGGTAACCCTGACCTTCTGGAAGGCCCCGCCCTGGACAGTGGACAGTGTTTCACGGAACTGCCACTCTGAAGTGTCTGACGGAGCCTGGGCCCTGGAGCCCCAGACTGTCCTCACCGTGGCCAGGCTGGTAGTGTTTGTCCTCCCCGAGCCATGGAGAGCTTTTCTCCACACATGCGGAGTCACTCCCAGAAGCAGACCATTAAATCATCTCTCTGTGCTCCAGCAAGCATCTTGCCGACCGACTGCGCCTTATTTTTGAACGATAGCTTTTACTTTTAAAGCTAATGTCATTCATTTATTTAGTGGCTAAAAAAATATTTTAATGGCCCCAAATAAATATATATGCAATATATGTGAACAAAAATACAAATGGCCAGTCCTGGAGGTTGTGATATTTTTTTTTCTACATATCTTTTTTTTTGGAAATAGGTAGAATATAAATGGTTACATAGGAGTGTGCAACAAAAGTATATGCATCTTTCTTAATGATGAGCAAAAATAATTTCTTCTTAGTTTTGTTTTTGAAGTATCAAATCATTACCTACATAAAGTATCATAAAATATGAAAATACATCCAACAAGAGGGTGGGAAATCTGTGCAAGTCACTGATATAACCTAAATGGAATCATGACAGCGAAAGAACATACTCCACACACGCACGGCCAGTCTGATTGTGAATCTGAGAAAATGAAATGGCTCCATTAAGGGGGTATAGAAATATGAACAGGATATTCTGAGAAATGAACAGGCTTGGAAACCTAACCCCCAGTAATAACACTGTTTCTATGGGAAAATATGCTTCATAAGTACCTTCTTTGAAGCCAACTTTTGAAACCTTGCCCGTTTATAAGTTGGGGGTTAATGGTATAAAGCAATCACCTACTGCTCTGTAAAATTCCCAGCACTAGTCCATCATCAAGCATTTATTAACTGCTGGGTGGATTACGCAGTGATAAGCATAGCAGGGCGAGACCAAAGAAATAAAGGAGCGTTTCTGCCCTCAAGAAGCTTGTACCTAGCTAGAGAGAGAAAGCATGCGTGCACAGCAACCCGAGAGTTTCCACTTCACAGTGCAGGGCCTGCAAAGCAATAGTCCAGGCCATGAGGCCAGTGTGGTTAATCAGGAAAATGTGGGGCTCCACCGGCAAAGCATGTTCCCCATTCATTTGTAATCCCCCCCAGGCACACCAAAGGCTCCCTCTCATTCTTCCTGCAGTGCCTTGCACAAGCGTGAAGGGATGGCGGCTGTGAATGTCACGTGATCCTTCAGTGCTGAGCAATTCGAAACCACAAATGGCATGTGGCATTACCTTATTAGGAAAGGTTCGCCTTTTTTCTTCCTTCCTTTCTTCCTTTCTTTCTTTCTTTCTTTTTTTTTTTTTTTTATGTTGTTGTTAAAGGAGGATTGGTTTTTGGCAGGCTGGTAGTGGTGTACCTCCCATCCCCAAAGTTCCAGCCCTGAAGTACGCCCTGGTGAATCAGAGCTGCCTGAGATTTGGAGCCTGCCTTCTTGAGTTTTGTGTCATTGGGAAAATCTACAAATGGGCCAGGCCTTAACCAGTGATTTGGTTACCAGCAGTCAGGGTCCTTGCTTTATCTGTGAGGAGGAGCCGTTGTTTTTCATTCCCCTCAAGCCTTGAGGTCACCAAAAGGGAGAAGGGGCATGGGAGGGGGTTGGGGGGGAATTGGCTGTAAATTCCTGAGTCCAGGGCTGTGTCTCATCTCCCCGAGAAGGCTGACAGCCTGTGGAGAGGGGACAGGGCTGAGGCTGGTCCGCCAGGTAAGGCATGCAGATCAGCCACTGTGTCCTCATTGGAAATGCCTAAAATTGGACACTTGGCTATGTTCAGCATATTGCCTCTGAGAAGTGCTTCCCAGGGGCTGAAATAATTGCATGGAGCCTTCCTTATGCTATTATTCTTTAGCTTTTAGAAGCGCTGATTCTGGTTGCTCTTTGTGCATTGCTTCCTATCCAAAGGGTTTACATTAAAATAATAGTAATAATAATAATAATCATAATAATAAAGCAAACATTTGCCTAGTGTTTACTGTGTTTTAGCACCTAGATGTACTTCATATGCTTTGTCTCAGTTACTTCTCCTTACATCCCTGGAAGGGTTTTATTATTTTCCCCCTCATAGGATAGTTTTATTTATGTATTTATTTATTTACTTTAAATTGATCCTTATTGTTGAAAATATCACAAATCCCCCCCCCCCCCCCCAATAATCCCCTCTACCTTGCTCTCACCTCCCCCCACCAGGCCTTCCCCATACTATGGTAGGTCCATGGGCTATGCATATATATGCATATGCACCATTGGTTAATCTCTTCCCGCCTCAACCTTCCCTCTGAAATACTTAAGTCTGTTTAGAAGGGTTTTCTTATTATCCCCATTTTGCAGATGAGAAAACTGAGGCTTCGGGAGATTAAGTAACCAATCCAAAGCCTCACTGCTAATAAATGGCAAAGCCAGATACAAACCCAGAGCTATCTGTGTTCACCTTTAATTACCGGAGTAGTCTTTCTCTGATCCCTTTTTGAAATTTACAGTTTCTTACAGATCTTACCTCTTCTTTATTCTCCTGCATTACTTAGGGAAGAGGGAGCTTTTTTCCCTCCAGCAGAGTGAGAAGAGGGAGAGGTCTTAGAAAAATAAAGTCAGTGATGAATTTATTTTGAAAAATGAGGGCTTGTGAGGGAAGTGTTGAGCTGGCCTGCAGAGAGGGAGGCCGCTAGCCTATTCGGGAAGTCGCCTGTGTTTCAGAAGAATGTGTGGAAACGAGTGGGAGAAACAGAAAGTAAACCAGGACAGGGCAGGTTCCAATGGAAGGAACTGTTTATCATCAGCAAAGAAAGGGGAAGTTCTACCTTCAGAAGTTGCTTGTTAATGATTAGCGCTCTGCAAACGTTTCAGAGCTCACATGCTCTCAGTGGTATGCAGAACTCCCTCCTTTGGGGGGAGTTTGCTTTCCAAAGAACAAAACCATGACATTTAATTCTGAGTTTCTGCAAAGACTGGATGAAATCACTACTGGAAAAACAAGAATGGCGGTGCATGTTAATTATTTCAGGAACTCTTCGAGGGTGCAAATAAACCACCTGCCATCCAAGGAGAGACACTGCGGTCCTTCTCTTCTTGCTGCCCCAGACCCCTGTTCCGCTTCCTCTCCCCATTTTGCTGTCTTGGTTGAAGATCCCACATCCCCTGTGTTTCTCTGAAGAAAAAAAAAATGCATAAAGCAGATTTTTGTAAAGCAAACTGCCTCTTCCCAGAAGCCCACAGTATCTTTCCTGTGCTTCTCTGACCTTCCTATGGAATTGATCTTTGATTGGCAGCCTGCCTTTTAACACGTTAGCCTTTCTGCCACCAGCATTTGAAAAGCCAGGATTCTTTTGTCTGATCTTTAACCAAACTCTTAAATATCCAGGATTTCCCTCTTCAAAAGAACCATTTTGCAAGCAGAAGAATGCTTTTAAAAGTGAATTGTAGTGCACTTTGCAGGTTCTCTCCCTCTTTTTCCTCTCTAAAAGGAGGGATCTTTATTCCTGCCCTCCTCTCCACACCGCCCCCCCCCCCCCCCCATGCAGACTAACAGTCTCTGGTTCTAATATAGCAAGTTCTGTAATGATTTGTCCTTTGCAGATTAGCATGCTGACACGCCGCAACCACTTTGCCCCAGTGAGTAGAACTATATGCTCCACCATCCTTCTCCTGTGGCCAGCAGCCTCAAGTTCCACAATATCTCTGCCTTGGCACAGGGAGCCAACATTGTTTGCATAGCGTACATTCCTGGACAACTAAACTAACCAATTTAACCTTCAGAGCATCCCCATCGGTTTGTGGGTGTTTGTTCCGGGGAGAGGGGGAGAAATGGTGGCTCTCATGGTTCACACATGATGCTACCCACACACACACACACACACACACACACACTATTCCAAATCTCTAGAGATCAGCTGAAAATTGCGCTGCTAAAATTCACAAGTGAAATCAAGTAAGGAACTTCAGTCTTTTTGTACAAAAGCCCATAGCTTCTTATAACACTTCCCACTCACTCCACTCCCATTATATGAGAACTTTTTAAAAATAGCACACATGTCATGTGAAATTAATCTTCATTCATTAAGATCCTATAATAGCACATCTCTCTTGAAATACATTCTGATGATGGAGACTTCAAAATTCTTATCTCAAAGACCAAGTCTTGGACCACCCAACATTCAGAAGATTCTTAATGCTTTTGAAGCTGCCCATTAGGAATTGGTTCCAGAAATGACATCAGGAAAGATATGAGTAGGTTGAAACTGACCAGTTTCTCTTCCATTTTGAGTAAGTTTTAGCCCCTGGCTCTTCCCTCTCCCCCTTACCCCCGAAATAAAACTTTTAAAATATGTTATTTGTTTTAGGGCTGTCTAGCTGCCTTTTGCTTTCAAACTGGAAGTTAAGCCTTCTGCATCATCATCACCCACCTTCCTTTTATCTCCTTTCACCTTTTCCCACATTCAAAGAGAACAAATGTTTTAGAAACTTGACATCAAAATAAAATTGCAACCTCCCTGGATTGCTTACCGGTACATAATTTAAAAATCAAAACACGAACTGGTGGGTTTCAGCCAAACTCCCTATTTTTAGAACAAGCATTTAAAAATTGCAGATTTTATTTTAGGCCACACAAATGAACAGTGATGGGGGAGGCTCCTGGCCATGCCTCCATCCCTCTGTGCAGGAGCTGGTGTGGCCACCTCCTGGCCTGGGTAGCTGCCTCCCTCCGGTTGCTTTTTCCAGCACAGCTACTTCTGAGCCTCTTACGATTGGTTACTGGGAAGAAAGGCTATTGCAGGCTTCATTTTAAAAAGAAAAGAAAAAAACCTCCAAAGTGTAGTTCCTTTCTGTTCTAGTGAATTTGAGTGCTCATTAAGCTTGGGGGCCAAGTGGGAACTACATTTTTAATTAAGAATGGAGGAGAAAAGTTGTCTTCTGTTTCTTACAAGAGTCAACTTAATTATGCCTTTGTCAGCAGGTAGTTTATAAGGGAGCCGATTTTTAAAAAAGGCAAAGGCTCTGGCCTTTAATTATCTCAGTTGGTATTCAGCTCTGGAAAGTTGGTGTGCCTGCTGAGTATGTTAATTTAACCACTTTATAGTATCTTAACTCACCATTCCCCACCCAAACCACCTCCCCAGAGAAAAGAATTTAGAGCAGGTGGGTGGGATGGGAATGGGGGGAGGGGGGGATGAGTACAAATATGTGATACCTTAATCAACAAAGAAATTAATAAAAAATATAAATAAATAAATAAAGAGCAGGCGGGTAATACAGAAGAACTTTATACCTGCACATCTTCTCTTCTGTTTCTCAGTACTTTGGACATTAATTAAAATCTTTAGGTCAGGGTGTTTTGCTTTGTTTTTGGTGGTGTGGCAGGGTGGGGGTGGGGGTAGGGGGCTTCTTATGCAACTTTAAAGTCATTTATTAATTGATTTGCATATTCCTACTTTCCACGAATTCAATCAATAGATTTTTCTTAAGTACTTATTTTTTTTTTTATCAAGTGTAGGAATATAGACAGAGTACCCTGCCTTTGGGGACCTTAGATTCTAGGGGGACCAAAAGACAAGTAAATAAGACTGTGCTAAACGATAGAATCATTTTCACAGAGATTTACTAAGTGCACACCTGTTACCCAGAATCAGGAGATGCTCATGCAGATCTGTCTCTGCCAGGGGTTTCTCAGATCTGCTTCCGTATTTGCCCCGAACCCTGTGAATTAAGGGAGGCCATTTTCTTCAACTTAGAGGATAGAAGGAAATAGAAATTCAAAGAAATGAAGCCATTTGTCAAAAGTTATAAAATTCCAGTGGAACCAGAACCACTTGGACCTGGGATGTCTGTCTGTCCTCTTTCCTTCCCTGTGCCATGCCACCTGGTCACACTGGGACCTGGCAGCTTTTCACATGCCTGGGTTCCAGACAATGAAATGCCTTCTCCAAGTCACACAGCTAATTCACATTGGATCTGGGACTAACGCCCAGGACTTGGCTCGTAGTGTATTCTTCAGTTCAGCAGTTCAGAGCGAAGCCTCCTGGCCCCACGGCCAGTGTTGGTGGTAGGCTTGCTGTGTTGGCCTCTGCGGGAGCTGATTCAATGCATTTTCCATTGATAATGTATCCACTAGCGCTTGGTTTGTCAGCTGCGTGTACGTAAAAGCCTCTGTGAGACAGAGTTTGTATCTTTGTATTTATTTCACAAACAGGTATGTGAGTAAACAGTCTACATATATTAACTCATGCTTTGCTCAAAACAACCTGAGAGGAAAGGTAATATTATATTCCTACCTTATGGGTGAGGAAGGAGGCACAGAGAAGGTAAGTGATTGGCCCTCAATCACACAGTTGGTAAGTGGCTGAGCTGGCCCAGCCCAGGCATCCTGGCTGCAGTCTGTGGATTCAGGCACCACTCCGGCTGATGTTTTAAATGGGATGACATAGGCCCTTGGTGATATGCTAGGAGGGAGGGTTTGAAGCTAGAGAAGGTCCAGGCTCAAAAGGCCCCTTCCTAGGTGTGTGATTTGGCACAAATGATTAAAGCTCTCTGGGCCTCACTCTTCCCATCTCTAACACGGGCCTAGTGCACATTTTGTAGGGTTATAGTGAGAATGAAATGGATAGCATTTACATAGCCCATCACAAAAACATCTGAGTCCTCTAGCAGTTCCATGTGTCATGGGTATACATTCTTGGTTCCGGACCCATCCCTGTTCCTCTCTGTTTACATAAAGATATGTGGGCTCTCTCCAGAGACTACAAAATGGCACCCCTTCTCATGAACGTTCTCTATAGACTGAAAGTGTTTTAGAGAGGTGCCTGATGGGGTGGGAGCAGTGAAGAGGAAACACCACCCACCGGAAGCCTCTGTCTTTCCTCGGACACCCTGAGAGTCTCAGCTTGGGCTCTGGCTCACTTACAGCAAGCAGCTGGGAATTACACAACTCTGCTGCTGAGCCTGGAACCATCTTGCTTAGAAGGCACCTGAGAGACCAGCATTTAAAAGCAAAGGTTTGGAGTCAGTCTACTGATCCCAGCACTGATTTGCTAGCTCCAATTTACTTAATTTTTTCAGGCCTTACTTTGAAGTGGGGATGATAGGATTAGTGTGAAGAGCAAATAAAGTGGTCCTTGCATAGCACTTAGCACAGTGCCTGGTATATAGTAAGAACCCAATAAATACTGTTTCTTATTGTCAGTGTTATCATCAGTCTAAAGCAATGCCTTTCAGAATTCTCTCTCTCTCCATCCCCCCATCTCTCTCCTTCCTTTTCTTTCCCCCTCCCTCCTCCTGTCTCTCCCACCCCTCTCTCACATACCCAAAGTGACTTCTTATCATTATATTAGTTTATATTATTATTATTAAGATGGACCATTTTCAATACTCTACATAATCAGTCCCATTTTCTCCATCTTCAGAAAATTATTTAGCGTCCGAATGATGTTCCCAAGTCTCTTAGGGACCAATCCCTTTGGGAAAAAAAAGCTTGTTGGGGAAAAAAGGGGGTTCAATGGAAAGTAACCTCACAGGGAGATCTGACCATAAATTCCTAGCTAGGCATGTCATGGTGGGTAGTCACACCCCAGGCATATAAAGTCTTTAGTAAAAGGTTTATCATCGCCTTAAGCAAGCCCATTGTTTCTGTGCATCAAGGTTAGCACACCTTTGAAATACACCATAACCACCCCCAGGAGAGCACACCATCTTAACTGGCCTGCAAGTTGATTCCCCCCACCTTCATGTAGTCTTCCTTACAGGTCTCCTTCATCTCAAATGCATAAAAGAAACTGCAAACTGTTATTCTCTGACGCATTTTTCTCAGTCCGTTGAGATCTTACTTCCAGGTGTATCCTGTTTGGCTCAAACAAATTTTTATAAAAATTCTCTACAGGTTTGGATGTTTCTTACATAGACATGCCCTGCCTCATAACTTAGCTCCTGTTTCCAAGACAAAAGGATTCCGTTTACTGATGAGCAGAAATACAGAAATAGACCAAGCATTGCAGCAGCCTTTATTACTCGCCCTTTTGAGTTTTCTGAAGCTTTAAAAAGATATGTCAAGTTTAAATAGGGCGTCTTCGTGCATGTGTGACAAGGTTAAGGAGCAAATTTACACAAAGGCGGACGAGTAAACCTGAACTGTCTGCTTTCCGTGGGGCCTCACCACCATGCAAAGGGTCCTCTTCCCCAAAGACATCCCACCCGGCCTCCTCGTCATCTGATCCAGCTCTGTCTAGGTTTCATTCTAGTTCTGTTGCTTTAGGCCGTATCTGCAGCAAATACAAGAAACATCGGTGCCATGGAATTGGGTGCAGTTTTTATTACTTACTAACAAGCATGTGTTGCATTTTGTTTTATTTAACCGGGATGTGATGTTGTTTTGCCTACCCCGGGCTGACAATGGCAAGAAGAACCTTGCTTCTGCTTCGGGTACGAGGTACAGTACGTACTAAAGCTTGATGCTGAGAATCCAAGATTCAAATTCCTAAAATACTAGATGGCATTTTGTTTTCACCCAGTTTCCCACTCCTTCCTTACTTCAGATTCCAGGAAGGTGACTTGGTGATAATACTCCACCCAGAGACATTATATTGTTAGCAAACCCAGTGTTACTGCGAGTTTTACAATAAGCAATCAGAGACTTTTGTTCCTCCTGATTAATTAATAGACAGTCTTCATCTTTACTCTTCTAATAAGGAAAACACCAGTATTTTGCATGCCATCATCAGAATATTTATGGTACCAACATGCCATCTGATACATGTTTATTGTTTTTCTTTAAATCTATTTCAAATGAACCCATTTGTTAATTTAGCCATTTCTCAAACAATGCCATTCTTAAAACCATTGGTCAAGTAAGTAAGTATCTTTTCCTAATAAACATTAAAATAAGTACTAGTTATTATTATTAAAATAAAGAATGTATGACTATGTACCACCGAAAGTCACTGTCTGTCCCAAAGACTGGAAAATTGCATTCTGATACAGAGACCCGTCAGAGGGTATAATTTGCCGTTTCTTTTTTGAGGTAATATGTGTCACTTTGAACATACTGTTCTGCACTAGTTTTCTTCATCTTCTCTGGACTCTACCTATCATTTGGAGCCCACTGATCATTCTTTGTATTCCTCTATTGAGATAAGAGTCACACTAACCTCAGAGAGCCATGGTGAGGATGAAAGCTCTATGCCTGGCACAGAGTGAAGGACCGTCTCTCCTCTTTGGTCTGTGTGGGAGTTTGCTCCGCAGCTCAGTTCGTCAAATTCTTGGGATCAGAGAATCCCTGAATTCTTTCATGAATATATTGTAATAGTGGCTTGTCTTCAGGAGATGCCCAGCACAGATCTATGTAAATAATTAAAAGTTTGGTGGTTGTAGAAGTCAGGGGAATAGCGGAGACTGGGGTTGTGAGGATAACACGTATCTTGGTGGCAGTGTATTCATGCACGTTGCTGTGGATGAGTCTCTTTGGTGACTCCCTTCTTCAAGGCATTCCTGAAAGGCTATGGGAGACTCTCTCTGCCTAGTTTCCCCTCATTCATGCTGCCTCTAGGTGGAGAAGGAAGAACTGAAACTCAGTCTCGGGACTTTGGGAGTTCTTTCCTTTTAATATATATATTTTATTGATTTTAGAGAGGAAGGGAGAGAGAGATAGGAATATCAATGATGAGAGAATTGTCCATCGGCTACCTCCTGCATGCCCCTCACTGAAGATTGAGCCTGCACCCTGAGCATGTGCCCTGACCAGGAATCGAACCTTGACCTCCTGGTTCATAGGTGGAAGCTCAACCACTGAGCCATGCAGGTCGGGCAGGACTTGAGGCTTTTAATACGTAAACTTAATCATTGGTCCCATCACCTGCTTGAAACATTGGAACAACTTTCCCAAAGACAGCTTACCCTGAGGTCAGACTCGGATGCTCGAGGACCCAGGCCAGGATTGCAGAGCTGTGAGTGGGGCTGGTCCACCTGGGATCTGCAGCCTCAGGGGAGTGTGCCCTCGAAAGAAGCCAGAAACCTGGACTTTTATGTGAAAAAGCCCAATTTCTAAATGTTGGCTTCATTTGTTGTTGTTGTCTAAATAATTCTCTGCGGGCCAAGTAAAACAGGGCCAGCCTCTACCTACCAGCTACCAGTTTGTGACTTTTGACTTAGATTTTGCTCCCTTGATGGATGTTAGAGTTTGCCCTTAGAGATTTTCTCAATAATGTATTCCAATGTCAAACAGCTAGTCTAATTGTTGTAAACTCTAAGAAAGCTGGAATGGAGGAGTGATTTGTAACTTTGGTGGCCAGTTTCTATTGGGGGCGATCCCAGCTCCTCCAAAATCTGAGATTGCGTGCTTGGACCTAAAGCAGAGGGTGAAACTTGGTCACTCTTTGCAAACAAAGGAAACAGGTGCCAGGTAACTTGGTAGGAACTTTGGTTTAGGTGAGGACATGGTGAACTTTCTTCCAGGAACTTGAAGGAATAGCTTGGAGGAAAAGTTCATGTTGGCTGCACTGCACTTGTCAATGACCTTCTACAAGGAGATCCTGGCTCCCAAATCCAGGGTGCGATCCATCAGAATAGCCAGGAACTCTCATTTGTTTATTCTTCCCAAAGGCCAAAGGAGCTTTAAAAAGCAAACCAAAAAAATGTAAATTGTAAGAAGTGCTTTTTAATTCTCAGAACTAATCTTTAAGAAGTATTTCTCTGTCTCCTGTCTCCAGTATATGTTTTATAAAAATGAACTGAGGTCAAATTAGCTAAGCTATATGATTAATGCATGACTTTCATACCCAAGTTGAAGTGGAAATAAACAACATGGAGATGTATTTGAAGGAGTCATTTGTTTAAAAAAAAATTTTTTTAAGAACTAGTGGATGGCCCAGTCAGTGTGGCTTAGTGGTAGAGCATAGACCCATGAATCAGGAGGTCATGGTTTGATTCCTAGTCAGGGCACATGCCGGGTTGTGGGCTCAATCCCTAGTAGGGGGCATGCAGGAGGCAGCTGATGAATGATTCACTCTCATCATTGATGTTTCTGTCTCTCTCTCCCCTCTCCCTACTTCTTTCTGAAATGAATAAAAAGACATATTTTTAAATAATCACAAGAAAATCATCATTTGAAAAAAAAAAGAGCTAGTGGATGAAAGTATAAAACAGGTGATTTCCTGTTTATTCATAGACTACTACTAGGTTATAGATAAGGTGACTTCTGAATGAAGTCAGGAGCTTTCTTGACTCTCTAGTTCAGAGGTTGGCACACTTCTAAGAGCCAGCTGGTAACTATTGCAGGCTGTTTGGACCATACAGGCTCTGTCACAACTACTCAGTTCTGCCAGCAAAGGGTGAAAGCAGCCAAGGATAATACATAAGCAAGTGGGCATTCTATGTTCCAATAAAACTTTATTTGGAAAAAAAATTTGACTGCAGACTGGATTTGGCCCATAGACTGTAATTTGCAGACCCTTGCTCTAAGTAAGTGAGAACTACAGAAGACTTAATTATATTTGTTTATGTGTTATATTCTTACTAGAGACTCAGTGCATGAATTCGTGCCCAGGTGCAGTCCCTCGGCCTCACCCAGTCCCAATCGGGGCCGGCTGGCAGGGGGAGAGACTGCAGGAGATTGGCTGTGAGAGCACACTGACCTCCAGGGGGCAGCTCCTGCATTGAGCATCTGCCCCCTGGTGGTCAGTGCATGTCATAGTGACTGGTCCATGGGTCGTTCGGACGACTGGTTATAACGGTTGCTTAGGCTTTTATATATATAGATTTTTCTCGCTCAAAGCAATAATAACAAAAGAATATTTGTAGTCCTATTTAGCGAATTAACTTTGCTTTCTGTGTTCTGACCGCTCTGTCCATTTGCATGTATAATTTTTATGTAGCTTAGAATAGCACGGGTAAAACTATTTTACTTAATGTAATAACTTAAATGTTTTAATATAGCAGTACAACCTCCATAAAGTATACTTTTAGTGACATAGGATTCTCCATCTGGCTGACATGCTGTAATTTATCCATTTCTATATGTTGTAAATTTTTATTTTCTTTCTTCATTTTAAATATTTTAATATACCACAGTGAATATCTCTATACATATGCCCTTTACTTTGTATTATTTCCTAAGGATAAATACCCTGGGTTGGGATTATTGGTTCACAAGATATGAACATTTTTTTGCCCAGCTGAGTGGCTCAATGGTTGAGCATCAACCTATGAACCAGGAGGTCATAGTTTGATTCCTGGGCACATGCCTGAGTTGTGGGCTCAACCCCCAGTATGGGGCGTGCAGGAGACAGCCAATCAATGATTCTCTCTCATCATTGATGTTTCTGTCTCTCCCTCTCTCTTTCTCTCCGAAATCAATAAAAATATTTTTTTTAAAAAAATACGAACATTTTTTTTCTTTTTGAAAAGGATTGAAAAGTGGCTTTAAAAGAGTTGTGACTATGGATTAGCCCACAGCAGTTCCGGTTTCACAGGGGCCTTCACGGCCACATTAGACTTAGATTAAGCATGTCCTTTGGTCTCTGAATATCTGACCTCACTGTGTCAGCTTGGAGCCCGGCTCTGGTTTGCTCTAGCCTGCCGGAGTGGAAACACACTTCCCTCCCTCACCTCTGGGGCTCATCTGCCAGCCGGCCTCAGTAATGGGAGGGTCATTAGGAGTAAATCTCTAACTTTCCAAGTAGACAACTCTGAAGCAGGCTCTTCCTTTGAAGTCATGGGCCTTGAACACCGCTTCCAAAAGGCCAGCCAGAGCCCCTCGGCTCTGAGATCACCTGGCATGGAGCACACATACCCACACAACACCCGTAACAAGACTTATCACCTTTATAAGGTTGGCCTTGTCTCCCTGCCGTATCCCCGGAACCTCACGTGGGCCCGGCATGCAATAGGTGTCCAGTAAACTTAGGTTGTATTGCGATCTTGCCCCTGCATGGCAAAGCTGCCGTGCGTTGGTGGTCAGTGGATACAAAGAAGGTTGTAAGGACTCGCTCTATTCTCCAGCAGAGACTGGAATTAAGGTGGCCTCCTAAGCCTGGAACTGGTGAAAATCCAAACACAATGGAAGAGATGGTATTCCTGGGGCAGCAGCAGACAAAAGTCGCATAGAATATGTCAGGGAGTGATCCATGTGCAGAAGAAAATTGAAGCAAAGTTAGAGGAAACAAAGTGACAGGTAAGGTAGGGTGATGGCTCTTTCAGGCAGGGCAATCAAGAAAGGCCTTCCTGAGAAGATGATGTGAGCAGAAAACTGAGAAAACCAAGAGGATAACCCATGCACATATCTAAGGAAAGAGCATTCCAGGCAGGGGGACAGCATATGCTAAGGCCCTGTAGCAGGAGTAGGCCTTGCACATTTATGGGAAAGCTAGTAGATCACAAGCATTAGGAGAGTAGGAGACAAGACTGGAGTAGTGCAGTCACAGGCCAGACCTAAGGTCTCATTAAACCATGTAAAGAACTTGGAATTATTCTAGGAATGATGGGAAACCACTGAAGGATTTGAGAAAAAACAGTGTGATCAGATTGAATTTAGAAAGCTTCCCTCCTGCTGCTGATTGTGAAATAAACTGTAGGGCGGCAGGAGAAAAATGGGAAAGGCCAACTAAAAGGCCATCTCAGGAGTGTAGGAGAGAGATGAGGGTAGCCTGGACCACGCTGGGAGCAGGGAGTTGCAAGAAGCCTCGGTTCAGGTGTGTTTTTGTAGGTGGTGCCAGCAGAGCTACCTCTGGGGTTAAGAGGAAGAAAGGAGTCAAAATGACTCCCAAGTATTTGGGGCCTGAGCATTTGGGCGAGTGGTGTTGCCATTTTAGAAATGGGTAATGCCAACGAGGAAAGATTTTGGCCGCGTGGGGGGAAGAAGTGGAGGTGGTTTACACATGTTAAGTTTGAGGTGTGTTTTATTTTTTACTTCAATTTTTTTAAATATGGAACGTTTCACGAATTTGCGTGTCATCCTTGCACAGGGGCCATGCTAATCTTCTCTGAATCCTTCCAATTTTAGTAAATGTGCTGCTGAAGTGAGCATTGAGGTGTGTTTTAGAGACAGCCAAGTGGAGATGGTTAGCAGGCAGGTGGGTATTAGAAGCCAGAGCTCCAAGGGGAGGTTGAGGTTGGAGATAACCAGAGGGAGGCTCAGGATCATGGGAAAGGCTTGGCGCGGACCCGCGCTCTGTGTGGACAGTGACCGCACCTGTGGTTTTCACCTCTGTGTGCCCAGCACAACCGTTCGTTCTGTGTCTGATGTGTCAATGAGTCTGTGGCTATTCAGCTGTTGCATGATGAATGTGGTTTAGTGCAAAACAAAAATCACTAACTGAAAAGTGGCTTTATTATTCCAAACAAAAATAGAAACCTGGTGTGTAGTTTCTTAAGAAATAATTGGCATATGATAAAATCAGAGCTTAAAGCCAGTTAAATGGAAAAGTTCAAAGTGTGTGGACAGAGGGTGGTAAGGGGAGCAGACGGGGTATTGCCAAGGGTGAGAGAATGTTCCTAGCGGCCACATATCAACTGTAACCTGAATAAGGCCTTGAACATCAGCACTCTTGTTCAAGTATATGAAGATGGTGCCGTTATTAATATAAAAGAGAACAACATTCCTGTTAATATTTTGTCATTGTGCATTTTTGTAACAGGAAATTCCCAAAGAACAACTGTCTTTGGAGGGCAGAGAGTTTAGTGAGTGTTTGTACATTCAGAGGAGTCTTCATAAGGAAATGGTGACAAACATGGATCTAATCCGGGCCCCTTGCTTTACTGATACAGAAAGGGAAGGGGAGTGGGATTAAGTGATTTGCTTAATTATGCAGCTAATTAACGATTGGGCATAGGCTGACCCTAGGTCTCCTTAACCTATGGGTGGGCCCAAAGCTCTTTCCACCACCCATAGGCCTGTTCTGTCTTTCAGAACCAACTTTCTTCAGACCAATTAACAAGGTATTGCCTTAGAACAGAAACCATTCGTATTTGGCTGTGGAATTATTTTAGTGATTTATTTTGCTAATGATTTAATATGAGAATTATAATTAAATTTTGCTTTTAGCTAATTTCAAAACCCATGTACAATTCCCTAAGCACATTCCATTTGGCAACACAAAAGAAGGATCCCTGAAAGTAAGATTTTTAATTTTCAGTAGATAATTTGCCAAGTCACTTTCATGTCAGAAATGAAGACTTGATTTTAGTTGCAAACACTATTTTAAAGACGCTCAGAAGCCCATGTAGAATTTCAAGAGGGGACACATCTCAATAGCCACAGTCCTAGTTCAAATCCAGGCTCCACAGCTCCAGCACCTGTTCACACCTTGACCATGCTAACTCACTCCTCCAAGCCTCCGTTTTTGCATCTGCAAACTGGGGAGTGAGATGCTTACCTTCCAGGGTTATTGTGGACATTAGAAAGCACATACACATTTGATGCCTGCACAGACAAGGCCTTGGGGAAAGAGATGAGACCATGTCATCTTACACCTGAGGAAACTGAGGCTGATTGGAAGTGACCCAAAGAAATCATCCTGAGTCTAGCCTGGAGTCCAATCCCCTAGGTTTTAATTACCCGCCAACTCATTCCCCATCTCCCGGTGTTCCTGGCTCCTGTCTTCCCCAGGCTTTGCTTGCCAGGAAGTTGGCGGTCCATTACCACATGGACGGTTTCCCTGGCAGAGAAGGTGGCCCCGTGAGGGGTCCCTGTCCCTGGGGCAGGCGTCAGGAGTCTGAGCCTGTGGGCTGCCTGCGCAAGTTTCGCTGAAGCTTGCGCCCCAGTGGCTCCATTACTCACAATCCCTGCCACACTGCAGCTGGCCCTAGCCCAAGCACAAGTTCATTTACATAGTTGCACAACAGGAAGCTGGTCCAGTGCTAAGAGCCACTCTGGCCCACTGAGAGCAAATTGCCTCAGGTGCCCTGGGTGCTGGAACCCTGGGCCATGCCCTCAGCTTCCACGTAGGGAGCATCAGGGAGCCGCAGCCTTCTCCTGCAGCTGGGAGGAGCGCTTGGCATTTCGATGTTGTTGTTGTTCTGTGGGGGTTTTGGGAGGGTGGGGAGTTGCTTTTGTCAACTGTCACATGTTTGGCAGGCATGACCGGAAAGGGGGGTGGGGGTTACCACATCAGGCAGGAAGGGGGTGCCTTTTGTGGAGTCAGTTCCTGCACAGTTCTCCCACAGTGGCTGCAAGTGAAACGGCAGATGCGTGAGTCACTCCGTAAGATGGGAACAGGAAGGCGTCCTGTTAATGCCAAGCCATTTTCGGTTCAGTGATGAGAATCTATCCCCATAAAAAGTCAGCCTGCACCTCCCTCCTTTCCCTGAGCACGGTGGGTCCAGCACCTGGATCTTTCCCTTGGGGAGGAAGTCTCAGCTTGGTTTGGTGCTCTGGAAATTGGCTCTGCTGTCCTTGGTCTGCTTCTGTTGCTGTATCATAAAACCCTCGTGGCCAAAGAAACTTTCTGTCTGAGCTACTTTTTAAACACGTTTCCCCTTGTTTCTCCGTCCCTTGGAACGGTAATGCACTTTATGGTGTTTCAGAATTTTCTTTTGTGTAAACGTTTTTCATGTTATTCTGACAGGAACTGTCAGCAAAGATCACTCCAGAGTATTAATATTTGCCGGGATTCTCTGCTTCTTTTAATGAATTCTCATAATTCCTTTGTTCTTAAATTGTTCAGTATTCTTGATAATCGTTATTATATCTCCCATTTATTGAATGCTTAGAGCCAAACACCATTTTAAGAACTTCACATGTGCACTTAATTCTCACAACAGCTTCCCATTTTGCAGATGAAGAGATTGAGTCTCAGGTTAAGCAATTTCCAAAGTTACAAAGTGAGTTAAATGGCAAGAGCCAAAGCTTAAGCCCTGCTCCAAACAACTCCCTTTGCCTACATTTACTCCGTGTGTGGCCAGCGGAACACTGTTCTCACATGCTGTTTCTAGAAAAACATATCTGTGTTCAAGTAATTGGGGGAAATGCTACAAGCCATATGCCTGTTGCAGTAAGGGCATCTTAATGCAAAAAGACCTTGAAACGTCTTGCATGAAAGAAGCCCACTATCTTTGCTTGAACTAGGGCTTTCCAAAACATATGTGCCATGGAACTGTTTTTCCACGCTCAGTACACCTAGTCAGTTGTAATGTGTCTTGAGAAAAAGCACACTAGCATAAGAAGGCATGTAACCTGTTGGTTAAGTGTGTGGGCTTTTGGAACCAAAGACCCTGGATTTAAATCCTCTATCTGCTACTACCTAGGTAAATTATTTAGCTTCCTCTGCCTCGCTTTCCCCATCTGTGTAACGGGGAAATGTGATGGCGCTCTCCCACGGGGTGACTGGGAGAACTGTATTGGTCATTGGGTCTGAAGGACCTAGAAGAGTGTCATGCACAACGAGAAGTGCTGGGAATCAAAACATTTGCTACCTCTTGGGTCTGGCCAACACCAAAATGCTGTTTCACGGTGTTCAGTACACATCGCAGAGGAGGCTTGCCCTCCCTCAGACAGAAGGGCAGAGACCTGCTCTTCTCCGTGGTGTTCTCTGTAGCTACTCTGGATTCTTTTGGCCTCTCACCATCTGGTTGGTCCAGATAGCAGCTCAGACCTGGGCTCGGTCTCTGCCCTTGAGTCAGGATTAGCATGCTCTCCTCCTGGGACAGGGGATAGCTATCAGGGTTAGCCACACGCTTGTGGGTGGCCCAGGCAGAATCTGCAGAGAGAATGTGCTGGTGAGAAAGGAGCTCAAGTTCTCTATGTTTAAACAAAGCAGCTGCCCTTGCAAACCATGGGCCCCTGGATTTCCAGAAGGGGAAACAGTTGCAAAGCATTGTACTTCCACTGAACTTGCCTCTCCCCCTTGTCACCTGCCACTGTCCAGAACAGATTCTCCAAGGGGAGTGGGCGCTGGGTGAGGAGCCTTGCATTTCTGCAGGCTCAGCTTCCCAGTACTGGTGTCTCAGCACCCAGCGGCCTGAACCACCTCTTGGAAAGTCCTGCAGCAGGCAGATAGCACTTGTGTGGTCTTGCGCCTCCCCTCCCTCTGCATGGTCTGAGGTTGGCCAGGCAATGACTCCCAGGATGATTGGGGGAAAAGAGAGCAATGGCAGGAATTAACTAATTTTTAAAACGAATCCTACATAATTATATTTCCTTTGTGTGTGTGTGTTTTCTATAAATGTTAAATGTCTCAAGATAAAAATTTAAAATTAGAAAAATGTGCCAACCCCCTGTATGAGCAAAGCTGGTTGCTCATGACATATCTATTGTTGGGTAAAAAATGAAATTTGCAGATCTATATGTAAATATGATAAGGTTTATTTTAAAAAACCACATACACATGTATGATGTATGTGTTTGCAAAGGCCAAAAGAAGGGGTGGAAGGAAGGAAAAAGACTGTGGACAGTAGTTACCCCCTTAGAATGGAACCAGGAGGAAAGAGTTTTTGTTCTAGACACATGCAATATAGTTTGAATTTTTTTCAGCATATTCCTATTGTTATTTTTTAAAAAGAAAATAAGAAAAGGCTAACACCCCGATCTAGCTCCAAAAATAGGGCTAGACTAAATAATAGTGGCCAATAATGGGTGTTGCCTGACTGAGCTGGAGGCTTTGCAGGGAGAAGGAAGCAAACTCAGACCAGAAAACAGACCCATTCTTGTCACAGTCAGCACAGTGCACACAGCCTGACTTTGCAGTGTGCGACTTGGGGCCTGTGCAGTTGCAAATGGTGCTACGTTTTGCTTTTGCTTTCCCAGGACTTCCCTCAGGGAAGCCACCCAGGCTGCTCAGTCCTCAGGGGTTCGGTTCTGCGTGTATTGCCTTTGGCCGTGATACAGCACTTTAATCACCCAGGCCCTGACCAAGCTGAGGGGCCCACCCTAAGCTCAAACACAAGTAGGAACAACTGCTGTGAGGGCAATTGTTATCACTGGGTCACCTCTGCGAAGCCCTGGCTCGGGTGAAAGTTCCTCCCCCAAAACCCTGGAGCCCCGCCAAGGCGGAAGGGATCAGAGTGTGAGGCAGAGTTGGGAAAGCCGGTCTGGAAGTGGTGAACTGGGGTTCTTTCCCAGTGCGGAGGGGCCTGGGCAAGGCGTCCAATTTCCTTCTGCTTCTGTTTTCTCATGCACTAGATGTACAAAGTAATTTAATTACAGGGTGATTCTGAGGAGTGATAATAGAAGTGGAAGAGCTTCAAAAGGGAGAAGGTGGTGATGTACAAAGAGAAACCGGCCCAGTGGACATTATTAATGGTACTGAGCTAAGGGGCCCACTGCTCAGTGCCTGAATTGATTTCTCTCCAATGCAGTATTGCTCATTTGCAAGGCAGAGTCACCTTTTCTGCAGCAAAGTACTTGCTGTCATAGAAATCCCGTGTTTGTAGATAAGAAACCCAAGGGCCTGAGAGGTCGCAGTCTATCCCTTTCCCCCACCTTCCCAGATCCCAGCAGGAGTCGGGAAACAGGGCCCCGGGTGAGACCGGACTCCCAGATTCCATGTTCTGGGTGCTAATTGGCATTTAAGCGGACTCTCCTGAAATAATGGCCCCTTTATCCTGAGGGCGCCCCTGAAACTGAGAGTGTTTGCTGAGAGCATAGGCTGGGACAGCGCTCCTCACGTGTACTTCCTGGAACAGGGCCTTAGGTAACTGAACGGGGCAGTCTTTTCCTCTGGCTGTCATTCAGCACGGGAACATTTAGGCAGAGACGCTGAATTTTAAGGTTGAACAGAGCACCTGAACCTGTCCAACTCATTTACGTTGCATCCTGTTTTCTTCTTTCTCACCTTCCCACTCTCCCCATTTATTCAGAACCCATTTTAAGCAGACACTGCGCCTTCATTGAAGTAAATATTTATTGAGTGCCACCGTGCATAAGACAGAATGCTAGCCCTAAAACCGTTTTTGTCTTTCGTTAGCTCAAGCCCAGCGGTGGTGGGAGCACAAAAAGATAAGCACACAGATAACCACATTACAAAGCAAGAGGCAGTTAAGTGCCATAGAGGCAGAACAGTGTGTTTCAGACCCGCAAAGGAGGGATAGATCATCTCTATCCGTTTGACTTTCCAAAAAGGCACATTTCTGATATTCCACTGTAACATTTTTTGGTGGCTCTCAGTTGCCTGAAGCCTAAAAATTCTAAGTTCTGAGCCTGGCGACCAACATTTTGATGCCAAGCCACACCCCTTCAAAGTTCTTTGTGGTCTCTGCTCTGGATGAACCCAGCTACCTGCCTTTCCCTGCATAGCACCAGGACTTTCACAGCACTAGCCGTTGACCCTCCATTTAGAATGCCCGCCCCTCCTAGCTACAAGTCCTGCAGTGCAGTGCCACCTCCTCCATGAAGCCTGCCCAGATTTTCCCCAGCCAAAAGGAACCATTCTCTCCTCTGAACTCCCCTTGGACTGACCTCTCTTTTATGCTTCTTTTCTGCCCAAAGTTATTTATGGGTGCATCTTGTTTTCCCTCTACTGGATTGAAAGTGCTTTGAGGGTTTGTTTATTTGTATATGCTCAGTGCCTACTGAAGGATAGGAGCCAACCCCTGATAAATAGTTATGGGAGGAAGGCAGGGAGTAGTCTCCGGTTGGAGGATCAGCAGGGACTTGGTGGAAGAAGTAACCTGACTTGACCTGGAAACAAGGGTGGCATCTCACCTGGGGGAGTTGGGAGGGGCCAGGGCTTTCTGGGGGAAAATAATAGAGCAAGTCCAGAGTTCAGTTCCAGGAACCATTTGAGTTCCTGCAGGCAGGATGATTTTTCTTTATCCCTTTTGGATTGTGGGGTCTGTCTCTTTGATTCATGTTTCAGACCCTCTCCCCAGGAAGTGTACATACCCACAGCATTTCACAATGTCTCCCAAAAGGTATCTGGGCCCTTAAGGGATAAAGAATCCCCCCAAACAAACAAACAAACAAAAATAGTTGAGAGAAGACTGAAAAGGTATGTTACAGCCACATTGTAAAGGGCTTCTGGGCCAAAGTTGCACTTATTTGGGAGAAGTTGGTGGTTTGTTTTGTTTTTTGTGACTTTTGTTTGTGTGTGTGTGTGTGTGTGTGTGTGTGTGTGTGTGTGTGTGTGTTTAATATATTCTTATTGATTTCAGAGAGGAAGGGAGAGGGAGAGAATTAAAACATCAATGATGAGAGAATCATTGATCGACTGCCACCCGCACGCCCCAACTGGGGATCAGTTTGCGAGCAACCTGGGCGTGTGTCCTTGACTGGAATCGAACCCGAGACCCTTCAGTCCTCAGGCTGATGCTCTATGGATCCACTGAGCCAAACTGGCTAGAGCTGTTTTTGTGACTTTTTATTGAAGTATAATATCATACAACACCTTACCCAAATCATAAGTGTAATCATTTTTTTATAAGCTGAATACACATGCACATATGTCACCAGCACTGGGAAAAGCCCCCTGGTGCCCCCTCAGCCAGCTCCCCCTTCAAAAGTAACCCTAGCCTGATGCCTGACAGCATAGTTTCACCTGTTTTTGTACTTAATGAACTCCTATGGTATGTACTCCTTTTTTATTTTTTTGTGTGGCTTTTTTCACTCAACTTTATGTTTGTGAGGCTCATCCACATTGCACGTATTTGAAGTTCGTTTGTTGTCATTGCTGTAGAATATTTCATTGAGTGAGTTATTCTTCTGTTTGGGTCATTTGGGCAGTTTCCATTTGGGGCTGTTATGAATGGTGCTACTCTGAACATCCAAATGCATGTCTTTTGATGAACATGTGTACACCTTTCTGTCAGATACACACCTACGATTAGAATGGCAATAAGGGAATATATTGCCACCAACCAATTGATTTTTGAGGGGCAGCATATGATTAGAGATGAATTTTAAGAAGATAGATCTGGCTGTGGCAGCCAGGATGGCTCAGAGCAGGGGTTTCCCGGAGCCCTGGGGATCTGAGCATCCTCTCAGGCGCTGCCACCAGCGAGAGAGAAGGGAAAGCTGTGCTGGTGGTCGTGCTCCAGGTCCCTCCTTCCCAGCCACCCTCCAAAAGAGCAGGCGTGCTCATGTCTGTTTAATGAGCTTTGGCCGTTATCTAGGATTACTGGTCCAGGGCCAGCAATGTGACAGGTTGACAGCGTTGGGGGAGAGCACAGGGATACCAAGGAAATGAAGGTCGTTGCGGTCATCTCCCGGCGCAGATCAAGGGAGGGCCTGACCCAGAGGTTGATGACAAAGGCACCAGAGAAGAAGGTTCGGATAGGACAGTAGAACCTGTAGGACCGTCACAACCTCTTTGGATGTCAGGGACCAAGGGGATGGTCTCAGAAACAGAACTAAAGTTTGGAGTCTAGAGAACTACGATAGAAGTTGTTTCATTAGCAGAGAGGTTGAGAAGTCCAGCCCAGAGAAGGTCAAGGAGGGGGTTCCAGCTGCTGTCAAATTTGAGACAGGGGGGTCTCCTAGACAGCCAGGGCCAGATAGAAATGTCAGAGTCCTCTGCGAGCCCTCGGGGTGAATGAAAGGGAGGACAGAGAGGAAAAACAGGAACTTGGGCAAAATCTTCAAGGACAGCTGAACTTAGAGGATTTGGAGAGAGAAAGTTGTCAGCCCAGGAGACAGAGCAGGATGGTCAGAGACGGGTCCAGGGAGGGCACGGCCCAGAGAGCAAGGACAGAGTCCAGAGGGTGGGACAGCCCAGCAGGCTCAGTGCTGAACAAAAATGAACTTGTATCTGGAAGGATGAAATTTCCCCAAGTGCCTTCTTAACCGGCAGCTATGCTCAGGGTTATGTGTGTATTTTGCTGTTATCTTTGAAAACTGGCAACAGTGTGCCCTTGCACATGGTAACTCAACCAGAAATTTCAATTTGCTCTAACACCCTTTCCCAGAACATTCTGGCTAAAAAAGAGCTTACCGTATTTGTGGGCACGGCTTTATTTTTAAACAACCATAAACACTATTTTCTGTCCTGTATGCTTGATTGCTTTAGAACCCACTTGGTAAGGAAAGACGCCCTGCCTATTTGGGCTGGTCCCCAGTTTAAAGTCTTCTGAGTCTTCCGAAGCAGCCCATAATTCTTTGAGGGCACTAGATGTTTGTGTCACCTACGGGTTTCCTTTAGTGAGAGTCCCTGCCTTGATCATCATGATAGTATGCAAACATTAAGAGCTTAAACCGATGGTCTGAATATTTCCCAAGAGCAGGAAAGAGAGGACCATTCAGGGAGAAGCAGAGAAGAGGCACAGAGCATCTATGTTGTTCTTTGTTCAGGATGAGTAGCCTGGAGCTCAGAAAAGGGGAAGTGACTAGCCCAAGTCCCCTGCTTACTCCAGGCCGAGCAGTCAGGGAGACCTGGGTATTGTGCCTGAGCAATCCTGATGTGTTCAAGTCCCGTGGCTCTTTCCCCAGAGTGTATGTTCAAATCACCAGGAGCGGTTTCAGAATGTACTTTTCCTGGGGCTGACCTCTGATATTCTGATTCTGAGGTGGGGGGGGGGGGGTGAGGTTTGGTCTTGGGTGCCTTGCAAGAGCTGCCAAGGTGATTGTGAAAGGCAACCCTGTTAAGAACCCAAACTCTAGTCACCTTGTGGTTTCTGTCTTTCACTGGACATATCTCTTAAGTGTAGGTCTAATCTACTTCTAAGAAAATGTCATTAAGTGGGTTGTATTTAAGAGAGGAAACACCAGTACTTTCCTCCATTTAAGAAACATGTGGAATTGCATGAAAAATTAAAAGTGAAAATACACTAAATATTAAGAAGGGAAGCACCAAAGGCTACTAGGATAAAGAATTCGCAGGAGAGAGAAGGATTCTGATACTTTTCCAATTCTCTGCAAACGTATCTTATTTATTGATAATATAAATTTGCATGCCAAATTTAAATTTCTATACATAAGTAAAAATTAAAATGAAATTCGTTGACCCTGTCAAATATAGATGGTATATGAGAAAGCACTTTGTAAATTAGGGTCTTTTATGGCATTATCATTGTATCAGACTTAGCACATTAGAAATAGAATGCCAGATTTCTACATTGAGTAAAAGCAGAAGTGACATACAAGTATGTGGTAGCCTCTGCATGTGACACTTAGGTATGATTCCGCAGAATTTAGCTTTGGATTGTTTTCATTTATAAATGAAGGCACAAGCATCCAGCAGTACGTCATCGCCAGGACTGTGCGTGTATACATGGTTGTTTAGAAGACTTGTATGCATTTATTTACTCAATCTAGTAAAGTCAGTCTCATAATTTTGACATGCAGCATAAGCATGTGTCATGTATTTTGACTTATATTGTGCATTCAAGTGTTCCAAAGAATCTCATGCACTGCTGAAAATATCCCAAGGACACACTTTTGGGAGGGTCGCTTCATGCTTCCGAAACTCATATTTGGTCACAGTCAGCTAAACGGTTGTTCCCGGTGATCACTCTCAGGAGTTTAGTCCCTGGGCTCACTCATTAAGTGTTAGGAAAGTTTAATTACCTGAATTAAATACACGCATAAATAAAATATACTAATATTGTTGTATTAGCTGCTAAGATTTGCTTGAAAGTATATGTTATGCCCAGTGCCATTCACAAGAGGGTTAGCCTTGGGAAGTAGCCCTTTTCCTCCACTTGAACTACCTGACCTGCAAAGATTTAAGCAGTGGAGGCATCCAAGGGGAACATCTTTCTTTCCAGAGCTTGCAGCATCAGAATTGGGCTTTCCTATCTCTGTCCTTAATACATGGGCCAAAGTGCCTTCAAAGATAGAGGCCAAGTAAGGAGCTGCTTTGGAAACCAAGGATAGCAGGTAGCCCAACACCAAAGTCTGTGTCACCCTCTCTTCCATAAGTGCAGGAGCGAGGAAAGCATACACACTAGCATTAGACTTGGAAAGTGCCAGTAGAACCATGCTGAGCATACAGGGAGCTGTGCAAAATGTCATGTCATACTTTAGATTTTTATTATGCTTCCTAGTTGATATTTAATCAGAATCAGAGCTCAACGGTGATTTTCTTTGACTTCCCTTCTTTGTTCTACAGACAGTGCATCTGTATTATCTGAAGGAGTGCTTTTGTATGTGACATGATTGATTCCCATTTGTCTCATAAATTCTGATTTTTATGCATTGGGATCAGGCTCTTATCACTCACTAAAATACTGCCACAGGTCCTTGTGCCATCATTTCATTGGATGTTTATTGAGGTCCTGCCCTGTGTCTAGCCCCAGGAATATATTGTTCCTTCTCTTTCCTAATATATGATGAGGAAGACTTGCAAGGCTGTTGCTTCCTGCCAACGCCATTCACCTGACTCATAACAAATCAAATCAGTATATCTTCATTCTTTGTGTATTGCATGTGGAAGAGGTAAAGAACCATGTAATACGGGGTGGTTGGCCTCAAGGGACCCACCATCAGATAGAGGATTAGACTTATAGAAGGGCTCTGATGGGTAAAGGAGATGTCAGTATTTGTGAGAGAAGTATGACGACCATCGTTTTAAAGCCAGCTCTTGGGATGCGTGGTCTGGGAGGTGACTAGCGCACCAAGAGCAGCAGAACCATTGAAGTGGTTCCAGCCCGGAAAGTCTGGGCCTGAGAGTAGCCATAGAAATTCTTCTTCAGGGCTTTCAAGCAGAAATCTTTCCCACTACATTCCATTTGATGAGCTGGTTTTGTGAAATTCTTGAGTTTTAAGAGAATAAAACTTAATAAACAAATTGTTGATAGTAAGTAACGTGCTGTGTATTTAAATTGGTGTCGTCTTTCCCTTTGGTTTAAGTGATGTTGTGTCACGATTTGTTTTGTTGGACTCAACCCCCTTTCTCAAAAGTTCTCTAATTTAAAGAAAAGTATTAATGAATTTGAATTACTTCATCTTGCTGGAAAATTTTATAGCACTCCTTAAAACGAACTAGAGACATTTCTGAAATTTTACAGAACTCAGTGGGCTGAAGTGGAAGTTTGCCTTTTGGGTGCTAAATTCTTTAAATTGCATGGATATTGCTGATGAGGTTTTGACCTGGAATGACTTGGCTTCCTGTTACATGTTTTCCCTCAAGTAACTTTTATTTTAAAAAAGGAATTAGTCCACAGGTTTGCATTTAGAGGGAGAATTCTAATCCAGTTTACATAGAGAATTAGAACTGCAAGAAGCTAACATGAGGATTCTTTGTATCTTCAGTACTTTTCCTTTGAAAATATATGAACTTTTAGGTACCAACAGGCTCAAAACAACAAGTGCTCTAACTGCGAGGGCCCACATATTATGTTCATTTTGCTGGTCAGGTCAGGAATTGGATAGACTTTCCTTTTCCTGAAAGCACTTACCAAGTCCAAACATGTTTGAAGGGACTAGGGGCATGTTTCTTGGGAGAAGGTGAGATGAAGGAAGAAAGAAAAATTAAGTATTCTATTTTGTGATCTTTCGGCATATACAAGGTATGGGTATCTGGACCACAGTGTTGGGCCTTTTGTGTGTGAGTTTGGGCGGGGAGGAGGGTGGGGAATGCAAGAAGAGATGCTTGCTGGCCAGTTACACTTTGGCATCAGTGACCCGGGGCCTGAGCACTGTGTAAAATGGGCAGAGGGCCCAGATCCTGGCTGTTTTACTCCCATCTGTGCCTCCTCCAAAGGCAATTACTTCCTCTTCACTGTGGACATTGGACATCCTTGCCAGATCGTGATCCGGTGGAGGAAATGGTAGATAATAATTAACGTAACTTCTATGCCTTAGTGACAGAGTTCATCTTATAGTGTTAATAATTATCGTGTGATAGGTTCTGAAGGGTTTAGAATCATAGAATTTTACTTTGATTTTTTTATGCCTGAAATTTTCAAACATGCTGACGTAGAAGACGTCCCATGCACCCTTCACTCTGTTGCAACAATGAGCCACTAACTCATGGCCAGTCTTGCTTCCTGAACTCTCTGTGTTCTTAGCCACTCTCTCCACTCCTAGTTTCTGTCACCATGCATTAGTTTTGTCTTAAACTTTATATGAATGGGATTAGAGAGTACGTGCTCTTTGGGGACTGGCTTTCTGAGCTCAGGATGATGTCTGAAAGATTCGCCCGTATTGTTGCGTGCACTGTCAGTCGGTTTCCCTTGTCCCCTCACCTTTCAGAGGATGTCCAGGCTGAGCCTCATGGCGCCCTGCTTCCCTGCTTTTCCACCTCTGTGTCTTTCAGGCCTCCATTTCCCAGCCTCTGCTGTCCTCCTGTCCAAGCTCAGTCCAGAGCCCATGCTGTCTGGCTCTCTCAGTGACTCTCTCTCTCTCTCTAGCATCTTCACTCTCTCCCTAGTTGCTCAACACTCCTCCTCTGCTTTTGAAAATGCTCAGATGACTCTTACAATCCTCTTCCTAAAAATGTCCATTCAATTTCTTGCCTCCACCACACTGCCACACTTCTCTAAATATTCCCCTACACTCACTGCCTCATTTCCTGAAGTAATAGTTCTCTTCTCTTCAGCCCCTTATCATTTGACCTCCATGCCCTTCACACTGTAAAAGCCACTAGCGCAGAGGTCCCCAAGAAGCCCTAATCACCTAGCCCCATGAGCTGTGCTTGTTCTCTCTCCTTCCTTTACCCCTGGAAAGTGACTAAAAACTGCTCTTCCTCCTAGTTTTGGGAATAAAAATTACTGGGTTTTTTTTTTTTTTAATCATAAAAGTATCCCATGTGGTTAAGAGCACAGACTGGAGCCAGGCTGCCGGGATCAGAGTGCTGCCTCCTCCACTTACCTTTGCTCTGACCTTGGCTCTGACCTTACCTATGTTCTAAACTGCTGCCCTCACTTCCTTTAGTTCTAAATTGGGAAATCCATAGTAACAACCTCATAGCATCATTATGTAAACTGTTAGAACAGTGCTTAGCAATTGTAAGTACTATGTAAGTATTAGCTATTAAGACCAGAAAAAATTTAAAAACTGTTGGAATGCATAAAAACACTATAAATCTCCTAAAATTCTCACCATCTAGCAATAGCTACATTTTGGAGTATAGTCTCCCAATATGTTTTCTGGATAAAATATATTTGCAATTAAACATAATCTATACAGCACTGACTTTTGCTTTTCCTCCCCAAATTCCCTCTCTTACCCCAGCTTTTGTGACAAAGTTACTTTGTCCCTTCACAAATGCTTAGCAACTTGGCCACAGTGGAACTCTATCTTCGGTATGTTCTTAGGTTCTTTGGAAATCATTCTCTCACTTCATACAGCATTCTTTTCCCCCCAAAGCAATGGGCCCTTTGAGGGCAGGAATTTAGACTTCAGCTTCTCTGATCCATCCCACTTCCTCTGCTCAGCCCCAACGAGCTCCTAATATGGGACCTGCAGGCGGATGCAATGCGGTGATAACTAGGAGCACCAGGGCTGGTGTCAGCCCTGGCCGGCTCTTACTCATGACTCACTGGGTATCCTTGAGAGCTTCAGTGTCCTTATTTGGAAAGTGGGTTAATAATACCTTTACCATGCTCTCGAGAATATAATGTTAATTAAAATTTTTATAAAGGGTGCAGTGCAATGCATACAACATACTCTCGTTTATATTTTTTAAGACAGATTATGAATAATCATACTTGTGTATGCATGGAATGTCTTCAGAAAGAAAGATGAGAAATTGATTACAGTGATTCCCCTGGGGAAGTCTAGAGTAGGACAATTAGTTTTTGTTTATGCACTTTAGAATTGTTTATAATTTTTACATATGCATATATTCTTTTAAAACTATTCAGGGATGTTATGAAGAGTAAATTAAATAATTTTATATAAACTTTTACCACAGTGCATGACACAGAAAAAACACCCTGTAAATGTGAGCCTTTGTGTTCAATGTTAAATAGTTGTTGCATTCATCAAATTCATTTGTTTACTCATTCATGAATAAACAAATAAAACATCCAGCCATCCTAAGTCGGCCAGGCAGATAAGAGCAAATCATTTCTCAGCCAGACTTACTACTCTCGGTAGAGCGTGTAACGTGTTTGTAAAGGTCACTCTCAGTGTTGGCTATAAACATAGGTCTCTGCATGGCGGGGCCCAGGATACCACACAAGGGGCTGGCTCCTGCGCCCCTGTGGGTCACCGCCAGAGAGCTGCTCCCCGTACCCACCTTCACCGGGAGGAACCTGTTTGGGGCACAGTACGGGGGTGCAAAGCAGCGTTGTCCTTGGAATCTGGATGCCACACGTGTGGCCAGCCTGTGCTGGAGGTGAAAGTTTATGGCACCAGCAACTGACCTTAATCAAGTGCATGCGAGTCCCAGAGACTCCACCCCGGCTTCTTGGGGCTGTGTAGGAAAATCAAGCAGGTGGGTAACCTTTGACTTGGAACACTCAGTATTTGCAGGATACCTGTGGAAAGGTGAGCAGGGTGTATCCTGTTTCTAAGAAAACAAACACTGTGTACATAAACACCCCAGGGTGAGAGGTTCGAGCTGGCCCGTGTGTTGGTTGCTACATCGCGTGTCCTAATCTACTTATGGAGGCCCCATTCTCTGCATTAGTCAATGTGAGAGAGAGACAATGGAATGGAATAACTCACTGGCCTGATTAAGGGCATGGCTTTGAAGTAAGAGAGATCTGGGTTTAAATCCTGTTTCTACTACTTACTAGCTGTCTGATCTTATGCCAGTTATTTCACCTTCCTGAGCTTCAATGGGTATGATAAATCCAACCTCTGTGGTTGCAGATAATATTAAAGGAACTAATGTATATAGAAAGTACTTGGTAAAGTAGCTGGCACATAGTAAGTAATGGAAAAAAAAATGCAATTGCTATGCCGTTATTATTGAGCTAGACTTCCCCCAGTTTGGTGGGAAGACAGTATTCACACACAGTCCATTAAATAAAAATAAACATTAAATAACACACAATTATTCACCGAAATAAATGGGTATGGCTCCTTTTGAGAGCTTGGTGATAGCTATAAATCATCAATTTGGAAAGAATAAAATAGGCACCCACAGTGAATTTTGCATACAATTTTAGGAAATTCATGCACCCCCTGCTCCTGCCTGCTCTTCTCATGCATGAACCAGCCCCTTAGAGGTCCTTGAACCCCTGAGCATATAGCAGGAATCCACAAAGGAAATTAATTCCTGTAGGCAAAAGTAGTTAGGGAGGCCTTCCTGGAAGAGGTTAAACTGTGAACTAAGGCCTAAAAGAAATAGAGACTGTATTTCTTCTCTTGGCTATCTGTAAATAGCCAAGAGAAGCAGGCAGAGAACCTGGGCGGAGACTTGCAGGTGGCGCCTGAAAAGGCAGCAGTGGTATAGTAGTACATAGCAATACAGGCTTAGGGCCAGGCCTCTGGTTCAGACTACCTCAGCCAAGCAGCTGGGTCTTTGACTAGGCACGTAATTCACTTCTCTGTGCCTTGGTTTGTTGATTGGTAATGGGGATGAAAATAGAACCTACGTCACAGGGTCAATGTGGGTATTCAGTAGGATAATGTCTTGACAGTGATTGGCACATAGTCTGGTGTCCGGCATACAGTAAGCCCCATGAGGTCACACACTGCTTTTATTAATAGGATTTCTATTATGGTGGCAGAAGTATTAGGGAGGACTTTGACTGCAAAGCCAAGCCCTTTGGACTTTTCCTAGGGGCACCAGGGAATCCTTTTTTTTTTGAGACAGAAATAAGCTGGAAGTGCTGCTGTATCAGAGCACAGTAGTCAGGAGAGACTAGACTGGGGAAGGTAAGGGGCATGAGTCCTGTTCCAAAGCTGATGCAATGGCTGTAGTGGTTCTGGGAGCCAACGCTGAGGTAAAATAGAAGCCAGGGGAATGGGGGAAAATAAAAAAATGGGGGGTTGTCCAAGTAAGACAATTTAGAAAGTACCAGGGTGTAAGGTTGCACTGTCGAATCAGGCAGTCACTTGAAATGTGGCTTATCTAAATCAATGTCACTTCCTTTTAATGTGGCCACTGCACAGTTTAAAATCCCACATCTGTATTGGACAGCACCGGGCCTAAGGAATCAGTAGAAGGGCTGGGGCAGAAGGATGTGCGATGATAGGGCTGTGGTGGTGTCACTCACTGAGAAAGGGACATCCGAAAGGTGGGGACCAGGCAGCGATGTTTCATTGCTTTTGGTGTGCTGTGTGTGAAGCAGGTGTAAATTTAAATAGGCTTTCATTTAGACATTGGGATTAGGGTAAAGGGTCAGCGCTGTATGCGGTCATAGCTAAAGTCAGAAGGGAAGAGCATCATCTACCATCACTGAGGGCCAGTGTGGGTCAGGCAGGTGCTGAGTAATTTACATATGTTCTCTCATTTCCTCCTGGTAGCAAGCCTATGAGGGAGGCACTATTATTATCCCTTCCCAAGTCAAAGATGAGGGAACTGAAAATCAGAGAACTAAAGCCACTTAAAGTAGTAAGTGATGAGCCAGGACTTGAATTGCATCTGACTATGAAAACCCTTGTTCACTCTGCCACACCAGGCCTCCACCATGGAGCCCCTAAGAAACCAAGCCAGAAGGAGAGATGCGGAATGTCATTGCGCAGGCAAGGACAGGAGAGTCCAGCATCACTGAAGCCAGGGAGGAGACACTGTCCAGGAGGACGCATATGTTAAGAAAACAAAGTTAGCCCTAATTGGTTTGGCTCAGTGGATAGAGCGTCGGCCTGCAGACTGAAAGGCCCCAGGTTCGATTCTGGTCAAGGGCGTGTGTACCTTGGTTGCGGGCACATCCCCAGTAGGAGGTGTGCAGGAGGCAGCTGATTGATGTTTCTCTCTCATCGATGTTTCTCTCTATCCCTCTCCCTCTCCCTTCCTCTCTGTAAAAAATCAATAAAATATTAAAAAAAGAAAAAGTTAGACTTTTGTAGCAAAGAGATAGTAAGTGATAAGAGCCATTTCAAACTGAAGGAGTCTTAATCCTGTAGCGTAAGAACATTTTTTAAAAATGAGAATTTTCCAGGGCTTGTTCAGAGCTTTGCAAAGGTAAACATAGATAGGAAGGGGCATTCTTTTAAATCGGTAAGTTCTCGTAGCCAGGCAGAAGGAAACATGGGTATGACTAAGAGGCGGAGACTCTGATACTCATTATTAGAGTTTCTCATGAGGACCTACATCAGAATCATTTTGGAAGCTTTTAAATACAGATTCTTTGCCCCAGGCCTACTGAAGCAGATATTTTTTTAACAGGTGCCCCAAGTGTTCTAGATACACAGTGAAGTGAGGAACCCGCTGCTCAGGCTCGGCAGCTCTCTCCTCCGGATTTATTACCCAGGATTGGCTCATCCTCGTGGTTCCCTGCCAGGTTTGCTAAGGACGGGAGGAGGATGGGATCATCCTGTTCTTTAGCAACAGTCTTACCTGGAATCTGGGGCAGTTTTCCTTTCAAATGAGAATAGCCAATTCTTCTTGCTTAGGTCTTTTCCCATGGCCCCTAGTGCTGTCTTTGCCCCTGCTTTCTCCCCACTCCTTCCTTGTGCCCTTGATGTTCATGGGAAGCAGTATACACTGAGTGGCCAGATTATTATGATCTCTGAAAGCATAATAATCTGGCCACTCAGTGTATATCCTATATAATAAAAGGCTAATATGCAAATTGTTCCCTCGACCAGGAGTTCGACCAGCAGGCAGGCCGGCCAACTGCCCATGTCCTCTCCCCCAGGGCCAGGCTGGCTGGACCCCACTCATGCACGAATTCATGCACCAGGCCTCTAACACACACACACACACACACACACACACACACACACACACACACACACACACACTCTGAGTGGCCAGATTATTATCCGTTCAGAGATCATAATAATCTGGCCACTCAGTATAGAGTGGTGATTGAGAGGATGACCTTGAGAGTCAGGTGGCCCGAGTCCCAGCTCTGCTTTGTTAAGTCAGTGTAATCTTGACAAGACTTTTTTAACCAGTCTGTGCTTTGTCTGTCAAATAGAAATGATAAAATAATTTATCTCTAAGAGGATTAAATGAAATGATTCATGGAACTTACTTACCTGACACATACTAAGTACTCAATAAGTGGTGGTAGTTATCCACTTTTTTTTTAATATATATTTTTATTGATTTCAGAGAGAAAGGGAGAGGAAGAGAGAGAAACATCAATGATGAGAATCATTGATCGGCTGTTTCCTGCACGCCCCCTACTGGGGATTGAGCCCACAACCCCGGCATGTACCCTTGACCAGAATCAAACCCTTCAGCCCACAGGCCAATGCTCTATCTACTGAGCCAAACCAGCTAGGGCCGTAGTTATCCATTTCCATCATTACAACAGCAACTTTATCATCATCATCATTATTATTATTCAGGGACTTGTGCCCTGGATGGCGGGTAAAATCAACTAATGAAAAATGAGGACCTCAGAAGGGCTTGCAAATACAGAAGCACAACTTCTAGCAGTCGAGCTCTGTTGAGGTCTCCTGAGAGAGCTGCCCATGTTCTTTTCCTCTGCTGATCCTGAGCCTCTATAAACTTCTTAGAAGAGCTCTGATCACTCTCTCCTCCCATCTCCAACCATGCTTCCCACCGCTCCCAGCAACCTTTCCTCATCTCCCATTTTCCTCCCGGACAGGCACTTTGTTCTTTTTGCTCTTTGCTGTCAGTGCTGGATGGGAGCAGGATCCCACAGGTCACAGTTTCAACCACCCTTGGCCTCAGGGCCTATGGGCTTTTGTCAGGGAGAAGAAGAAAAAGAATTTTGTCTTACCTTCTTTTCAAGGGCACATGCCCTGGTTGCCGGCTCGATCCCCAGTGGGGGGCATACAGGAGGCAGCTGATCAATGATTCTCTCTCATTATTGATGTTTCTATCTCTCCCTCTGCCGTCCTCTCTGAAATCAATAAAAATATATTTTTTAAAAAAGGTTTAGAATTTAGCATATTCAGCAATAGTGGCCTGATACTAATAGGAATCATAGCCGACCTTTGCAAGTTATTTACAGATCACAAAGTGGCACATTAACCATTGTGTATCAATTGGGATTCAGCTACAGCCGTGGTTGGCAAACTGCGGCTCGCGAGCCGCATGAGGCTCTTTGGCCCCTTGAGTGTGGCTCTTCCACAAAATACCACGGCCTGGGCGAGTCTATTTTGAAGAAGTGGCATTAGAAGAAGTTTTAAAAATTTGTCTCTCAAAAGAACTTTCAGTCGTTGTACTGTTGATACTTGGCTCTGTTGACTAATGAGTTTGCCGACCACTGATACAGCAACAGAAACGCTCTCACACCGAACAGAAACGCTCTCGGAAAAAGCAGAATGGGCTTTAATTCAGGGGATGGGGCGCTTGCATAATCAAAGGAAGGCCTGAAGGGCTCTGAATGGAGCCCTCCACTGCTTTCCAGGCTTCACCACAGAACTGGCCCCAGGGCCAGGCAGGAAGTGAAGAGTCGGAGGCTGCTGCAGCCACACAGCTCTTAGCACCATATTGCTAGTGACGACACTGGGTGCCACCACCTCCACAAAGAGCAACTTGCCCACCACCCACTTGCCAGCAGAAATGGCCAACAGCCAGAGAGTGGCCTTCTCCTTTGGGTCACCCAGAGCCCTAGCTGCTGGGGAACCCGGTGTCTGAGTTGGCTCGGGCTGCCATAACAAGGCAACGCCGACAGGGTGGCTGAAACAACAGAAATGAATTTTCTCAGTGTTTTGCAGGGTAGGAGTCTGTGAACAAGGTGTCAGCAGGGTTAGTTTCTTCCGAGGCCTCGTTGATGGCTTGCTTCTCCCTGTGTCTTCACATGGTTATCCCTTTGTACTTGTCTGTGTCTCTGCATTCCCTCTTCTTATGAGGCCACCAATAATACTGGATTAGGGCCTATTCTAATGATCTCCTTTTAAGTTAATCACCACCTTAAAGGCCCTATCTCCAAATACAGTTCATGCTGAGGTACTGGGGGTTAGGACTTCAACATGTGAAATGGGGGGAAGGGAGCACAATCCAGCTGATACCACGAGGAGACTTAGCATCTTACTTTCCATCCCTGCACTACAGCAAGGCGCCCAGGAGGGCAGGGTAGCTGCCCAGTGCCACCCATCAGGGACTGTGGAGTGCTTCGAGCACTTTGCATGGGATGTGATCAGAGGGTGCACATAGTGAATGCTCAGCCCAAGTACTCTTTATACTTATTACACTCACATGCTTATTTTATCTGATCTTAACAGTCCTTTGAGATACAAAAGTATTATTATCCCCCATTTTTCCCATGAGAAAATTGAGGCTTAGAGAGGTGACAAGTCCTTCCCAGGGCCCCAAAGCTAGGAAGGGGCAGGAGTGAGCTCAAGTCCCCTGGCCTAACCCTTGGATATGCCTGGAGCTAGATAGCCAAGGCATAGTATAAAGGAAGGCCTTATCACACATTCAACTAGAGGGCCCAGCAAGGGGGCTAGCAAGTGTTAAAGGGGCAGCCACTACTCAGATCCAGCCCAGATTGTAAGATTTCTCTGACTTTTCCAGAAATCTTTCATTTGCAAACTTTGACAATCACTGTAATGTTAAAACACGGATCCTTTTGAGTGAACCCTTTGTGGGCCCCAACCAAACACATCTGCGGGATGGATCCAGCCCATAGGCCCTGACAGAAAATAAGTGTTCATGAAAATAGGAAAACTCTTCCCAAGGGTCTGACTCTGCACTCCCCACACTTCCTGCCATATTAGAAAGATGTTGCTACCTGATCATATGACCTTGAAATTCTTCTTGTGCTGTCTGAATTTTCCTCTTGTGTCTCGCCACATACATTGTTTCTGCCTTGTTAAGGTGCCTAGGGGCCCAGCATTCATTGAGCATTTGTATGTATAGGGTGCATTACTGATAGGCACTCCCAACAACCCTAGGAGATAGGGATTGTGCCCCTTTAACAAATGTGAGGACAGGCAGGAGCTGGAGTAATACCCTGATAGCTGAAGGCAAGATCAGAGGGTAAGTGGAAACCTGTTTTTTTGTTTTGCCAGCTCTTTTCTAACAGCCACAAGGGGTGTGTTTGCTCATGAGCATTGGCTTCACTCCTGGCCAGGCCATGGTGACTTGTGATGCAGATCCTGGGGCTGCCTGCCTACTGTCTTCCTTCCAGAGTGTGATGTTCTTCCCACCTCTCCCCTTCTCTCCCTGCTTCAGGTCTCACTAGACTAAGATTAAAATGTCCATATTTCCCTAAGGGGACATTCTGTTCCTAGGAATTTCTAGGACCCTGGGAATTCAGATGAACAACAGCTTTAAAACAAATGCAAATTATCTGAATAGCTAACTGCTATATATGTTTATTCAAATCTGTTAGCCCCATGCAAAAAGGAAAACAAGGCTACTGGAGGTCTGCACAGGCCTTGGCCTTTCTGCGTGGCTCAAGATCTCCAGATGCTGACCTCAGTCCTTGCCTAGGAGCAGCAGCAGGAACATTCTTGCTTAACTTGCGGACTGGGCGGGGGGGCCAGGGTGGGCAGGGGAACTGTCCTCCAGGGCATTAGACAGATAAACAGATACCTTTTGCACCAGAACAGGTATTGCACAAACATGAGGCAGTCAGCAAGCTCGTAACTCCAGGTCTTGGAGCGTCAAGGTCACCCTTGATTAAGAACCACATCGTGGACTGTTCGGTGATGACCTGAGTGTTTGTGAATCAAATCTATTGGCATTGCATCCTTTGCATGGTACCGTGGGAAATGTGGCTTCTGGGGTGAAAAGACTTACAAACTAGGTTAGCTTGGAGCAAGTTTTTCTTACCTGAGTTGTCTCATCTATGAAACAAGGATAAAATCGTGATATACCTTTTGGAATTAGAGCCAGGCTTCATGGACTAATGCATATGAAAGCACCGTGTGCAGTCTACAGTTCCATACAAAGAGCAGGTATTGTTTGCCTTGGAAGCTATTCTTGGAGTAAGAATAAAGCATGCTTTTCATCCACCTAGTAGCACAAACAAACAGCTAGATATCCTTGCCATTAAGGGAAGACCAAAGAAAACCCTCTGAAGGTGCAGAGGTGTTTGTTTCCCAGCCTCTTGCTCTGATTCTGCTCAGGCCCAGCTGTTGAGATGCAAAGCAGCAGCTGCAGCTTGGGAGGAAATCCTCAGCGGGCCTTCCAGCCCCTGTACACAGCCCCCACTCCTCAAGAATTAACAGCAGTGGCCCTCCTTGCACAGACAGGCAACTCAGCTTCTTAAGTTGAAACAATATAATTTTGATCTGATTTCTCCACAGGAAGCAGGTTATAAGATTTTATTCTTGGAAAAGAGAAACTGTATTTGAGTTGGGAGCCCGAGAGAGGCTGACAGGGCAGAAGGGGATGGCAGGCTACCTGAGCAGTGGAGAAGCTGTCTGATGCCTGGGGAGGCTGTCTGGGAGGGGGTAGGTCAGAACACAGACTTCAGGATAGGGGAAAGCTGCAAGGAGCCATGCTGGCGGGTGTGCATTGTGAATTGCTGGCTGTTTTTAATCGTGACTATAATAGAGTCAGGAAGTAAGTCCTTCATGTACTAGATGCAAAGTTTCTGGCCAGTGTTCGAGAGGCCTACCCAAGCATTTTATAAATAGAACCTGACTGCGGACTATTTGCTTATGGCCATGCGGGTGGGAGCAATGACTGATCCGGTCCTGATTTGTGTGAATTGTTCTGCAGTTACAGGAAAGCTTGCTCAGGCCTTAGAAACTTTAGCCCTGGAGGTTGAGAAGAGGAGGAGAATGCTTGGCGCTGTCTCATGCAAGGGGAACATTTAGAAAGTCCTTAGGGTGCCGCCTGGAAACCACAGGCCATCAGAAAGGGTGTCATGTTCGCTCTCTGGAGGCTGGGGGGCCAGTGCTCAGAATCAGGGCCAGCTGGCAGGGGAGCCCAGGGTAACATGCCACAGGGAACAAAATATGGAAGCAGCGTGCTGTGAACCAGGGCACTTATACTTTTCACAGCGAGCCTGCCTGTTGCCTGGGTCCCATTTCAAAGACTGTTAATAAGCTCATGCCTGGGAGCACAGGAATGGGCTGGGCCAGGCCAGTGGGTGTGAGCAAAATCCCCGGGAGGACCTCCTAGGCCTGCTGGGGTGGGGTGGGACAACTGAAGAATCTGAGGAAGAGGCAGCTGGTCAGGGAGTGTATTGAAACGAGGTCACCCTAAGCCACCAGCCCCGCCCCAGCATTCCTCCTCCCAGCTTCCTGCACTGCTAGAGCTTCCTTATTTTGGGGGATTTCTCTGTTGGATGTCACAAGCCATTCCATTCTGTCCTGACACTAGTGTGCAGCAGAACTGCCTACAGGTGCTATAAAAAGGGGGGGCTGATGCCCATAGACCACTCAGACCTAGTCAGTCCAAACCCTTGAGGCTCATTGACCAGGGGAGGCAGACAGGTACAGAGGGAATTTCGTTTCGCTGTGCTGGGTGTGACCCTGGAGGAGAAACATAATAGCAGCTGCTGTTCGTAGAGTGCCTTGGTCCTATGCTAAACACTACGTGTGCGTCAGCAAATTAAATCCTCAAAAATAATTGTATCCTTATATTGCAAGTGAGAAAACTTGGGCTCGTGGAGGTTAAGTAACCTGTTTCAGGAACCAGGTTCGTCCAGCTCATGTGAGGCAGAGGCAGGGTCCAAACCCAGGAATGTGACACTTGCTGATTAGGCTGGATTTTCAGAGTTTTGCACAGTTTTATTGGTGCATTAGACCCAAGGCTGCCTGTGACCTCAGGGGGCGGAAGCCAGCCCCTGGGAGCATTCTAAGTGTGGACACCTCGGAGTGCACAGGTCACCTGTGTTTTGCAGCCTTGTCTCGTCTAAGCCTTGATGGCAGACATACTTTGTGCAGCTGCGTCCCCTCCACAACGTTGAGACAACCTGGGTTTGCTGCTGGTGCTACAGTGCCCTAAGACTGCTCAGCCCTCGCACAGCACCGAGGAGGCCCTCCTACCGTCATCCACCTGCTCCTATGAGTCATAGAACTGCCACCCGGCTGCCAGGCCTGCCAGCTCTGCATTTCCCTGCAGATGCCACTCGGTCCAGAGAGAACTGAGCCATATATGGCAGCGCTCCAGCCGGCCTCCCCTTAGAATATACCACTGGACAACCAGATGGGTTGAAGCCCAAGGTCCGAGAGGTTTCCTTCGATTTTCACCGGGTGGCTGGGGAAAGGGAGGAAGAGGCAGACTAGAATCCAAGGGCTGAGGGCCAAGAGGAGAGTGGACCCGGGAACATGTAGTGGGTGCCAAATTAGCAAGTGCCCTGGCTGCCAGGATGAGGCTCGAGAGGTTAAAGGAGGGGATGATTAAGTTTCATTAAATATGTCAGGCTGTTCAGTTTATCCCACTTGCCATTTGCTATGGATCTGTGTGTCACTGAGAATCTTCCAGCTGAGAGGTCCCTACGTTTTCTGGGATAAAGACGTCCTTACCTGCCTAACCAATATTCTCCCAACTGTTGCAAATCATGGTAGCACCTAAAACTGCACCCTTTATGCAGAGTTCTCCAGGGACACTGTCTTTTGCCATTTTCTGTTGCCAGAACTTGCATCCGTGTAATAGTTGGGTAAGAGAGCCAGAATGAAGTAAAACCAAGTCTTCTATTAAAGCACACAGCATTAGTACTAATTGCACGTGTAACGTGGCTCAGGTTGCACATGATCACGTTTGCTGGGGGCCCTCTACCTACTGCAAATGTTTATGTATATTTGTTCCTCTTTAGAAAACACTAGAACAGGCTACTTTATGCTGTATATGGGGTGCATGGATTAAACCACTAACTAGTACTGGGTTTCTGTAGACCAAAGGTTTATGTAGGTGCTCAAATGGGTAGCAAGCTTAGAAACCCAGGCCACGACTCACTGCCGAGGGGTATTTCAGTACCTCATAGATGTTGTTGACTGGGAAAATGCATCCTTCCCCCCTCAGGTCACACAAAGCATTAAAAATATTTAAACATAAAGGTGATTATTATTCACCTTTTAAAAAACTCTCTTCGGCTTTCAGGTAAAAACAGTAATTGAAGATGTCAAGCAAAACAGCAAGCACCAACAACATCACCCAGGCAAGGAGAACTGTGCAGCAGTTAAGACTAGAAGCTTCCATCGAGAGAATAAAGGTAAGATTATTTGACTGGATGTGTCTTCTGAAGGCCAGGCCATGTTTCAGAGAAAGTGATGCTGCTTAATGCAGCTTGGTGCCGGGATATTCCTAGAGCAAGCTGCAAGCCTTAGACTCTTCGTTTTCATTTCTACCAAGCACAGGCCTCATTTCAAAAGCACCGGGGGGGCCAGAGTGTCCGAGTTAGCCTCTCTGTTGGGACAGAAAACCTAAAACCTGTGGCAGGATTTCCGGAGGGCCTACCTTCCCTGAGCCAACATGGTCAGGTCCTGGGATTGCTGGGTTTCCTGTTGGCACAGGGATTCCTCGTCATCCCCCTCGAAATTATTAAGTGTTCTGATTTACCAGTGCAGCTGAGGCAGGCCTGCATCACAAGTCAGCAGTCGTGGCCTCCTTTTTTAGGAGAATGCGGCTTTCTCACTGTATATGGGCTTTAGTGGCCACGTTCTGCACCTGGGTGAGCCATGCCAGCCCTGGTAGAAACGGGAAGGTATGTGCTAGGTCACCTGACTTAGGAGTCCCCTCCCCGCAAAAAAAAAATCCCAAGAAAGGACTAGGCGGTGAGTGCCCTGGAATGCTGTGAGTAATGCTGTTTCCTAGAAACTGAAGCAGTCACCTGATAAATTCCTCTGGGCCTGGAGATAGTCACCTGTCTTTAAAACACGAGGCCTGCTGTGCTGTAGTTGACAGGGTTCAGCTGAGGACACTGGTCTGAGCATTCACAGGGATCTCCCACCAGCCTCTGAACTGGGTCTGGCATTTTCCATTTTTAACTCGAGCCAGAGCGAGGCCCTGCATCTTCCCATGTTGGCTTTGGCTCTTTTTTACTTTCCCAAGCCCAATCAGTAAATCTTGAAACTCCAGTAGTATTTGGCTCTAAATCCATAATTTGGTTTTTTAACTGTGTTCTGCATCCTGATCGATTTGGGGGATGGGTAGGGGGGAAATAGAAACTAAGATACAACCTTCCATTGATTCTTTTTTTTTTTCTTACCTCCTCAACTTTTTATTTTCAGAAATGTCAAATCTATGGAAGAGTTGTAATAGCAAACACCCATGTACCCTTTACCAGAATTCATCCATTGTTAGCATCTTGCCCTCTCTTTTTCTGTCCCTGCACATACATACTCACAAAATACATACAAGTTTTTTCTTTGAACCACTTAAAAGTTATTGGCAGACATCGTGACTCATCACCCCTAAATACATCACCAAAGTACAAGAGCATTCTCCTACATGACCTCCGTACAGTGGTAACACTCAGGATCCACTGAGAAAACTAGTATTATCTAACACACAGTTCATTCATGAAGAATCCAGGCCGCTCTCTGCAGAATGGCCCTCATTCGAGATGAAATTGTTTGCCGATGATTAGATTCCAGTTAAATGATTTGGCGGAACACTAGCTAGCTGGTGATGTGTCAGTGTTCACAGTAGGAGATAGATGATGTCAGTTTTATCCCTTGATTAAGGAAGGCCTTATCTGCCAGATTTCGCCATGTAAATGTACCTTTCCCCCCTTAAACGAGTAATCTGCGACTGACATTGTTCTCTTAACAGTCTTCCACCCAGTGCGTGAGTCTTCAAACACTTTATTTTTCCAGTTTGTAAATAAAGCATTCCCTTTCTTGTTTTCTGCATGTTAGGTATCAAAGGCATCAGCCGATCTCATGTCCTACTGTGAGGAGCATGCCAGGAATGACCCTCTGCTGATAGGGATACCAACCTCAGAAAACCCTTTCAAGGACAAGAAAACGTGCATCATCTTATAGAGGAAGAGTGAACCCGTTCCTCACGTCTCTTCAACAAATCAAATTATGAGCAGCTCCTTGAAGAGAATTACCTTCAGCTTATTTGGTAACCACTGCTAATAACTAAAATGCTCTTAACATGGAATAATAGACTCTGAAGTCTTTATTTTCCAAGTTGTCCTTTCTCTGAAATACCCTTTACTGATCTAATACAAAGTAACAATCTTGTTTTCCATTTGGTAACCATGGTGTCATATTGGGTTGCTGCTTAGCGAAAGTCAATCTGGGCCTTTTACAAAACACAAAGATATGCCTTCAAATATATGAATGATCCATTTATGTCAAGACCTACATTACCTAAGCCCCTGTCTAGATTAAAATGCCAAGAATAACTTAAGTCCTTAAACCATTATATTATAATGTGTTCTTAATAGGGTTGCACCAACCTGTACAGTGTATACGGATGAGGAGTGTTTTGTGTATATAGATATATATACATGTCTTTGTATATACACATATCAAAGCTTATTTGCTTATTAAAATGTCTCTCCATACCATCAGTCCCTCAGCTCCAGAAGTTATCCCTTTATCTTAAGCTATGTGTAAGTAGAATAAGAAATTCTTTTTATATAGTTATTGTACAAAAACTAAAGGCCATCCTAAAGGTTGTATTCATTGCCATCGAGTAATGAAGTCATCTCTGGCTGACCCTCTTCGGCTACAATAAACTGTGCCAATTAAAAATTTTAAAGTGACCTGAACGCCCTTTTATAATGTGAGGTATTCATTCACAAGAGGCCTTTCGGGCTTCAGTGATCCTGAGTCTAGACAAGCAGAGGGCACTGGGTAGGTGTGCCCAGGGGGGAACATTGCCACCCTAATGATGGGAATGGACAGAGTGCTCAGGAGCCTGGCAGAGAGAGGAACAGGAATGTTTGGAAACCAGCTGCTATTCCTGATCAGACTGTGTGACTTGGCTCCTCTTTTTCTCGCTGCCTTGCCTTTTATCTTTCCTCTCCTGCCAGAACATCTCTTTGCAGAGGTAATGTTCACCTCCCCAGCCCCAGTGTGGGGAACAAGGTGGGAACTGAACATACAAAAAACATAACGGTATTAAGACACAAGCTCTTTTCAAACATCTGCAGTGTCATCCCTACCTTGTCCACAAACCATCCAAGAGACGTGGATTCAATAGCATATGACCCGGGCCCAAGGGTTCCAGCGGCTGGGCATTGGGTTCCTTGATTTTCCTCTGGGCACAAATGTAGCCCTTCACATCCTCACAGTGTCCAGTGGGGATCCCGAAAGAAGGAATCTCCTATAACCAGAGAGTATGTTGTTAACTTTGTCAAAGGGGAGGAGAGATTCTTTTTTTTTTTATTATTAAATGCTCACTTAAGTGCCCAATCTATACCCTTGGCCTTTGATATTTTAATTCATCCAAAATAACTACTAATGAAGGATTATAAACATATTCTCAAAAAAGGGCTCAACCTCAAGAAGGAATTATTTGCAACGGATTTTTCCTAGTTCGGCGCAATCTTGCTCTACCATGCAAGCCCCTTTCAAAATTGAATGTCTGGGCTTTGAGTATTATGGTAATTGTGGATAAACAAATGCAGGACTATTTTTTAAACTGCTCAAATATATTCAGTATTTCTCCACGCCCCCTATCTACTCAGCATAGGGAACTGCCCTCATTTTTCTAAGACCATGTGAATCTCGCCGCTGCCCTACACCTCTTTGTCATCTGGAGCTTGGTTCTGCAACGTGACCAATTCCCAAGTAAGTGATAGCCACCCGTCCAGGAGGAGAAGGGTTCACCTTTCCAATGGTGAACTTTGAAATGTACACTAAAAAGACTTTACATTTAATGTTTCACTTAAGGAGATATTCTTTTTTTTTTTTTAATAAGTACATTTTTCTGGTAGTTTCAGAACACTGTTTCTTTAAATATTTATAATACGTCTTGTTAAAGTATTTCATGAAATTATGTTTATTATACAGGTGTGCGCACAATTTTGGTAGTAGGCATAGTTTATTCTTCAATACTAAAACATGTTCTTTTATCTAACAGAAAACAAATATATTTTGCTATATACTTGTTCATATGCTTGTAATGATAAGGAATGGAATTGAGGCCCCAGGAGATTGTATTTTATTTTTGCTGGCCAGGCATAAGAGCCATAAGTATAATTGTCACATAACTTCCTAACTAGGTAGAGGGCCTGTTCAAGAAAAGTGAAATCAAATCCTTCAATGCTGGACCCAATGGAGGGAAATTGTAGCTAAATGCTGACTTACTTATAGCTAGACGTCTATGTGAGAAAATATAATATATGTATACTTATATATGATATGCAGAAGTCACTTTTATTTATCAGGCTTTATTCTACTTATGAAGCCACAGTTCAACTGTTCTGCAGCAGCTGGTTTATGATGATGGACAAATGCCCAGTGTGTGTTATTTTTCCGACTACCACTATAATGACACACAATCACATATATACATACAGCTTCTTGGCTTCCTATCTATGAAGCCATTTAAATATGTTCACACTGCTTTGTCTTTGATGCTGCTTCTGTTAAGTGATCTTTTTTCTTATTCTTATATCTTCATTCATTCATCATAAATCGGTCCATTTGAGGCCTCCAGGATCATGGCAAGGCATGCTAGACAAAATGTCATGACTCTAAAGAATTTTCTAGAGAGAAAACACTTTATATACCAGGTGGTTCCCAAGTTATAGATTGTAAGTACTTTTTTTTTCTAAAAAGAATCAGGTTTTTATATTTCCTTATACTTTATTAAAATAAAAAGTGCCATTCTTATCTTTTAAAGGAAAGGCATGATTTGCTTTCTCTTTATTTGGACTGTTTTTGTATTTGACTGATTTTTAAACTATCAGAAAAAGAATTGTACCGATGATTTTGAGAGATAGGTTAGTTTAGGTAATGCGGGATGTGCCAAATTTTCTCTTCAGATGCCTCTTTTCAACTGATTTCCAATTACTATAGTGTCGTCTGAGTGACTCCCCCAATTTTGACTTAAGAATGACTAGGTCTAAGAAGTGAATTACACTGTATGCCAGTCCTTTCACAATAAAATAAATAGAATACAGACTATGTTATGAATTGTATTGATTTCTTTTATGGTGTACCTGTTAACAGGAAAAAGTACATTAAATCAATAGAATTATTTGTATGTTAAAATAGAGCACTTACCTAAAGCTGGGTGGCTTAGTTTTCTAGCCAGTCCTGTGTCCCTGTGTCCTATGGCTTTGGACAAGGCACTTCATCTCCCCGGGCCTCCACTTGCCATCTGTAAAACAAGGGGCTTGTTTTAGATGGTGGCTGAGATCCCTTCCCGCCCTCAGATGCCTCGAGCCAAGGGCCCACCCCTCTACTTGTCTGCCAACGTGTTGGTGCTATAAGCTGCTTCAAATATAAAATTGGTTTGTCTATCATGTATGCTCATTTAATAGCTTATGAAAGGCCTTTTTGTCACACAGCCTTTTTTTTTCCAGTTTTGTGGACTTGATTGCTATAATAATGTCTTGTTTTTAGCTGTGTAACTATAAACATATATTCTCTTGATGTCTCAGTAAAATTTGATACGTAGTTGATCAGGTCTTTTATTTTATAAAATTCTTTGGCTACTCGTCTGTCCAGCATCTGATTCACCTAAACACTGTGATCATTGTTTGGAAATCTGTCCTATGGAAAGAATAAAAGTATTTGTTTCACAGCTAACATGTTCACAGATTTGAAAGACGTTTCATTAAAGCACCATTGATCTCTGTCCTGGGTCAGTGCCTCATTGTGTCATCCTACGCGTGTTTGGCTGAACAAATGAAAAGAAGACCAGTTCTCTTCCCCTTTTCCTTCATTCCTTCAGTTAACACTTTCTGAGCATCTGCTGAGAGCCAGGTGTTGAATGCAGACTCTGATGACACTCAAATCAGACACACATTAGCCCATGAGAAGCTTACAGTCTCGAGTGAGGAGGGTAGGAATCACAGACATATAGCGAATAATTACATCACCATGTGAAACTGCCACGTAATTCAGGGGAATGCCCAGTGCTATGAGAGCCCAGAAGAGAGAGAGCTCCACATGAGAAGGCTTATCAGGGAGGTGATGTTTGAGCTGGGTCTTCAGAGAAGAAACTCTTTAAGCATTCGAATGAAGTCTTAGGAGGAAATGACAGAGGAGAAAAGGGAGCTCAAAAGCTAGTGTGCAGAGTGTCGCCCATACTACCTGTTTGTCCCACAAGAAACAGGAAGTCAGTGGAGGTTGTCAGGGAGTGACATAAGGATTCCTAATGTGTGGAGGGCTGTTTTCCATGTTGAGACCCAGCAGTGACCATGGCAACAGATAACACATGGGAAGGTCATTAGACTCGCAATGACTCATAGTCACCAAGCATTTGCTGAAGGTGCCCAGCCTCCTCCTCAACTCCTTTCCCTAGGGCTGGGATTCCCACGGAGATGAAGGAAAGACAACTTCATCCCAAAAGGGAAAAACAGCCAGTGAGCACCTGGTTACGGACTGCGCAGAGGTGGCCTCTGCTTCTGAGAACCAGTACTCACTACAAAGGGTAGGAGCAAGTGATAGTCATCCTTTCTAGGAAAGGACTGAAGAATTTAGACACTTTCACCATGAAAAATAGGCATCAACTGACAAATACTTTCTTTGGCACAGGCCAAACTATGAGAAGTTCTTGTGACTTTCAATGGAAGACGACTGCATGGGGGATGGTAGATGGGGTTGGGTAGCACTGAGTTTAAAACAAGGTGAAGAGAGGAAGGTTAATGAGGCCAAAATGGGTAGACTATGTAAGCAATCATGGCAGATAGGTTACATTTAATGTCATGAACAAGGAGCTCAGACCTGCAGGTAAAGATGGGAGCATGTCACATGGCCTTTCAACTCTCCTGGCTATGAGCAGTGATCAGCTTCTCACTGGCAAAATACACATACACATATGGATAGTCATTATAAGCCACCTTATGTAAAGCTAGGTAGTCAGTCAGTCTTGAGTATTTCTCTCTCCTTCCTTCCCTATGCCCAAGTTTGCAAACCTTTAGCTTATAGCTCTGACTGCAGAACCTGGTCCCATGATCAGCTCTATCCATCTCCGCACAACCTGGTGTGACTATCGCCTTTAGCTTATTTTTCAGAGAACTGTTCTATTCTACTTGCTCCTCTACCCCTTTACCACTGCCAACTGCTAATAACCTCTGTCTTCAGAAGAGCCCTTTTGTTTCTCCAATGACTATCTCCTTATCTGAGTCATTCACATATATTAAAGGTTGTTCAACTGCAGGCTAGCCCTGGGCAAACATGTACAATTGGTCTCAGGAACCCTCACCTCCACTATCAGTTTTTAAAGAAACTAGTATTTTCTCTGCCCTGGTTGAAAATGAAAGTTCAAATAAGTTCATCCTAAAAATGCTAATGGCTTAATATACAAGTCTATAGAAAACCATTGGCCCTACAAAATAGAACTGTGGAGAAAGCAATGCTTAGCAAAGGAGTGGAAGTTAAAGTTTTAGGTATCACTGAGAATTAATTTTACATATGAAACATTTCTGTATTCCTAGATAATCTATCCTATCATGAAAGCAAGTAATTTAAGTGGTTGAGTTACTTAATGGTAAGATCTTGGGTTTGGGAATCTAAGAAATGTGCAGCTGAGACAGCTATGTGCCAGTTGTTACTTCTGGCCACCAGGTCCACCCTCCTCCCCCTGCCCATTCTACACACACACAGCTTAGTGACAGAAGCGAGAGCTCCCTCCTATAAAAGACCTTAAATCTGATATAGGACATTCACCATGTGATATCACAAGGACACTGGATCCACAAGTTGCTATGTTGGGGCGGGTCTAAGGTAGTCACTCACTGAACAGATGTGGCCAGTGGTACCTACCTGGTTATTAATGTCACCTAAGATGAGGGTAAGGATAACCTTAAAAATTGACATGTGAGATTTAGATAGTACACAAATTTATGTACCATTGACTCTGAACTGCGCGGGTGCACTTATACAGGGATTTTTTTTTTCAATAAATGCCTGTACTTTTTTGAGCTGTGGTTGGGAGTCCGCAGATGCAGAGAGCTGACTATGCATTGATGTACTCCTTTTTATATAGGGAACTTGGGCATCCACGGATTTGGGTATCCATAGTAGGTTCTCCAACCAATTCCCCCATGCATACTAAGTTTTTGAGGAGTCGAAAGTCATACACAGATTTTCAACTGCTGGGGTGTCAGCACCCCTAACCCCTGTGGCCTTTGTTCAAGGGCCAACTGTATTGGGAAAACTAGAACTAGCACTAGTTATGATATAAAGTTTCCTTCTAAAATAGATGTCAATAAAAAGCCAATTTATATTTTCAAAATGTAAACATATATAGTACAGCTTGTACTTGGATATGTTAAAATTCGTAAAGGGACCTTACAGTGTGTCAGGAAACAAATGTCCTTTTGGAGAACTGCACTCCGAGTCTCCTGCATGTGTGCAACAGAGCGTTGCTACCTTTAACCTCCAAAAGGCCTATTTTTTTTCCCCCCCACTGGCCAAAGCATTACATGGATTGGCTCTAAAATAGACCCTTGTAGATCTGACATCAATATGGGCCATATAACATCTGTTGATATCACGAGACATTTGTGTGAGGCGCTGGGGAAAGGAAGGACACAACCATAACACTAGGCTCTCACTCTGCATCTGTTCTCCCATTCTAAGCCTCACAACAACTCTTAAAGGACAGTAGATGTTATTTTACTCTATCCCACAGATGAGGAACTGAAGCTCAGAGAAGTTAAAGTGTTGCAGGATCCTACAATTAAAAAGTATAGATGCTAATTTCATACACAGAGGTCATTCGGACATCACAGCAAATGGACTGTCTTTGTACTTGTAGCATTGTTTAAATAGGGGGAGAAAAACAAAATAACCTTGGGGAAAATTAATCCAGTAAGGCAAATAAGTCCTTCAGTAATCAAGAGTGTCATGGCCTAGACCTTAACTAAGAATAAACAATAATAAATTGCAATCACTTACTTTGGTCAGGTATTGTTCTCAGCATTTTGTACCTATTAATTCACTTAATTCTCACAACCAACCATGAGGTTGCTATTGTTATTATCCCCATTTTATGTATAAGGAAATGGAAGCTCGCAGAGATCCAAGGCATATTCGATACACTTTTTTAAAAACGTGCATTATTCCTAAGTAGTCAGTATAAAGTAAGAAAAAGAACACATGCCTTGGACTCAGGAAATGTAGGTTCTAGTCTGACTGCCATTAATTTGCTGAACAACCTGAGGACCTTTATGACTTCTGGTCATGTTTCCATAAAAAAAAAAATCTACTATTTAAAAAAGATTTAGACCAGTAATTGTTAACATTTCTTCTAGCTTTACATTTTATACAAATTTGAGAAAGGAGAGCAATTCACTTTTGGTTGCTTTTTGCCATCTCGACCCCACGTCATTCTACATTTTCCTTCTTGAATTGAAAATCAAGAGAAAAAGAACCAAAGTCTAGAGCATGGGGTCAGAAAAGGGTATGTGGGTTTGCTGTGTATAATTATAGGTATTTAAAAGATATTTAAAGATTCACTTCCTGATACTTCAGCTGCTGACTCATCAGCAGGACTGGGAAGAATTTTTAAGGAAAAGTGAATATAGAAAGGTATTTTGTATATAGGCAATTAATAGAATTAAATGAGCAAAGTTCTTCAACAAAGAAGATCTCAGTGCCCTGTAACAGTGGTCGGCAAACCTCGGCTCGCGAGCCACATGCGGCTCTTTGGCCCCTTGAGTGTGGCTCTTCCACAAAATACCACGTGCGGGCACGCACGTACAGTGCAATTGAAACTTCGTGGCCCATGCACAGAAGTCAGTTTTTGGCCTGGGTGAGTCTATTTTGAAGAAGTGGCATTAGAACACTCAAGGGGCCAAAGAGCCGCATGTGGCTCACGAGCTGCAGTTTGCCGACCACTGCCTTATAAGAAGATCTCATAAAACATAATACAAAAAATTAAACTAGTCCACTCAAACATTCCATTTCAATAACAGAACATTTGCTGTTTTAGAAGCAGGACAGACGAATTTATTCATTTGTTGAGCTTCTACTCAGAATATTGTAGCTCCTGCTCGCACTATGCTAAGTGTGTCCTAGGATAAACCCAGAAAAGACAATGATCTTCCAGGATAGTGTGAGTGGGGGTGGGGTGGGCAATAAGAGGTAAACAGATAAATCACTATACAATGTGGTAAGTGCTATTATAAGAAGCTGCTCTAAATGAGTCAGAAAAGGTTGCACAGAGGAGGCAATAAATCAGTTGGGCCTTGAAGGATGAGTAGGAGTTTGTTCATAAGAATAGGGAAAGATATTCACAGCAGCAAAAACAATAGTGGATCCAAATTCTAAGTTCTAAAGATTTCTGGGATATCACAGATCTTTGTGGTGGGAATATGGGAAGGAGAATGCTAATGAGGCTAGAAAGGAAGTTTGGGTCCAAAGTGTAAGACTTTGTATTGATTGTATAAACAAAAGGAGGGAGTTGATAGAAATTTTAAAACAAGGTCTTGACATGATAATCTTTATTTTCATAAAGATTAGACTGAACAAGGAGAATAAATTAGTAGAGACAAACTGGCAGTAATAGTATTTCTTTTTTCTTTCTTTTTTTTAACAAATTTTATTCTAAGGTATTTTTTGGCAGTAGTATTTCTAATCTTTGTTGAGACCCAATGGTATTTCACAATCCTTTTACTAGGATTACTCAACTCCTCCATCCCAAACCTTTATCACCCTCTTCAAACCCTCCTATTTATCTCCTTCCCATCATGCAAAAAATAAAAAAATAAAAAAAAAATCCTGCCTTCTCCATAAAATAAAATGTTGGGACCATTTGGCCTGAATCCTTAAAACTTTCCACATCCAAATGTCTCCATCACACTCATCTGAGTATCTTCCATCAGATGCTCAGGCTGAGAAGCAACCTATGGTTCAAAGCCAAGTCTTCCAGCTATTCCCCAAGTCCCTAATCCTCTTCTCTCCTTTATTAAAATGTTCCAAAGAGTGGTCCACCTTCCGTGTGTTCTTTTCCTCACCTCCCATCTTCTCAATTGGCTGCAATCTGGCTTTTCCTCCCACCTATGTAATGAAACTGATTTTTCTCAATAAAATGGCCAGTGAATACCTAATTTCCAAGTTCAGTGGAACCCTTTAGTCTCTGCCTAAAGGTCCCCTCTAACATTTGAGTCATTCTCTTCTGTAAACTCTCCTGTATTACCCTCTTTTTGTTTGTCTTGTTTTTTGTTTTTTTTTTTCTCAGCTGAGGATATTTTTCCTTTTTTTTTTTTTTTTTTTTTTTAGGGAGAGTGGAAGAGAGAAGGAAAGACAGAGACAGACATGGGTGTGAGAGAAACACGTCGATTGGTTGCCTCCTGCACACCAAGGTACGTGGCCTTGACCAGAATTGAACCTGGGACCCTTCAGTCTGCAGGCCAATGCTCTATTCACTGAGAAAACCAGCGAGGGCTGTACTAACATCTTATAACACCACTCTCATTTTTCCCCTCCTCTGTCTCCTCTTCTTATGTCTACCTCCCAAAATCCCATCCTTAGTCTCAAGTGTCTATCTTAGCCCACTGCTGCTCTTCTCATTGTACCCATTCTTAAAGTTCTCACCCGTTCCTATAGTTGTTATATGCTCAGAACAAAACAAAATCAAATCAAAACATCCAGCCTATATTTTATCCAAGCATCAGACTTGCTTATCCTCCTGGACATTTTAATAGATGCTCACCCAAGGACCAGAAACACAACCTGTTTTCCCCTACCTAAAATTTCATTGGTGGCACTATCATCAGTAAATTGCCCTTGTTGGAAACCTGAGAGGAATTCAAGAATTCTCCTCATTTCTTACATCTGATCACCCAGTCTTGCCTATTCTATTTCCCAAGTACTTCTCAAATCCATCCCTGATTTTCCTCATCAGCTACAAGTTCAGGCCCGTTTCATCTCTTGACTGAACTACTGCAAAAGCCTCCGTCTAGACTGCAGCTTCTGTGGTTGCCCCTGGTATTAGGGTAATCAACTGTCTGGGTTCACTTGGGACTGTCCAGGTGTTAGCCCAGAAAATCTCGCATCCCAGAAATCCTTCAGCCTCCATTGTTCACCCTACTTTTAGTTGCAAATGAAACTAACTTAAGGCCATTTATCTTCTCTTGGTTCCATTGGGGAGAGGAGAGCGGGCAGTTGAGGGTGACCCACTGTGTGTATAGCTTGGAAATGAGGGCATGAGTCCGAGCAGAGCCCAGAGGGTCAAGAGGGTCGGCAGTGGGAAAGGGATGGTGGATACAGAAAAACTCAACATAGCATCATCCAAAGGCTGCTGGAGTGAGAAGGTCCAAGCCTCGTAAGAATGTCCAGCTACAGGAGAATGAAATCAGACCACTGCGCTTAAAACCCTCAGAGATCTTTCTCAGTCAGCCTATCCTGCTAGAACTTGAAGCACCATTCAAAATATGTGGTGATATCCATGGGCAATACTACAATTTGCTTAGACCTTTTTGAGGAGGGTGGTTTCCTGCCAGAAAGCAACTACCTGTTTGGGGGACTATGTGGACGGGGGAAGCGGTCACTGGAGACTATCTGCCTCTTACTCGCATACAAAGCCAAATACCCCAAGACCACGAGTGCGCCAGCATCAATAGCATTTATGGATTTTATGATGAATGTAAAAGAAGATATAACATTGAACTATGGAAAACTTTCACAGTCTGCTTTAACTGTTTACTGATAGCAGCCATCGTGGATGAGAAACTATTTTGCTGTCATGGAGATTTACCACCAGAGCTGCAATCTGTGGGGCAGATTTGGTGAACTGTGTGACCAACTAATGGACAAGATTGAGGTCTTCTTTGTGATCTTTTGTGGTCTCACCCCAACAAAGATGTCTTAGGCTGGGGTGAAGATGACAGGAGTGTCCTTGACATTTGGTGCAGAGGTGGTTGCCGAATTTATCCATAACCTTGATTTGGATCTTATATGTAAAGCCCATCAGGTGGTTGGAAATGGATAGGAATGTTTTGCAAAGAGGCAGTTGGTCACTGTTTTCTGCACCCCATTACTGTGGACAGCTTGGCGATGCAGGAGCCATGATGCGTGTGGACGAAACACAGATGTGCTCTTTTCGGATTTTAAAAGCTGCAGAGAAAAAGAAGCCGAGTGCCACGAGACCCTGCTACTTCCAAGGGGTATGATCACAAAGCAAGCAAAGAAAGGGATGTCTTTTGACACTCCCTAGTTGAGACTTTGTAATATATAACCTTCAGTTTTAAAACTGTCATGTGTTTTGGTCAGCTGCTCAACTAGCATGTTTGTGGGGCCCTCCCTTCCATTTTTGAGTTAATTAATGAATGGCATTTGCTGGTTATAATATCAAATGAAAGATTTCACTCCCAAGGGGGGAAAATGTTTTATTTAATTCTCTCTTCCTTTTGCAACCAGTTTTAATGGTGGTATTAAATCTGTACACCCCCAGATAGTTTATCCTAAGAGGTAAGTGTATAATTGACTTTTTAAGTTCATTACCAGCCATGAATAAAGTAATGCTCATTTCCTTTAGGCTAATAAAGAGAGCCCTTGGAGGCTCAGTCAGTGCATGTTATTGTCATAAAATGCATACAATTGGTACGACCCACTGAACATATTTTTTTTTAATTTTAAGAATTCGTTTCAAAGGGATTGCTTATTTCTCTCATTGTCTTGTCATATACAAACTGATTTTTATAGTTATCAACATTAGGAGTAACTTTCAACCTTGCCAGCATCACTGGTATAATGTGTATTTAATTAAAGTACACTTTCCCCTACCATATACTTAAAATGATGATGAAAGCCATTATTTTAAATGCTTGTGACTCATTCCCAAAGCCAAAGTTTCTGTTGAAATATGTACTGACACACCCACAATACAAGAAGGCATGGTTGTGTGCCCATGCCACCTTCTTGAGGATTCAGAACCAGGTTTTTTAGTTTGAATAGCAATTAGTAACATAGTGCAGTTTAAGCTATAAATGTTAACAACATTTTGTACAATTTCCATAGTTGATTCATTAAGTAATCTTTTTACAGCTGCATCAGGCCTGAACCTGTCCTTTCAGAAAGCTCCAAATTATAGAAACAACTAGAGGCCCAGTGCACGAAATTCATGCACAGGGGTGTGTGTCCCTCAGCCCAGCCTGCAGCTTCTCCAATCTGGGACCCCTCGAGGGATGTCCGACTGCCCGTTTAGGCCCGATTCTACTGTAGGATCATCCCTCTCACAATCCAGGACTGCTGGCTCCCAACCGCTCACCTGCCTGCCTTCTTGATTGCCCCTAACTGCTTCTGCCTGCCAGCCTGATTACCCCCTAACCACTTCCCTGCCAGCCTGATTGATGCCTAACTGCTCCCCTGCCAGCCTGATTGCCCCTATCTACCCTCCCCTGCAGGCCTGGTCACCCCTGACTGCCCTCCCCTGCAGGCCTGGTCCCCTGCAACTGCTCTCCCCTGCAGGCCTGGGTCCCCCCCAACTGCCCTTCCCTGCAGGCCCAGTTGCCCCCAACTTCCCTCTTCTGCCAGCCTGGTCACCCCTAACTGCCCTCCCCTGCAGGCTTGATTGCCCCCAACTGCCCTCCCTTGCAGGCCTGGTCCCTCCCAACTGCCCTCCCCTGCTGGCCTGATCACCCACAACTGCCCTCCCCTTCTGGCTTATCCTCCTGGACATTTTAATAGATGGTCATCCAAGGACCAGAAACACAACCTGTTTTCCCCTACCTAAAATTTCATTGGTGGCACTATCATCAGTAAATTGCCCTTGCTGGAAACCTGAGAGGCATCACCCACAACTTCCTTCCCTTGCAGACCTGGTCCCTCCCAACTGCCCTCCCCTGCTGGCCATCTTGTGGTGGCCATCTTGTGTCCACATGGGGGCAGCTATCTTGTGTGTTGGAATGACCGTCAATTTGCATATTACTCTTTTATTAGATAGGATACTCTGCTATACAAGGGACATTATGCTTTCTTTGGCCTATATTGTTTATTTTGAATGAAGTTGAGACTTATAAGTCAAAACAAAGGAACTAACATACTACCCACCAGTTTATACAGAACGTACATAACCTATGACTTTTTAAAATAAAATTTGTTAAAGAGAAATCTGTTTCAACAGATGACTGTGTACAATATCATGTAATAAAAGTGAACTCAGACTTATTAAATGACGAACTTGTTAAATCCTCTCAGTGTCTATTTATCAGCACAATACACACAAGAGCACTGTTGGTGGCATATTAACAGATTTGAATGAATAAGTTGCTCTGGAAACAAACAAAAACAAGCTGAAGCACATTACTAAAAAGCCATGGGCCTCACTTCAGGTACAGCTGGATGCAGGTGCTCTGCTTTCAGGTTTCATCTTCTGCCCTTCCCTCTGGAACAGATTTATTTTCTGTGGCAGACAAGCTGGCCAGCAATCAGCCAGCTAAGCAACAAAGCAGGGAGATTCTCTACTCTGGGAGAAAAGTCTCAGGAAGACCTGATTGGCCCAGCTGAAGTCATAGATCGATCCCCAACAAATCATCATGGCCAGGAGGGTTGGCCAGGCCTATATTACAAATTTACCCTTGAGGCTGGGGTGAGAGGTGCTAAAAGGAAAGAAAGTTCATTGGAGGAAGAGGGGGGTGGGCAGGACAGACAAGAACAGTGAACAACTGTCCCTTTACATTACCACACACACACACACACACACCCGCCACTGAGATCCCACTTAGCACACTGTGGCTGGGCAGCTGGATCATCTGGGAAGAGTGAGCCAAAGAACACTCCAATTGGACCATTTCCATTTTCTACATGAAATCCTCAGAGCCCTCATACCACTTGCAGAACAAGCCCATGCTCCTTAGAAGGGCAAACAAGGTTCTCTATGATCTGCTGTTTACCTTTCAGCCTCTCTCTCTCCACTCCCTTCCTTAACAGTGAATTTTCTAGCAAACACTGCAGACTAAAAACAAAGTCCCTCATTCCTCACGCTGTTCTCCCTGACCAGCTCCTAACCAGGCTTCAAGACTCAGGCCAAGCATGTCCTTTGCCTGGAAGTCTTCCTCACACCATCACCCACTTGCTTACACACACACACACACACCACATGGCCAAAGTTGCCATGGCACCACACTGACTTAAAATTATGTTTGTTAGATTCCTCCTCTCGACGGCAGGTAGAAGAAATTGTACCACAATCACCTTTGTATAGCAAGTTCTAGCACAGTGCTTGGCACACAGTATACGCTCAACCTTTTTCTAGCACAGAAACTGTTCAGATAATCCAAATGAGTGAGAAAGAGCCAAATTAAGTTAATAGAAAGAGAGAGGAGAAACTAGATTAGTGGAAATTAACAAAACTTAATTAGATGGTGTCTTTCCATATTCAGTTCTGTTGGGCTATGTAGTTTACTGGGGGTTTTCTTTTTTACTTAGATCACACTCTAATTTACCAACATGGCATAATTACCTAGAAAACATACATAACACATGTACATAGAAAACTACCGACTCCTGGGAGATGTCATTGTTATTGGGTTTCATATGTTGACCACTTCCAGAAACTGAGCTAAGTGCTTTCTGCATTGTTTCTTTAATTCTCACAACAAACCTATGATATAAGCCTTGTTTTTCCTTTTTACTTTGTTAAAATATATTTTTATTGATTTCAGAGAGGAAGGGAGAGGGAGAGAGATAGAAACATCAATGATGAGAGAAAATCATTGATCAGCTGCCTCCTGCACACCCCACACTGGAGACTGAGCCCCCAACCTGGGCATGTGCCCTGACCAGGAATTGAACTGTGACCTCTTGGTTCATAGGTCGATGCTCAACCACTGAGCCACGCCAGTCAGGCATTTTTCCCTGTTTATAGGGGAAATAACTAAGGCTTAGAGAAGTTACACTAACTTTCCCAGGTTCTAGCTAGGATCCAAGATCCAAGCCCAGCTTTTTCTGGCTCTAGCAGCCTATTGTCTCAACAGCTATACTCTTAATTCTTTATCTTTGGCCAGCTCTGTCTTTATTAGTTACACAAAGAAACAAAAGAAACCAGAAGGTTCTTCTCCAGGTGAGCCATTTCTTGTCAAGCGATTATTTTGATGATGGTAATATGACTACAATATGGGGATATAATCAGGTTTTAAGTGGTGATACTAAGAAAGCTTGCAGCTTTTCTGCATTAAGTTCTTTCTCAGCACTTAATTGCAGAAAATATGTAGCATAAGAGCACCCAGGGACACAAAAATCACTTCTGCCATGAAAGTTCTGAGATGTAAAAGAACAATTCTTAGAATTCACTCCTCCTGCTTTTCGTCTCCTTTGGTTTTCCTGAGGCTCTGTCCCACTTATGGGATAAGTCAAAGATTAGATCCAATTAGTTCCACCCTCCCCCAGGCTAACCTCTGCTGTCTGGTTGGCCTCTGAGAGACAGGTTCACAGAGGCCTGAGCTCACGGTACAATTCTGAATTTTCCCCCTTCCTTGCTATGTGACCTTGGGGGTGTCTCTTGACCTCACCGAGCCTCAGTTGCTTTAGCAAGAAATTGAATTAATCAATGTGACGTGTAATAAGCCAGAAAGTACTAATGGATGTAAGAAAAGTGGGAACGCCACTCACTTCCCAAGCTCCTACCTTGTTCCTGACATTGCGCAGTAAGCTGTGCAAAAACAGGTTTTTATCATGCTGATCGGCGTCTTCCTTGCCTTGTGCGAAGTGCCAGCGCTGTGTCTGGCACATAAGGTCAGCTCATCGGTCAGTTCAAGGCAGTGCTAAGAGCCATTCTGTGTGTGGACAGTCTCACCTTTTGTGGTTCTTGTGCAGTAATCACTTTAGTAAACTGGTGACTTCTCTGTCCCAGGGAGCAAATTGTTTTAGTTAAAACTCTTCCCTGGAAATCTCAGCCTTTGCAGGGAGATGTATGTACCTCAGCTCCTCATGGGCTGACAGCCCGGAGACTGGAAGCCAATCAAGTAAAAGCCTCTGCCTCCCACTCTGACTCCCTGAGACGGTGGAGTTTCAGCTGGGAGAACTCCGAGAGCGTGCAGCATTCCTCAGGGTTCCCTGATAATAATAATCACCTTGTAGCCCTTGTTAAAACTCACAAATTCTCAGCCTATCCCAACCCCACTTAATCTGAAGCTCCTGGAAAGAGGTCTTGAAGCTGTCTTTTAAATAAACACCTCCAGGTCTTTGTTATCATCAGAACAATTTGAGAAAGTCTAATAGTGCAAACAGCTTGTCCTTTACACAGACTCTGAGCCCCAGACTGAGAGATACCAGTTGTTGGGGGTGAAGGGTGGACACCTCACATCCTGAAGTGAATTAGAAAGAGAAGCCTAAGTCAGTCCAATAGGATCGAGTTTACAATAAGAAGGGTGAGGTCTGTGGCAAACTGGAAACCCTTTTATCTAAAAGGGAGGCACCTGCCCTGGCCAGTTTAGTGGTTCGAGCATCAGCCTGCAGACCAAAGGGCCCCCCCTATTTGATCCCTGGTCAAGGGCATGTACCTCTGTTGCAGGTTCCCCAGCCCTGGTAGGGGTGACTGTGGGAGGCAAGCAATCAATGTGTCTCTCTCAGGTTGATGTTTCTCTCTCTCTCTCCCCCGGCCCTCCCTTACACTCTCTATAGAAATCAATAGTGAGGATTAAAAAATAATAAAATAAATAAAAGGGATGTGCTCCTCTCAGCTCTAGCCAATTGCTGCCATGCAGAATGTGGAACCATTGTTGCCACAGATAGCAAATTTTCAATAGCCAATAGAAATCGGGATTTTTTCCAAGAAATTTCTCCATGTTTATTCTTTTTCTAAAAAAAAAAATCCTCACCCAAGGATATTTTCCCACTAATTTTAGAGAGCATAAGGGAAGGGGAGAAACAGAGAGAGAAAAACATCGATGTGAGAGAGACACATCAATTGGTTGCCTCCCCCATGGGCCTGACTGGCGCTGGGGATTGACCCTGCAACCCAGGTACATGCCCTTGACCAAAATCGAACCCAGGATCCTTCAGTCCATAGGCTGATGCTCTATCCACTAAGCCAAAGCAGCTGGGGTTCCATGTTTAAAAATTGACTACTGATTTTTTAAAAAAAGTTTTTTTTGAACACTGTGTAAGCCATATTTATCTTGGCTACCAGTTTCCAAGATAGACTTTATGGGCCATAGTTTTGTCTTTTCCTTGCCTCTCTCATGTTTTAAGTTATTTTTAAATGAATGGCTTTTTATCACCTAGTGAGAAGAGCCTGGCTTGCAGGGCCCATCATGGTCTGGTTCATACCACCTTTCCCACACCACCTGTCATTAGAGAACGTGGGTTCTAGAGCCAGACTGCCTAGGTTGGCATCCCGGGTGGATTTGCCACTTACTAATAATGATTCTGGGCAAATTAATCTCTGCATATCAATCCCTTCACCTTCAAAATGGTGATGACAATAATAGTTCCTACTTCTATTTGGTTGTAGTGATTACTATTAAGTTACTATAAAGTGTGCAAAACAGTGCTCAGCATGTAGCCTCCAGAAGCTAGCCCCACACATGTTGAATTCATACCCCCCAAAGTTGCAATTCCCCTCCCTGGAACACATGCTCTTCATCGTCCTTGGCAGGTCTCTTCATCCCTCAGGTTTCACTGATCTGGCAAAGCTTCCCTGCCCCCAGGAACACCTAGGCCTTAAGTCTACCCCAACATCACTTCACACCCAGTATTTCAGGTGTCGGGCATCTCCACAACTGTGCACAGCCTTGGGGGCAGAGACCTTGCCTTCTCATTTCTATAATCCCAGGACCTAACACAGTGCCAGGTACGCGATGGGCTTTCAATAACCAGTGTTAAAGGAATGAAGGCACTGCCCTTGATTTCCCTACTCGATTATAAACTTCTTAGGGACAAGCACTCCTATTGGCTCTGTCTGTGTCTTCTTCACAGGACCTCGCAGAATTATCAATCACATACAGACAGTTTCCGACTTACAATGATTCAACTGACAATTTTTCAACTTCATGGTGGCATGAAAACAGTACTCATTTGGTAGAAATGGCACTTTGAATTCTGAATTTCATCTTTTCCTGGGCTAGCGATATGCAATGCTCCCTTGTGATGCTGGGCAGTGGCAACAGCCGCAGCTCCAGGTCAGCCCTGGGATGATGAGGGTACACAGCCGAAACTCCAGAAGTGCAGTTATTACATGCATTTTCCACCTTCAGTGGGATTATCCTGATGCAACCTGATTGTAACTTGTGAAGCTACTATAGTAATTTGTGCTGTTTGCAAAATATAATGCTAGCTTCTGATCAAAGAGCTTACAACCTTTCCCCCATTTCATCCCCATATGCCATCCAGAGATGTCTACCCTTTGAACTCCCACAGCAATTCTCTGGGCCTTTCTTATGGTACCGAGCACTTCTTTTGCTTTGGATTACATCTATCGATGTGCATGTCTTATTGCTTCACTAGACTACAAACTCCCTGAGGCCGGGGTATGTGTCTGACTTCAAAATCACCACCACAGTTCCTTGCCCATAGTCAGCATTCCTTAAGTATTTCTTGGTAGTCTTCATGAATACAACCTTTTCATGGAATTTCTTATATTTACCTAGGGATTGTTAGAGAGGAAAAAAAAGACTCAACTCAGTCTGCATGGTGTTAAATCATGCCATTGAGAGTTTTGTTCATTTGAAGGAAACATTCATTACTGTTTGAAGCCTTGTACCGAGAATCAAAGAACAAAATTTAACCCACATAGTTGAAAATTGAGGAAGCAGTGATTTCACAAAGGTTACAGTAAGGTAGATCAAAACATGCTTTGGAAATGCTTCCAACTGACAGTATAAAAACAGCTTTTTCCTAGAAATGACCATTTTTTCTTTAGCTGGAAAATAATATATGTATTATAGGAGATTAGTTACCTTCATGAGTCCTTTCATTATAGAAGTTTAACTTACTGAGAGCCTTGGTTAATTGTAGAAAGGTGGGGGCAATGATATTTATGATGCCGAGGTGAAGTCGACAGTGTAAAAGTAGGTATTTTCCACATACAACACACGTTAGGTAGATAAGGGGATTTTTGTTCCTGTTGTAACATTTCCACGAACTTTCAATAAGTAGGTTTAATGGCATTTAAGGCAACAACAGAATAATATTAGCATCAAGTTGAGGTAGAAGCCGTGCAGGTAATTGCACACGTTTACAATTAGCTCATGTTTCATGATCGAATTCTTCAATGCCATGTTAATTTTATGTAATGTTCAATCAGGAAAGAATAATAACAATTCAAACTTAAAAATCAAAACAACAGCTTTGCATTTATTGTTGAGATTTTATTGAAACAAAACAACCTGCAGAATGTATACTATCACTTCATATCTTTAAGTACTATTACGATTTAGAATAGAGATTATAAACTCCTTTCCTAAAATACATGTTATAAGCAACATTTCTCTGGTGCCGCAAAGTTTCCCCATTGCTATCTCCGTGGGTTTTAGTAATAGACACACTATAGTGAGCACCTATCACACGCCATGTAGTTTGCATTGATTAGTATTTCTAAATCATTCATTTAGTCAACAAATATTAACACAACACTTTCTGCTCGCCGAGAAGTGTGCTAAGTACTGGGCTATAATTATGAACTAGACATTAGCTCTTACCTTTAGGGAAGGTACAGTCTTGTAGGAAGCAACAGCTTTGCAAGATGGGTAATTTTATCTCAATTTCACAGATGAGGGAGGGACTACTACTGGCCAATCCCCATGCTCTTTGCACCACACAACCCTGCTTCTCTCCCATTTTCCTAGTTTAATTCACTCACCTTTGCAGGAGTGTTTTCAATCAAGTAATTGTGGCAAATAATTGAAAATGCTTACTTTAGTGGGGAGGTAAAAAAAAAAAAAATCTGTTTAAAACTTACTGCCCTCAATCTTTTGGTAACATAAAGAACAAATATTAAATATCAGTTATATTTTGGATTGGAGGCTGGCTTACATAAAGTACAAGCCTTAACAAGGCCTAAAATCCCACATTTTTCACAGATGTGGAAAAACAGCAACTTAATGGCAAGGTGAAGGGCGCATGGGCCTATGTTATTCATACGCTGTGCAGAAACTTGGAGCTTTTTATTAGTTGGTTTATTTTTCTCTACTCTGATTTCTACTTTTCCCCGATTGCATGTAGTCATGACAAAGATGGGAGGCAGACGGCAGGGGAGCCATGGAGGGTATGGTTTGAGAAGTAGGCAAAAATCCTGTGGACTAAAGTGACGTTAGTTTTTGCCTCAGAAGCATTTTTGCTTTCTTTGGCTATATCTACATGAGATTGTTGCAGTTAATTATCAAGTGATTGTTCCAACTAAAAGATGATTGTTCTGTTGAAGACTTTTATTTCTTTTGCTCTTTTCTTCCATCTCTCCCATCTGACATAATTTAACCTGACCCCTCAGAGCCATAGCAGAAATGTCCAGCTGGAAGGCACACAGCTCTCGAAAGAGAATAAAGGCGCCCAAACTCTTGGCCAAGCCACGTCCCTGTTTATTCCCTAAGTATGGTTCTGCAAAATGCACAGCCCCAGACTGTTACAGCTACTTCCTAATTGGCCTTCTTACCTACAGCCGCTTATCCCAATAAGCCGTCTTTCTGAGTCCCCAGTGTTATCTTCCTAGAACACTGATGGAGTCACTCCGGCATGAAGGCCTGTGCTGACTGCACGAAGTTTATAGAAGCAAGCCCAAATGCCTAAGGGTGACACAGAACGCCCTTCAGTCCAAGCCTAATCCCCCCCTACTTGTTGGCCCTTATCTCTCCCTATCTTTCTACACCAGAGGCACTCACAGAATCATCCTTTGTTCCCGGAACAGGTTTTGGCCTTTCAGGCCTCCACACATTTGTACAAACTAGTGCCATTGCCAGCTATATCCTCTCCCCCTCACTAGCTGGGGAAATAAAATTCATGTGTTAAGATCCACATAAAATGATCTTTCTCCAGTAAAAACTTCACTTGTCTTGCAGGTAACTTTAATCACTCTCCTCTCTTTGAATCCTTAGCATTTTGCATATAATCTAAAGTGTAGCACTTAAATCTTTGATCAAGCTTTAATACTCCTTTTTCCTAACTGCAAACACAATTCCTCTTAAATCATCTTCATTTTCTGACTTTGTGCATAGTGTAGAGTAGGGCATCAGAAAAATGTCTGTTAAATAAAGAATAGAAAATAAAAGTATGCTCCCATGTCCAGCCCAAATGTTTAAAAAGTAGAAAAAAACATACATGCATACATACAGAGATATACATCTATATATAAACACACATATTATACATATGATTTCAGAAATTTTAATTTTTTTCATATTAAAAAGCTTTTTAAAAATAAAGTCCAAGTTAAAAGAAACAAAAGCACACATTAAGGAATAATGCAATTATTCCATACCAGTTTATTGTAGGTATTGTTTCAAAAATTTTATAGCATAAATAACCTTTCATGTCAAAATAACTTAGTACAATTTATAATAAAACTTTGAGAATTTAACATCTCATCAAAATACAATAAAATATGGTTTTAAAATATGATTAACCCTTTCTGCTTTTCTTTTACTTGCGGGCATATAAACCCAAAATACCCAAACAACTGCTGCACATTTAAACTTTAACAAAGCATATTTGGTTTAATTAAATGTAACTCAACCATCCTAAATTAATACATAGTTTGTTTTCCTTCCTGCGTGGTTCTTTGTAATTTTTGTTCCTTTTGACTTGTATTTCTGTTTCAACACAGTTTCCTTCTTCATTTTCACCTCTTTCCATCTGCAAAGTCATCTAACGCTGGGCCCCCAGAGCATGTAGTTGAACTCAGCCCCTTGACATCAGTTTCTGTAATCCTTGCATCAGTGTCGGGAGTAACTGCTTGAGTAACTACAAAGGTATTTCAAAACTTCAGTGCAATTTGGTTCAGTTATTTTCATTCAGATGCCATCACCGTTCAGGAAGATTAATTACTGGAACCCACTGATCCATGTAGCGACTTTCCCGGCAAAAGCAAATAAGTTGACTTAAGGCGGGATCCTTCCACTGCGATGAATGTGGATTCTAGGAACAAATTTAGAAAAATAAGTTTACTATTAAAAAATCACCATTTGCTAATAATTACACTACTGTTGAGGGGAAGACATGTGAACATTCTATACTTTGGCTGTGTGACATGAAGACCAGTTACAACCATAAAAAATAATTTCTTCCAAGTCGTTGGGTTTCCTGCAAAACCACTAAGGGTACTTGCGTACTAAACTATACTCTGCAAAGTTTGAATTAATGCAATTCCACAGAGCCATATGCATATGTTTGCATGACAATATTTATTCAGTTTTGCATGCGAGTATCATTCACAGGTCTGTCTTACCAAACTTGTACTGTGGCAGAGACCTGAATGAAACAAATGAGAAATATTTCCACGCTGTGCTCACAGTGGGATGAGACTTGCATAGCAATTCACTAGAATTGCCACCTGTTATCCTCCCAAAAGACAGAGTAGTATTTTTCAGTAGCAAAATTAGGCAGCCAAAAAGTAGTAAAATGTAGGAGGCAAAGCTATCACATGGACCTCTGCAACCACAAGTTATATACCTACGAAAGGTTTTTTTAATCAGGAAAACAAAAAAAAAAGCTCCATTAAAAAAAATGCAAAATTGCAAAGAAAAAATTTCCACTATCCTCTTCATGCATTTCTAGGGAATTAATTAGGTCTGTCTCCTACACCATTTCTATTTTTAGCTTTGACTGGCAGAGAATGAAGCTGACTCCTTAATGAGAGTGAGCCAGGAATTTATTTGGCTTTATCTAATCTGCCCTGCTAAAGGAATTAGTCACGGGAGGTAGTGCAGATGTAGGTAGGGAGTAGCTGGGCTGACAGTGCTGACTCACAAGGTTCTCTTCCGCTGCTGGCAGCCTTCAACGTGCTTAGACATGTTCTGTACCAGAGAAAACCCCGATGATGAAACTGGCACATCTCGGCTGAAAGTCCAGCCACACGCTAATGGGGCAAAGGCAGCCACGCTCTTGACCTCCACCCATTCCACTCTGCAGTCTGGCAACTCTCGGGCCCGGCGCCCTTAGTTCCAGGACGCTAACCATGATCAGCACCGAGACCCCTTCTCCCTCACCGTCACGAGCACGCAGTGCAGGTCCGGGGGCTGCTCGGCGCCCTCGCTGGCCCCCGGGCTGGCGTCGGTCTCCAGCAGCAGGAGCTTGGCCAGGCGGCCGGGGTTGCTGACGCGCAGGATGTTGATGTCGTTCTCGCAGCAGAACGCCTGGATTAGGGTGAAGTGGATCTGCAGAGCCACATCCCTGTCGTCGTCCTCGTCGGCGGCCAGCAGGCAAAGCACCACGTTGTCCGGGTCACTGCGGGCAGCGGGTGGGGCAGGTGAGCGCAGAAGCACCACCAGCCCTGGTGGGTGCCCGCAACACCCGCCCCGATCCGCACGCTCCCAATGGGGCAGACACCCACCCGCAGATTGAAAAACAGCAGGAAGCGACGCTACAGGGCTAGGAGCGGCCCGCGCGGGCGACCTCCCGGGGTCGGGTGGGGAGGGGGTGCCAGGAGAGACGAGCGGGGGCCCCACTTACACATTGAGCAGCTTAGCCGCCTCGTACACCCCAACCGTGATGGTGCGCTGACTCAGGGCTTTGCTCAGCACTTCCTCCAGGGCATCCCCCACATTATCCATCCTGCATGCCGGCCAGAAAAAGGGGATCCGTCAGTCCCGGTCCCGCGGGGCTGTGGCCGCCCGCTTCCCCTGCACCGCGACCCTCCCTCCCGAGTGCATCACTGCGCATCTCAGCTTTCTGCAAACCCTCGACCCCCTCACCATTCATGACCCCTAGAAACTGGGAGTCCCGGGAGAAGCCCCAAGAGTGCCACCCGCCGCCCTCCCCCGAGGGCGCTGCCAGTCCCTGGCGCCGGTGCTGACACAGGATGCCAGCTGCAGGAGCCGCACCGGCAAGGAGGGTCCTTCTACCTTTTGCAAGGGCTCGGAAGGGCTCAGCCGGGTTGGGGGTGGCACGCTCTTTTCGTCCGCGGGCACCCTTGGGAGGGTCCCCGAGGAAGAAAGATGAGAGGTACCCTCTGCAAACTTTTGCACGCTCACTCCACCGCAAGCCTCCCACAGCCTGGCAGCACTGGGGTGCACAGCGGGCCAGAGTTCCGGGAGAGGCTCCGGCCGCCTTACCTTTCGGTCTTTTGCTCTCCAGCAGAGAATTCCTCCAAAGTCATATTGCAACTGCAGGTCCCGCACAGAGAGAGAGCGGCGGAGCAGCTCTTGCACCCTAGGGCGCGCGGGCGCCGGCTCTGTACTCCCTCACAGGCTCCTCCAGCGCCCGCCGCCACCGCGCAGTCCGCCCCTCCCGCCTGGATAGTTCGCCCGTCACCTCCGGGCTCCACACTCAGCCCCACCAGGAGCCGCACAAACTATACCTCAGCTGCCTCACAGCCACTGAAGGACAAAGGCCCCCGCGTACAGGAGTTATCCAGCCAACCCCCAGCCAACCACCTCCAGCGTCATTTGCATACGCGCAGCCATTGGGCTATGCAAATCAGCATTGGAGACAATTTGACCCCAGCTCCTGGAACAAGGCTGAGGAGCGGAAGGGGGAGGAGCTGCGCGGAAGCTAGCCTGGGGTGCGGGGGCGGGGCTGGGATACGGAGGGCGGGGCCTTGAGCTGACACATCCCTTTGGCCGGGTTTGCAGGACAGGAGTTCTTTGCTTTGGAGGGGAGAGGGGAGAGGTTGTTGTCTTCGGCTTGGGCTGGAGCAGGCTGCCAAGTGTTTTTCTGGTTGGTGCACATTTTTTTTTATTGTAGTTTCATGTCTTTTGTTTTTAGGGGTTGCTATTAAAATCTATTTTCAGGGTTAATGCACCCAAGTCTAGTAATTATTAGTAAGCAGGTTACATAAAAAGATGTGTCCAGACCTCTGGGGCAAAGTTTACCTCAGAAGTGTTGTTTATGAAAGCCTAGGCAAAGCTGCTTACTACTAGTAGTATTATTTTGGTGCCCTGATGGATGGTTTGGTTTATTTTTGGAAAGGTTGCAAGGGTTGGGAGCTCAAAAAAGAAAAATCAACACATTTGTGTTTGGTGGTGGCAGGGAACCAAGTTGGAATCTTTTCCACAGAAAGCAGAAGGGCTTCCCACCTGCCTAGGGTAACTCTGGAAAAGCATGCTCAGGAGGGAGTTGGTTACCACACGTGTGTATCCCAGCCTTACAACCCAAATTCACCTCTCTCAGAGAGACTTTCCCAAGGTTGGATCCTTCTACACCCCCACTAGCTAAGAGACAAATGTTTGACACCCACAAAATTCAAAATGCTCTCAATATGCCCTAAGCTTTCTTTCATAGGGCAAGTATGTCACTACCTTCCACAGCGAGCCTGTGATCTCACTCTGAATTATTGATGTTAGGTGCTGAATCATGAAGCTGCAGCTATAGGACCTTTTAGTCATATGCTAAAATTTCACCTTTGAGATAATGGCAACCTGTGGGTGGAAAGCAAGCAGTAGTGGCATATTTTCGAAAAGCAAACTTTAATGTACAGACTTTCACTGAATAGGTTGAAGGTTCTTTCCTTGGTTTTATGAGTTGATGCAATAAATGAAAAAAACATGTCTTAAACTTACTGAAGTCACCAAAAGTGGTGAAAATGCCCTCCTATGTTTGCGTTCAAAACAGTGCTTGCATTACTAAGGTTATTCTATAGTCAAAGGTCACAGAAATCATTTTTTGCAACAGTAAATGGGAGTTTTTGTATCGTTCTAAACAAAATATTCTCCAGGTTTCTTGGTCTTGATTTAGTGGAAAAGAAAAGTGATAAGTCAGTTTTCAGGCTCATTTATTTGAGCTGTTATTTTGTACTTAAATCACTAACTGCAAGGGACAATGCTTGAGTAAAGGAATGGTGGTGGCTAATTCATAATTTTATCCAAGGGTGCTTGTGTATTTCATATCTATACCTTAAATCCTAACACGTAACGTCTTTGTTTAAAAATTATTTAAACTTGAAATTTAGGTAAGTGCTGAGCGCTTTCAGTTTTGCAAACGAAACCTGCATTACACAATGTCATCATTTGGAGATTGTTGAATTGTGTTCAGTGGAACTCCCAGGTTCTATCCACAAGGCATTTCTTTGAGGTTCTTTGGAAGAAAATGTGATCACAGCAAGCTGACAAAGAATGAGGAAATCTGTGAGTTTCTTGATAGCAGGGACTGTGACTTTCTCAACTGGGTGTTCTCAGCACCTAGCACAATTTCTGCATTTAGTAGAAGCACAGTCAGTGTTTATGGAGTTGAATAGTATCTGAGAGTTCAACAAGATCTCAGAATTCTGCCTTCCTGTGTATTGCATGAATTCTAATATATTTCACATTTAACGTAAGTCTGAAAAACCTTTGATGTCTTTCTATATACCAAGAACTGTGCAATTCCTGGACCTCTGCCTTTAAAGAGCTTATCATCTGATTGGTATGTCTATGCTTGAACTGGATTTTGGGACAAAATAGTATGCAATGTCATCAGCTAACTATGCTGAAAGTCCCATGACTTAGTCATATGTACAGAAACTGTAGGGGAGTAAAACCCCACATATTGTTTATGGCAATTCAAATGAACCACAGCTCTAATAATGCTCCACCCAAGTAAAATAATATGTAGTGAACATGTGGCATAAAATGGTTACTTCTAATATAGGCCTAGTCTTTCATTCAAAAAGTATACTGCATGTTATATTTGGGTTCATGTGAAAATGATTTGTTCAAGAGTTGTTTTCTGTGAGATAAGCCTAGTCTTCCAGTATTCACAAATATTCACTTGTCATACTTTCTGACTCAGATAGCTTACATCATTTTGCCACATTGCTGAGTCTATCTAGAATGTTTCATCAGTGATTATCTGCAAAGTTGGTCCTCATGGCTGGGAGTAGAAGCTGCATTTAGCTACAGTTATATTGCATTACACATTAGGATGATCAGAGAGGATCATTTCATCAATGCTTATAAGTCCCAGGGGCAGTTGGTATCCAATGATAAATCAGAGGAACTTCCCTAGGTCAGTATTTTATATACACATATAAAATAACTCTAAAGTGTGAAATTATTTTTAAAACTACCCAGGTATCTCCTAGGAACTTCAAGTGAGCAGGACTTGAATGACCTTCTAAGGATATTTCTAAGGATGCCAAATAGTTATTGGAAGTGGGATGGAAATATGTACGCAAGATTGTTAAATTATTTTAGCACTGCTACTCACTTTGAATATTTTCTTCACTTTTAGCATACATATATTCTTATGTATTGTATAGTATTGAATGGCAACTTTTCTCTCTTTCAAAAATTAGTCAATCCTTTAACATCTGAAAGAAATTTTATGCTTATTATTTCAATATTAGACCATTGTTTACATGCAAGGAAATGAGACTATGACAGATTCAACTACTACCTATTGTATTATATTGTACTAGAGGCCCGGTGCACAAAATTTATGCACGGGGTGAGGGGAGGGGTGTCCCTCAGCCCAGCCTGCAGCCTCTCCAATCTGGGACCCCTCGAGGGATGTCTGACTGCCCGTTTAGGCCCGATCCTACCAGAATCCTAAACAGGCAGTCGGACATTTCTCTCACAATCCAGGATTGCTGGCTCCCAACTGCTCGCTTGCCTGCCTTCCTGATTGCCCCTAGCCACTTCTGCCTGCCAGCCTGATCACCCCCTAACCACTCCCCTGCCAGCCTGATTGATGCCTAACTGCTCCCCTGCCAGCCTGGTTGCCCCTAACTGCCCTCCCCTGCAGGCCTGGGTCCCCCCAAACTGCCCTTCCCTGCAGGGCCCCCAAACTGCCCTTCCCTGCAGGCCCAGTCACCCCCAACTTCCCTCCTCTGCCAGCCTAGTCACCCCTAACTGCCCTCTTCTGCAAGCTGGATCGCCCACAACTGCCCTCCCCTGCTGGCCATCTTGTGGCAGCCATCTTGTGTCCACATGGGGGCAGCCATCTTATGTGTTGGAGTGACAGTCAATTTGCATATTACTCTTTTATTAGATAGGATAGAGGCCTGGTGCATGGGTGGGGGCCAGCTGGTTTGCCCTGAAGGGTGTCCTGGATCAGGGTGGGGGTTCTCTTGGGGTGTGGGGTGGCCCGGGCGAGGGGCCTGTGGTGGTTTGCAGGCTGGCCATGTCCCCTGGTGACAAGTGGAGGCCTTAGGGTCTGGGATTTATTTATCTTCTATAATTGAAACTTTGCAGCCTTGAGCAGAGGCCAGGGCCAGCCAGGAAGTTTGGCTTCCTCCATCGGCAGGGAAACCCAAGCCTCCTGCTCGTTCTGTGGCCATAGCCAGCTTGGTTGGGTTAATTTGCATACTCACTCCTGATTGGCTGGTGGGCATGGCTTGTGGGTGTAGCAGATGTATGGTCAATTTGCATATTATTCTTTTATTAGATAGGATTTTATTGTTAAAAACCAGAAGCTTCCTGATGTATTTTTTGTGTGTGTGAGTCTGGTGAAGTTATTTTCTAAAGGCCAGCTCTGAATTTCCCTCTTTTTTTTTTCTTTCCCCCAAAGAAGATTATTCAGACAAAATTTACCATCACTTAAAAATGTGTCATTTCTTAGGATCAATACTTCTATTTGAATTTAATATAAATGTTTAGTTTCTTGGACCATACTGGGGTAAGCAAATCCTAAGATGACCTCAATGATCTGTAACAACTGTTACTAAACTCTTCATAATCTTCTTCCCTTGAGTATGGGCAGAACTCATGCCTACATCTAAGAGAATATGCAAAGGATGTTGGGCTATCACATTCAATGGCAAAGGTTAAAAGATTTTGCAGATGTAATTAAGGTCCCTAATCAGTTGACTTGGAGTCAATCCAGAGGTAGATTATGCTAGGTGGGTCTGACCTAATCAGGTGAATCCTTTAGAAAAAAGCCGAGGCATTCTCTGAAAAGAAACTATAGGCATCAGAGACTCTTTCTCTCCATTGGTGGCTTTCAAGGAGCAAACTTCAAATAATTCTACAGCTGCAAGGAATTAATTTTGTAACAACACAAGGGAACTTAGAAATAGTTTCTTCCCAAGTCAAGCCTTCAGATGAGCCTGGGCAACATGGATTTTAGCCTTGTGAAGCCCTGAGAAGAGAACCCAGCTAAGCCTGGACTTCTGACCTGCAAAAACTATGAGATAATAAATGAGTGTTATTTTAATATATATATATAATTTCTAGAGAGCGCGAGGAAGGGAGAGAGAGAGAAACTTTAATGTGAGAGGGTAACATCAATCAGCTGCCTCCTACATGCCTCCTATTGAACCCACAACCCAGGCATGTGCCCTGATCAGGAATTGAACCAGCAACCTTTCAGTGCAAAGGACAACATCCAACCGACTGGAGCCACACCCGCCAGGGCTTACTGTTGTTTTAAACCACTAAATTTGTGGTGATTTTTTTTTTGGAACCTCCGAAACCTAATATAGTCCCCTTAATACCATTTTCTTGTGTGTTCAATAAAATCGTACTGTATGGAAATTTTCTTCAGCTATTAATATTCATAGCAGTGGAGTCATGGTGTTGCATTGAGCTTTAGGCTAGCCACCTGTGTTTCCATCAGCTTCTCACATTTTACCAGTTATTCAGGGGCCAGCCAGTGGAGGTGTCAAAGAGACTCACTAGGACATTTTCAAAGACCTCCTCTTATCATTCTGCCCCCCCACCCCCTGAGTTCAATGTGTGTCAGTAGCCTTCTACATAGTTCTTTCTGTGAATGTCTCTACTTGGTGGGGTAATCACGGATGAAGAAGGTAGGTAATCTGAGTTGGTAGTTGGTAGTTTGTTCTGGTACCTTGAATAGGTTTTTCAAGTTTCTATCTCTGAAACAGCAGACTTGATTCTTTTTACTTTTGTATTACAAAGTTTTCTTTTTCCTAACTTTCAGCAGCTCAGTCCTTGGGTTTCTTCTCTATCTACACTCACTCTCTAGGTGACCTCATCCAGTCTCATGCCTTACATATTTTTTATATGCTGATGACTCCCAAGTATATTTCTAATCTGGTCAGTCATCTCTTCTGAAGCTGAGGCTTAGTCATCTTCTCTGTCTCAACATACAATAAACATCTCAAACTTGAAATGACAAAAGTTGACCTCCTTACTGTCCTCCTATAGGTCAATGGCAACTCCATTCTTCTCATTGCTCAGTCCCCAAACCATGGTGTCTTCCTTTGCTTCTTTCCTTCACAACCCATCAGCAAATCCTATCAGTTTACTTCAAAATGCAAAATAATTCAACCATTTCTCAGGGCTGCCACCACTACCATCATCTCCCCCTGAGTAACTGCAACAACTGGTTTCTCTCTCTTTGCTTCTGCCCTTTCTCTCCTTACTGCCAGTAGTCAAAATGACTAAGAATAGCAAGTCAAATCATAGTCCATTCTCTGACCCAAGTTTACCAAACTTACCAAAAATGCAGCCAACAAAAGTGGGATTCAATCAAAATACCTTCCCTTTCTAATATATAAGAAGAGATCACTTTTTTTACTTAGTGTAAAAGCCAAAGTTCTTACTATGGCTTAAAAGACACCACAAAAATCTCTTGACCATGATGAAAAGATCCTAATATGGATGGTGATGATAATGCACAGCAATTATTAATATATTAAAAGCAACTGAACAATATGTGCAGGGTGAATTGTATAAAATATGAATCATATCTTAAAAATGTGTTATTAAAAATATTGATCCTACTGCAATCTTGCCTTTTACTACTATGCCCCATGCTCATTCCTCTGTAGCCACATTGGCCTTCCTTTTATCTTAGGGCCTTTGTACTGACTATATGCCCAGATTATTCTTTTTCTTAATAACCACATTGCTCACTCCCTTCAAGTTCCCTTCTCAATGAAGCCTACCCTGCCCACTCTTCTTAAATTGCAATGCCTCTGTTCTTGGCATTCCTTATCCCCTAAAACCTGTTCTCTTTCAAAAAAAAATATTATGTCACTGGTCACTTTCTAACACATTTTACTTCTATATATTGTCTATTATCTGGCTCCCTTCTCCTGCCCACTCTATTCCCCAAGTATAAGTTTAATGGAATAGTATTTGTTTTGTTTACTGGTTGGCCCCAAATGGTTAGAATTGTGCCTTGCACAGAGTGGATCCTCAGTAAATATTTATTAAATCTAATATTGTTGAATGAATAAGTTACACAGATTTCAAGATGTAATTAATGAATTAAAACATAAAGCTTCTGGTCTTTTATGTATTAGAAAGGAAGATGTCCTGATTGAATCCTACTTTTGTTGTTTGTGTTACTTTTAATTACAGATGTTTGTGCACCCTTATCTGCATTTTAAATTCTTTTTCAGACTTTCTCTAACCCCAACCCCAGTGACTTTTAAAATATTGTTTTCAGGAACTGGCCCATTTTATAAACTAAGGATTTGTGACCTCAACCAGTTTGTATTGTATACACATAAAACCCATTAGATTAAAAGGTGCTTAATTGCCAAGCTTCAAGGCTTGCTCTTCCAATGTAGCATAAGAGATTATAATGATGAAGAAAACAACCTTGAAAGGTTTTATGAAGGTGAGTTTTGAAGTGGAAGGTTTAAAAGAGCAGAGATGGGGTGTTTTGTTATAGAAGCAAATTACAAGAAACACAAATGGAGATGAGATTAAAGAAATTGAGAAATATTTAGGAGACTGCAAACGAAAGAGATAAGGGGTAAAGGAAAATAAGAGCATTCTTTACTATTTGAACTTTTATCTCTTACTTTGGCTTCCATGCTTGTAAGCATTTAATTTCTGTTCACTGGAAATTTCTGCCAGTAGAGCTCACACTTTGAAAATGAATGTAAGGTCTGTTCTGTGAACAATATTCATTCTTATTTCCCTTTGGTCCTCCTTTACTTTGGCCATGAAATGTCAGCCTCAAAGTCTGGAAGATTAAGTATAAAAACAGGATAATTTATTATTAAGTCCTATAAGACTGTGATCTTTTAAGGAAGGTCTAGGACACAGTCTTTTGAAGTGCCCATTTCTGGATGGCTGGTCTTAAAGGTGGTACTCTGTCTGGCTACTGTTTGACTTTACATTGTAAAGGTCCAAAGTAGCCTCATTTTTAGTAACCAAAGAATGCAGTGAGCAGGCTGTTATCTGGTTGTCCATTATGAACACTTTACTCCTGTGCTCCATGGACCATATCAGTTTGTGGCAAAGTGATGGATTGCATTTAACATTTGGTTGTTGACCTATAAGGATTTTTGCCATATGTTCCAGCTCATCCCCTAAAGATATAGCCGTGGGAGGGCACATTAGTATCGCTGGCCATGGAGCAGAAATGCGTCAGGGATTTTGCTTTTTCAGCTGGAACATCACCCTTGTCACGCCATCCCTCCTTAGTTTAAGAAAGCTTCACCACCAAATAGATGCATTTGACTGTTTATATTTCATGTTTGTCTTTTAAAGAAGTTTTGAAATGATGTAAAATAAAGATCTGCGGGGCTACTTTGCATGCACAGCCAACATGATAAATACAATTTGGTGTTCTTCCAAGAATGGGGCTGGAATGATGCATACTCTTTGGCAGGACTACCCTCTTTCCTCAGTTTCCCCATTTGTGAAATATTTTTAAATTTTGGGGGGAAGAACACTCCTTTTCCCCCAAAAGAAATAGTAGACATAATCCCCACATTCAGAGAGATAAAAGCAAAAGTGTTCTGGCTGACACAGCCAAATGGGAGTGGGGCTGAGGGATAGAGGTCTGTAGATTTAGGCCTTCTCTCAGCCCCCTCCCAACTCAACCCATGGTTTTAGACACACATTGGTCCCAATCAGAAACTGACAAGTTTAGTCTATAAGACTCTTCTAGCTCTAGCACTTTTTGCTTAAAATTTTATTCTAATAATTATTCCATAATTTTCAGCAGCCACTGAAGTACTTCTAATAGCTTATTTTATCACACACAAAAAAGTTATTTTTCTAGGCCTTAAAATTTTAATCACCAGATAATTTGCCTAAAGAATTAAAAAGACATTCATATTCTTCTGCTGTGATACCAATTTCCAAAAATTTCAATCCATTTTATAGGTTGAGATTATGTTACAACTTGCCTTATTAACCTTAAGATATTGCCTGGTTAGCAAACCCTATGGAGTATGATTTGGCACTGTGTCTTAATAAACAGGTCACACCTGGGAGCTAGTGGGAACTCTTCCCCTCTGAGAAGAAACAGCTACAACAGATGGTAAAACGACTGAAAGCCAGGTGGGGTCATTGTTTAATGACCATCTGAATTAAGTTTGGTTAATTTGGTGTGTCTCTCATTATCCTTGGCAACTGGACCCTCTACTCCTTCTATAAGTTTGGGTTTATGTCTTTCTCGTAAACAAGTCCATCTGTGATCCTGAAGCTATTCTCACCTTAAATTGAACCACAATGTAAATCCCAATTTATTCGTTTAGAGCTGTGAGGAGCCCTTAAATGTGGGGCTTTGGCAGAACCCTGCAGTTTGCTTTTTTCTCATGTTACTTCTTATCAACCATGACAAGGACATTTCCCCTCACTCTTTTTCTAATTCTTATTCATAAAAATAACTGCCTTTTAACCTAAAACACTTACTAGCATAGTTTCTAAGAATCTGATATATCAAAATTTCAACCTGTGTGCACCCCTTTAAAAGAATTTCTTCTCAAATCTGTCAGGAACAGGGAGTTGGCTTCCAGAGATGTTTCAGAAAATTTCTAACTAGACTTGTGATTTATTTATAAAAACAGCTAATTTGTTAAGTGCTTATCATATGCTTGGCACTATGACACATTCTTATTTATAAGGCATGACTTGACTTACAGCCATCTTTGAGGTCAGTACTGTCATCTGCATTATCCTGTTGAAGAAGTTCTGGCCTATTGGAAAGGTTAAGCTGTTACTAACTCAAAAGACCCATCTTTAAGTGGCAGAGCCAGGATGCAAATGCACATCTGTGAGACTCCAGATCTCGCCTTCTTAGCCATGGGTTAGCTTCTTCTAGAACAGCTGTAATTCACCCAGCATCTGAGCAGAGCATTCAGAATGCAGACTCTGTGCAGTCAGGCTTGGGCAAGTTGCCTAACCTCTTTTGTCTTTTTCCTGAGTAATGATAGTACCTGTCTCGTAAGTTTATTATAACGATTACATGAGATAATATGCGTACAGCACTTACAGTGCATGACACATGGAATGCCATAAATGTCAATTATATGGCGCCCATTTTCCAATTCCCACTCTAATTTTCCTTGCTTTAAATTCCTTTATCTAAGTAACATATTGTATTTCCATTTTCTCTAAATTTTCCATTGCTGATGGTAAAAGTGCAAGACTTCCCTGTCCCTGCCTAATGCTGTAAAAAAATTTCCACGGCAATCTGTGTTTCCTCTCTAACTACCCAGCTTGCCCGTTTGTGCACTTTAGATTTTTCTACTGTTTTGATAGCCTGAATGATGTACTTCTGCGTGCTAAAGAAAGGGCTTAGGGTGTGTGTGTGTGTGTGTGTGTGTGTGTGTGTGTGTGTGTGTGTGTGTGTAATACAGAACAATGGGTTTCTCAAACTGTAGAATGGCCTTACATTTCTTTTATCCTCTGAGAGCTTCCTGTATTTGTGAAGTCCTTTCAAATCAGCAACTGCAGCCTCAACATCTGGACCCTCCCTGCTGTAGGGAACATAAATTAACTGGCAGGGTCCTATAAATGTAATGGGCGGGCGCTCCGGGAGTGCACAGAGGCGGCCAGGGTGCGTTCAGTATCTAGCAGCTGGTCCCGATGCAATGCCTCAGAACTGGTTTTAGCTGACGTCAGATAACGCTGATGTGCACCAGATTGGCTTGTAGTACCAGTAAAGCTGACCCCTCCCACTTCCCCTCCTGCCCTGGTGCTTGCCAGAATGCTGGATACCATTATGAACTCACAGTTGTCATTTGATCTCCATCTGGCTGCTGTCACTAAAGCTGCCTTTTATCACTTGCCAAAAGTGCAACGCTGAAGACACTCCTTTTTCTCACAGATCTTTGCTTCTGGTCCTTACTTTTCTAATTTTCTGGGTAGTTTCAAATAATTCTCCTTCTGCCTGAATCTGTGCACTACCACCAGGAAACTTAACAAAGGACCCGTTCGAATATTTATCCACGTGCAAGCCTTCTGGGTGAACTAGATTTAGCAATAGATTTTTAGGAAATGTTAGAGGTGGGCTGTGGCTTTGTTGGCTTCAAATAGTATGTCTTCAGTTTAATGTGGTTTGAATTTCTGATAAAAATGTAAGATTTGCGTGTCTGATCTCATGCTGTGGTAAATTTTATGAAGCTGTTGATCACAACAGTCTAGCCATACAATTGTATGAGTCCCTGTATGGAATTAGAATCTCCCAAGTTAAACAATAAATATAAGGGCAGCATAAATTGGAATTTATAACAGCTTAATAATCTGAGGAGGACGGAAGAATGAATTCTGAGGTGATGTTGATTATACTTAGTCACTAGAATGTTCTTAGTTAAATCTGACCGTAAATCTGGTGCCAGCTTAAAGATTTACTGATAGCAATTGATTGTTCAGTTTAGCAGTCTTAATGCTGTAGTCTGAAGGTTATTCGTAGTCAAGAAATCTCTATAGAGATGACATTTCACATTCAATAAGTGTTATTGATGGTAATGATGATGAACTATCCTAGGCTCAAAAAAAATTGAAACAAATTTAGAATCCTGAATTTTACTAGTTTAGGAAATTAATCCTTCTAAGTAGTAATTATAAGAAAAGATGAAATACTGCCATTTGCGACAACATGAATGGACCTTGAAAATATTATGCTAAGCAAAATAAGTCAGAAAAGAACAAGAACCATATTTCACTCGGATGTGGGATCTAAAACTGTAACACATAGACACAGATAACAGTATAGTGGTTACCAGAGGGAAAGAGGTGGAGGGACAGTAAAGGGCAAAGGGGTCAAATATATCATGACAGAAGATGATTTGACTTCGGGTGGTGGGCACACAATGCAACATACAGACCACCTATCATAGAAATGTACATTTCAAACCTATATGACCTTATTAACCAATGTCACCCCAATCTATACTAATAATAGGGTAATATGCTAATTAGGCTGGGAGACCTTCCGGGAGACCTTCCGGACATCCTTCTGGACAAAGCCATGGTGGTGGGGCTGAGGCAGAGGCGGTTAGGGGCAATCAGGCCAGGAGGGGAGGACAGTTGGGTGCAAGCAGGCCAGCAGGTGGGGCAGTTGGGGGTGAGCAGGTGGCAGTAGGGGGCAGTTGGGGGCAATCAGGCTGGTGGGAGGGGCAGTTGGGGGCAAGCAGGCCAGCAGGCAGAGTGATTAGGGGTGATCAGGTAAGCAGGCAGGTGAGTGGTTAGGAGCCAGTGGTCCTGGATTGCGAGAGGGCTGTCTGGCTGCCTGCTTAGGGTAAACCGGTAGTTGGACATTCCCCAAGGGGTCCCAGATTGGAGAGGGTGCAGGCTGGGCTGAGGGACACCCCCCTCTCCTGTGCATGAATTTCATGCACTGGGCCACTAGTAAGTTTAATAAAAAATAAAATAAAATAATCTTTTATGTATGCTCTTTGTATACTACTTATCCAAAAAGAAAAGCTAATTAGGAGGCACTACATTCTATATGAATACATACTGTGATGTATGCCCTTCCAAATTACTTCATAATGTATTAAAAAATGAAGTAATTTGGAAGGACACACATCACAGTGTAAACCATGTTCCTCTTTGAGTAATGGCATTACAGGTCATTTTGGGTTTCTTATTGTTTACTTTTATTTGATAATGTTTCATATAATAAGCATATGTTCCTTTTTTAAAGGGGTATTTTTTATTGTTGACTCTACTTAAAGTAATATTTTTAAGAGGTAAATTTACCTTCAGTGAAAGACACAGATCATAAGTGTATAATCTGATGAATTTTGATAAATGTATACACTTATTAATCCAATCAAGACATATAGTCCAATCAAGCTATAACCCCAATAATGATATAATCCCAATCAAGATATATAACATTTCCATTGTCCAGAAAGCTCCCTTATATTCCCTTGCAATCAATCTACATCCCATAAGCAGCCACTGTTTTGATTTCTATCATTATAGATGAGCAAGTTACTTTTTAATTAAAAAACGTAGTACAGCCCAGCTGGCATGGCTCAATGGTTGAGTGTTGACCTATGAACCAGGAGGTCTCAGTTTGATTTCCAGTCAGGGCACATGCTGGGGATGTGGGCTCAATCTCCAATAGGGGGTGTGCAGGAGGCAGCTGAACAATAAGTCTCTCTCATCATTGATGTTTCTATCACTCTTTCCCTTTTCCTTCCTCTCTAAAATCAGTAAAATCAATAAAAATATATTATTAAAAAACATAGTACTTTTTAAAAAAGAAATTTCTGTGTAGACTGAGATAGGAACCAAAAAAGTGTTGAAATAGTTCCCTTGTCAGTGAGGAGATGAGAAAAATAACAGAGCTTAGGAGAGGGTATTTAAGAGCTAAATCATGTAACTCAAGAAAACTCAGAGAAGAGCAAGATAGTCACATAAGAATTTATAAGCTCTTGGATTCGTTTAGTTTTAACAGAAAAAAAATAGGGGGGGGGGAATGTAAGAAAGGAAAAGAAAAGAAGAGAAAAGGAAAGAAAAGAAAAACAGAAGAAAAGGGGTAAAGTCTACTAGAATATAAACTCTAAGAGGTCAGGGACTACATTTATTTTGTTCACTCTATCCTCAATGCCTTACACATTACCTGGCAGAGGTACTGACTCAAGAAATATTTGTGGACTGAATAAGTATATACTATCATTCAGTTTCTCAGTCAACAAAAATTTATTCACTATTTCAACAAATATTTATTGACTTGTTACTGTGTGATCTGCATTATGCTAACTCCCGGAGATAGAATGGTAGACAATGGTCCCTAAAAATGATAGACATGGTCCCTAACCTCATGGAGTTTATATTGCATCTTGTCAGGAAGAGTGATATTACCAGTGTTTTAGAGGCAGGTAGAATGGCACTAGTGAGGGATGAAAGAGGAAGGAGCTTGGTGAGGCTGAGCAAGTGAGAGAAGGCCAGTGCAAGGAGCAGAGGTAAGGAAGCAGGAGATGGGGCTGCTGTGTTAGTCAAAGACCAGATGATGCAGATGGGACCTTGTTGGTTGACAGATGGGCTTGGGATTTTATCCCAAGAACAACAGAAAGCTATTGAAGGATTTCAAGCAGGGGAAGGAGACAATCAATTTTGTGTTTTTAAAATAACTTTCTGGCTGATGGACAGAGAGAGAATGGCTTGGATGAAGGCAAGGGTAGTCAAAGAAAGACTAGTCAAGAGACTGTTGTAGTAAGGGGGAGTTGAGGATCTTGGAGAGTATCCCAGCAGGAGAATTAAAAAGGCATATTCAGAAGTAGAAATGAGCCTTGGCAAATGATTGGCTCTGTTGAATACATAAGTAGAAGTGGCAAGAGTGACTCCAGGTCCTGACATGAGCAAATTGGTTGATGGTGGGTCCACTTCATTTTTTTCTCTCATATTAGATGCAAAAGAAGCCAAGCTCATGGATTGACCATGTTGAGAGCCATACCTCTTTTGGGCAGAGACCAAACCACAGACCTATAATGTGTCCATTGCACACTTGAGATGCAAAGGTGGTGATTTGGAATGGCTGGTGTAGCAGACAATGGTGATGGTGGAAGAAATTTTATGCCCACCACCTGTTCTTGCTATTGGGCATGCTCCTTTTTTTTTTTTTTCCCGGTATCTGAGAATGCCTCCTTACTAAAATAATTCCTGATAATTACACATCTAAAAAGGTGGCTGCCTTTTCCCCACCCCCACCCCCAATCCCTACATACCTTGAGTCTTTGCCTTTTAATAGGAATGGAATGGAATGGGTATTAGGGAGCTAGAATGGGTCACAGAGACAGTTGTAGTTTCTTAGACAAATGAGGCTGCCCTCAGCCTGTGTAGGCTGGGACCATCTTATGGTTTTATATTTACCCTGTTATTTTCTTATTTGCCCCTTTCCAGTATTTTCTTTGCACTCTCTGCCTGCCAGTTATTTTTATTTTGGATCCTAGCTCTGTCCGCTTGGAAAATTTACTTAAGATCTCTGAGCCTTAGTTTCCTCAGTTATAGTTGGGAGATAATATTGATGTTAGTGGATTCAATATCTTCTACATGGTAGTTTCTCACTATTAATTGCTCCTCCACCTACTCATTCATTGGCTCCATTGTCTGGAGTGTGGGGAAGTAGATTCAGGAAGTCACTCTCAGGCATACTTAGCATCTCTAGGCAAGCTTAAAGGTACCACCACAGGGGATTTTGGAAGTGTTTCTCTCATCTCTATTCCCCCCCCTTACTTGCCCACTACAACAGGACATGTCATCTTTGAGTAATGGTCATTTGCGTCACCAAGTTGTAAATGTATGCCACTGGACACAATAGGAGAGAGAATTAGGCTAGTCTGCACAAATCCATCTCTACTATGAGAAAAGCATTCAATAAGTGTACATATATAATCCTGTGTATGAAGACTAGTTCTCTATATGCAAAATACACATATGAATCAAGCAAGCTCACCCATATAATTTATATCTATGAATAATATGTGTGTTTCCATAGATTCGTGGAACAAAAAAGAGAGCCCAGAAATAAACCCATATTTCATCAACTATATAGGCAACTAATCTATGATAAAGGAGGCAAGAATATACAATGGCAAATGACAGTCTTTTCAATAAATGGTGTTGGGAACTCTGGTTCTGGAAAATACATGAAAAAAAAAAAAAAAGAAACTGAACCACTCTCTAATACCATATACAAAAATAAACTCAAAATAGATTAAAGACTTAAAACCATAAAACTCCTAGAAGAAAACATGAGCAGTAAACTCTTTGACATTGATCTCAGTGATATTTTTTTTGATATGTTTCCCTGGGCAGTGGCAACAAAAGCAAAAATGGATAAATAGAACTACATCAAAATAAAAAACAATTTTTGCACAGAAAAGGAAACCATAAACAAAATGAAAACATATATCCTATAAGATGAGGGACTAATAGTTAAAATATATAAAGAAATCATACAACTTAACATTAAAAAAACAAAAAAATTGATTAAAAATTAGTACAAAACTTAGACACTTCTCTAAAGAAGACATACAGATGGCCAACAGACATATGAAAAGATCCTTAACACTAATCATCAGGGAATTTCAAATCAAAACCACACTGAGATACCATCTCACACCTGTCAAAATAGCTGCTATCAATAAGTCAACAAAGAATAAGTGTTCGAGAGGGCGTGGGGAAAAGGTAACCCTCGTGCACTGTTGGTAGGATTGTAAATTGGTGCAGCCACTACGGAAGTTCCTCTAAAAATTAAAAATGAAACTACTATACAACCTAGCAATTCCACTTTTAGGTATTTATCTGAGGAAAACAAAAACACTAATTTGAACTAATCTGTTCATTGCAGCATTATTTACAAAAGCCAAGATATAGAAGCAACCTAAGTATTCATCAATAGATGAATGGATAAAGAAGATGTGTTATATATATATAATGGATTATTATTCAGCAATAAAAGAGAATAAAATCTTGCCATTTGTGACAACATGGATGGAACTAGAGTGTATTATGCTAAGTGAAATAAGTCAGATAGAGAAAGACAAATACCATATGATTTCACTTACATGTGGAATCTAAAAAACCAAAATAAGCAAACAAAACAGAAACAGACTCAGAGATATAGAAAACAAACTGATGATTGCCAGAGGGGAGGGGGTTGAGGGGTAAGTAAAATCATGAAGGGGAATAAGAGATACAAACTTCCAGTTATAAAATAAATACATCATGGGGATATAATGTACAGCACAAGGAATGAATTCATTAATCTCAATAACTTTGTACAGTGACAGATGGTTACTAGATTTATCATGGTGATCACATTATAAGGTATATAAATGTCTAATCACTATGATGTATACCTGAAACTAATATAATATTTTATGTCAACTGTTCTTTAACTAAAAATAATACGTGTTTATCCAAATTAATTAATAAGGGCCAAGCATCCACTCATTCATTTAGTCATACATGGTTAAGCACCTACTATGTGCAAGAGCATGCACCAGGCACTAAGTCCCCAGTGATGAACATGACAGTTTCAGTGGAGTTCACATTCTGTTGAAGAAAATGCACTTGAAACAACTAGTTACATAATTAATTTATTAATTATAGTTGTGGTAAGTTCTACAAAGAAACAATTACAGGTTGCTAAGAGAACTTACAGCAGGGAGAACTGATCAAGTGGGGAGGTCAGGGAGGTTGGGAAGACTTCTGAGAGATTACTAATAAGCACTGAATATGAAGTCAAAAAGCAGTTCCAGGAAAGAAAGAGAAGAGCTGCCTAGGTGTTTGGCAGGTGAAGGGCTTGAGTTTCCCAATGCGGTGGTGCAATCTCAGGATATGACCTTGGGTGACTTGGGGTTCTGAAGCTGGATTCTGTGAGGATCCTCCCACTTGGTTACAAGCAAAGGGAGAAACCCCTCAGGCGCCCTCAGCACCAGTGATTGGGTGGAGAGTGTAAAGATACTCAGTGTCACTTAATTTCCCTCACCAAACACACACACACAGGTGCCTCAGGAACCTCACTGTTTTGGAGGTCTGCTTTGGAACAACTGTTTTACACATCTGTGAAGTCACTCCATCCTCCACTAACTTTGCAATGCAGATACAAACCCTCACACCCAGGGTCGCTGAGAGTGAGGGAGATTAAATAACCTGCCTAAGATCACCTTTGTCCCATGAAAGCCCATGAGCTTTCCACTACACCAAGCTGCCCAATTGTTAGCTTATTGTTCCAAGACTGCTGTCCTCCTTAGGGGCACTTTGAAAATTAAAAAAAAAAAAAAAGTTTCTTAAAGTGACAGGGAGTCCCAGAACTACAGAGTAAACCCAAGTACAATCTGCAATGTTCCCATTTTTTAAAAATTGTCATTTGACAAGGGTAATTATGACTGGTGAGCAGGTCCATGCTTTGACTGTTTAAGTTTGTGTACACTGATATTCTGGTTCCCTGAGTTTTATTGGCAAAAGGGTGGAAGGGTGATCAGCACTGTTAGAATTTCTACAAATGCGCCGAACTTTGGAAAAACGCAATGGAAGCGTGCATTAGAGTGATGAGGAGAAATAATTGAGTTGTGTGATCCATTGTCGGGCTCCCGGGATTCCAGGATGAAACTAATATTGCTGTATTTGCTTGAACTTCCATTTCCAAAGCACTAATGTGTAATTTAGTTTTATCCTGATTGTATTGAAGATCACATTCCAATAGTGCCAGAAAACCAAAGAGAAGTCAGGAAGCTTCTCCGGAACACTTTGGCAATTGAGAAATCACATCAGAAGGGTTTAAGGACCATTTCTTCTTCTATTTCATGGGAAAAAGTCAAGTGACCCAAAAAGCCATGGTTCTTTGGAAGGAGATCAAGAAACAAATAAATAGACTCTTCATGTGCCACTTTGCTTGTGGGAGTCGCACACATGGAAATCTACACAAGGGCTTTATTTTCTTGCGGTCTGTGCATTGACCTTCTCCAAGATCGGGGGTGTCCCTGATATAAATGACGCTAAATAATTACATAAATTCATTTTACAGCACTGCTTTACATCGGTCTGGCAGGCCTCTGCCAAATGGTGAGGTGTTCTCTGGAACCCCACACCCCTGTTTGAGCCTGTGATCCTTTCCTCTTTCCTCCTGGGTTCCTTATGCACCTTGAGTGTAAATTCCTGTAAACTGTGCCTCATAATCATTTCTCAGATCTACTCTTCTCAGACATCCCCATGGAAAGGGCCAAGTTCAAGATTTGAGCCTCTCAGGCCCGTGTAATTGCTACTGCTGCCGGCTTTCCTCTGGTAACCTCCCTCCCTCTACTCCCTGTGGGAGTCCGGAAGTATCTTTTTGCAAAGGATCCAACTAGACTGCAAAGTCCAGGCTACTCAGCGTGGCATATGATCCGACCTCTGCTGTCCTCCCCAGTGTCATTTCCTGCCTCATAAAGTACTTCTGCCCCAGGTACTTCTTGTTCCAGCAATGCTGAAGCATTTATGGTGCCCTACAGGTCTGGCTTTATGGACGTGCAACCTGAACCTCTGTATGTGGGGCTCTGCACTCAGAAGGCCCATTTGATTTCATGCTCTGCTGTAACTGTGTTGAAATTCTTAATAACTTATGAACAAAGGGCCCTGAGTTTTCATTTGCACTGGGCTTTGCAAATTATGTAGCTGGTCTTGGTGCCCAAATATCATGTTGCTTCATTCCTCTTTGTCTTGTATGTCCTCTTCTCTCTGCCTAGAATATATTTTCCTTCATCTCCATCTCATGTGCTTTTCTTAGTCTTCCAAGCCTAATTTGAATGCCACTTCTTTAGTGAAACCTTTTCTGAACACTTGGCTTCCTCTCTGACTACATTAATCACTCCCTCCTCTGTACTATCCCTTTACATTGCTCACACATCTATTATAGTCCTTCCATGATATGTGGTGATTAATCACGTACCTGCCTGTCTCCTTCTACCAACCTTTGATCTCCTCGAGGACAAGGGTCTACACAGGGCCATCCAGGGCAGCATTATGGTTAGGGCCTCTGGAGCCAGACTATCTGGCTGGGTGTGATCCTAGAGAAGTCACCTGGCTTCTTTCTGTCTTAGTTTCCTCACTTGTTAAAAGAAGGACAATCATGGAATCTACCTTGAAGGGCTATTGTGAGAGTTGAATAAGATAATCTGTGCAAAGTGCTTGGAACAGGGCCTGGTACACAGTAAGTACTCGATAAATATGCCTCATCTTATACATTATTCTCTTTTGTGGTCCTGAAACCTAATATAGTGGCTAGACTATTAGTTTCTGAACATTTATTGAATACCTACTGCATACCAGGCTCTGTGCTGGCTGCCTGAGATACAAAGGGAAATAAAACACAGCCTCTGCTCTCAAAGAATTTAACTTTAGTCAGGGAGAGAGATAAGCCATTAACGATCATGGTCCAGCTGATAAAACACTAAGTGCAAGTTAGTTTGAGAACACAGAATAAAGGCATATGAATCAGACTGAGGAGACAAAACCTGATCTGAATTGTGCAGAATAAACAGGAATTAGCTAAGCATGGAAAAGGGACAAGATTAGTCTACAGAGACAGAACAGCACATGTAAAAGCATGTAAGTGTGACAAGTCTCATGTGTTAAGGAAAATATATTATATGTGGCTAACGCAAATGATGTTTGTTGACATTTAGGGACATAAGAGATAGACTGGCAGGACTGGCAAATCAATTGGAACTCTGGTCTATTGGTGGTCGCTGCCTGAAACATTGTACAGAGAAGGATTCTGAATCCATGTCCAGTCTCTGTGGGAAAGAATGATGGGACACATTAGTTTCATTTGTTCTGGGAGGAGAAGAGGGGAGTGGGAGCCTGCATGTCACATATCTACCATTATTGATAGATTATGTAAAGTCTCATATGCTGTATTAGGAGGTTGGATTTTATCCTGAAAACTACAGGGAATAATTGAACCAGTTTCAGTATGGCAGTGACACGATCAGATTACATAATAGATGTCCCATAAATGCTTGCCAGATTGAACTAACTATGAGCCCCACTTCACCTATTAATGATTTAGTGTGTCAAATGCACCCAAATAATGTGAACCCAGCAAATAAAACATGCATAGCTGAGCCGATCACGCTCAGAGCACTGTGCTGAGTGCTGGAAGCATTAGGGCCGCATCTAAAGGTGCTTACCATGCTCCTGGGTGTCATTTATACAGTAAAATAGTCTAATTCACACTACAGTTTCAAACAGAGGATTGAAGTGGCATTAATAATGGATGCAGCTATAATATTTCATGCTATGAGCTGGGTGTATCTCAAAAGAAAGACTTTCAGGGGGCTTTTTGAACCTTTAATCATCTTGCTGATTACAAATTAAGCAGTAAGAAATGGACTGGAAGAAGCAGATTGTAATGTTTTAAAATAGAAATATATTTAGTATGTTTTTGTAAATATTGCTAATAGGTATTTCATTGGTACCTAAGTAGAGACAGCTCTGAGATTTTGGCTATTTAAAAAAGTAATAAATACCCACACTTATTATTCTTACTATGAAAGAAACTATAAAATTGACATTTGTTATTGCATTAAAACATATTTTGTGAGAAGCTGTTCTTCTGAAAGGATACACAAAGAAAGGCAGTCCTCAATAAATTTAGTATAATAGCCATAGGCATATATTTCTATTGATTTTTCCCTTGATTTGAAATAGTATAGAACAATGTAAGCAATATAGCAAGAAAAAATAATTTAAAATAACTACAAATGATGGGGCAGAGGTAATTGGAATGTAAGGAAACCCAATGGAGCTCACGTGTGGGATTAGTGCACAACATATGAGAAACTGTATGTATCTCAAGACACTCAGGCCAAGCAACCCTTGAGTTCTTATCACATACCAAGAAGAAAATTGAAATAAATGACATTTCTGATTTAATTATTATCAATGAAAAGACTAAAAGCAGATTTTTCAGATGCTCCCTAGAAATGATTAAAAGAATCAATGAAGATACAGAGATGAAGATGAAAAGTTGTACCACATTGACCAACTGTTCTCACTCTTTCTTGTGTGTCTGTTTTGTCTTTGTGGCTTTCTGGCATTTCCTCCCTTGGACTTCCTATTATTATAAAGACTGACACTGGTCATAGATCATTATGGAAGAGTCTTGTCTTTGTAAAAATATTCTTGTTTGCAGTCACATTTCAGGGGTGGAGGGTAAGAAGAAAGGATGTGGACTACAAACAACTTAAACAGTGTTATGTCTGTGTTACTAGGTTCTAGCACAGTTCCTAATGTACAATTGTGGGTTGAAAGAAGAGAATTTCCCAGCATTTATGAATCCTTATAAAAATGTGTAGTCACTAAAGGTAGATGCCTATGTGGTACCTTGGTCAGAGCTTCCAAAACTCAATTCTTAATTTATATGGTCATGTTACCTGGACATTCAGTTCTAAACGCATCTAGGCTACAGTGCAGCCCTCAGAAGAAGGTCCATTAGGGAGACAAGGAATGGCAGTCAAAGGAAAATCAAAGACAGGGCACAGAGCAACTCCTCTTCTTCTGCTGCTCAATTATTTGCTGTTTCCTTAATTCAGGCTTTTGTGAAAACAGGAAGACCTCCAGGGCCTCAAATAAGACCCTCCCACCCAGCTGACTAGGTTCTCAGAAAAGGTTTTGTTTTGTTTTAAGCTTCCTTCCATTGAGACTAAAACAATTAAGAGATTTGGGCAGTAAAGAGGAATCTCTCTATTTATTTATTTATTTATTTATTTATTTATTTATTTATTTATTTATTTTTGTATCTAATTTGTGCCAGGTGCTTTGTTAACCAGTTTAGCAGAGATTATACTATTTAATTCTCATAGAAATTTTGATAGGCAGGTATATTCACACTTTATAAATTAAGAAACTACTGCTCACAATATCTAGCTTCAATAAGCATAAATAATAGGATGGAGCTAGGACATGTCTCCCCAGCTTCTTTCCCCCTTAGTATGCAAGAGAAGTACTTCCACTCAAGCCTTTCTCAGGGCCTTTCTTGTTTTATTTATTTATTTATTTATTTTAAATATATTTGATCAGCTGCCTTCTGCACGGTCCCTACTGGGGATGTGCCCACAACCAAGGTACATGCCCTTGACCGGAATCGAACCTGGGACCCTTTAGTCCGCAGGCTGACGCTCTATCCACTGAGCCAAACTGGTTAGGTCAGGGCCTTTCTTGTTTTAATTGTTGATCAAGACCCTCTTTGCTCCATGATCATGAGGCATAGTAATCTTGCCTTGGAATGGGCAATAATATTGTTTATAGTTCTAATACATTTGTCATTAACTGTTATAACAGATCAGTCCAGTTGGCCAAGTACTTTACAATGACCTATTGTTTGAGCAGAAAAAGGAGGTCATGGCAAGAGTTTCTGTACTGTCACAAACACAATTGATCTCCAGCTCCATGAGTTGACCATTAAAGTGTGTTGTTCAAATTACCAATATGATACAATGATGATGATGAAAATGGTGATGACGCTAGTAACATTCTCATTTAGTGAACTTTCACATGTGCCAGGCATTGCTGTAAACACTCCTGTTGTGTCATTTAACTTTAACAATAATTCAACAAAATAGGTGCTATTGTCATCGTTTTACAGATGAGAAAACTAAAGCTCAGAGTTCTGATTAGCTGGGTTCTTATAGGACTGCATGGCAGAGCTGATTTTGAACCCAGATTTGATGCTCATGCCCCTATTTTAGCCATGAGGCCACATAACCTTCGACAATAATAATCACATTAAAATGTTGCTTTCCTTTAGATTTTAATTTTGCTTTCATGTCTCTACCAGAATTGCATTTGTTAGTTTTTTTCCTAGTATATTTGTGTGTGTGTGCACGTGTGTGTGTGTGTGTGTAATATGTGTTTGTAGTTAATTCTGCCATAAGGGAGAATTCTATCAACAATTTCACAGGTCCAAGTGTCTTCTTGGTCAGAATATATTGGTTTGTTATGTAACTTAATTTTACTGTAACTTATAATGCTTATTTTTCTATAATAGTCTTCAGAACATGCTACTATATTATTTTACTTAATCCATATCATTTATATGCACATATAATATGAAGAACTGGTGACTATAATCTCAGTCGCATTATTTCACCATTTCAGGTGAAATGGTGTCCATCTCATGACCCAGCTTCTGCCACTGTTCATTCATGTAGTATGTATTGAGTACCCAATGTAGGTGAGATGCTCTGCTAGCCATCCGGGATACAAAGATGTAAGGACATGGCTCAAGTACTCAAGGAATACATAGCAACTTATTCTAGTTTATGTTTAAAGCACAGGTACGGTTGATCCTCAATTAGTGGAATAGTCGTTTAATTAGAAAAATACAGTCCACTAATCCTATTCCCCACTTTCTGTAGAAAGGTAGCAGCAGTAAGTTATAAAGTACCTATGTTTAGTGTGCAGAATAAGAAATACCCAGTGGTCTGTCGATGGATTCTAGTCAGTTCCTGCTCAAGGACCTGCCCGAAGTCCTGGAACACAAGATACTAAAGGGGTCCCAGAAACAAGGAGAGATCATCTTCATGCGATTAGAAGATTATACTATTTTAACCGTGTTATCCAAAGCCTTGAGAAAAACATGCTCTCTAGTCAAATTCTGGCTTCTTCAGCCACTATCTGTATCCTGTTACTGTATTACATAACTTTTCCTGAGCTTTGATAGTCTTCTTTGTAAAACAAAGATAATAATGTCTTTTATTGATTTGCTTATGTATTCATTCATCTAGAAAACAGTTTTAAAATACCTACTACACCCCAGGTCTTGATCTAGGCAGTAGATGAACAATGTTTAATAAGGCAGCCATTTTTCCTGCCCCCATGAACCTTACAGCCTGGTGAGGGAGAGAGGCACTAAATGAACTGGGGGCTCTGAGAGAGAATAGAGGGAGCGGTGGTCAGGGAAGGCCTCTCTGCAGAGGTGACACTTAGACTGACATCGATAGAATGCAAAGGTACACTTTGTAAATAGCAAATGAGAGAAGCGTTTCAAGTATGGGAAGTGGTTTGTACAAAGGCCCTGGGTTGATAAAGAGGGGCTGAGACACTGAAAGTAGCCTAGTAGATTGAAAAATAAAAAAGAGGGCATTATCCTAAAAAATGAATATTGTCTATCCCAAACCCCAATAATTCCACTCCTGAGTATACGTCCTAGAAAAATTCTTGCCTGTGTCTATTATAAGAACACTCCCAGTAGTACCACGCTTTGTTTATGATAGCACAAAACTAAAACAACAAACATTAACAGAAGGAGAAGTAAGACTTAGTATATTCATATAGCAATGAAAATGAATGAATTATGGCTCTTCGGACCACCAAAGATGCCTCTTATAAACATTATTTTGAGTGGAGAAAAAAAATCATTAAAAAAACAACTTACAGTATTATTTACTATGTATTTTAAATGATTTTAGAATACCCAAAATTTTAAGATATTAATTGTTGTGGATACATAGTATACTGTAAAAGGTTTTTATTTGTTTGCTTTGTTTTATAAAAGCATTTTTCAAAAGCAAGGGGATTGAAACATCTGTTTCTGGCCAATAAGATGTTGGACTGGAGAGTAAATTTACCCCTCTGCTTTAAACAACTAAGAAACTAGAAAATTACAGTGTGAAACAATGGTTTTCAGAACTGGACGGCAGCCAAGCAGGACTGTCATGCCTGAGCGAAGAAAAACAAACAAAAACAAACTAGGTGAGCTCTGATTGCACCATCTTACCCCCTGGAATGAGTTTCCAGTTGGTAGCATAGAAAGGGGAAACCCCACATCCACTGGTCTTGCTGAGTGGAGGAAACAGACTGGAATTAGGGGAGAATCAGGCAGCCACAAATTGCTGGGCAGTATACCAAGAGGAGGGAGCTGTAGGGAATGAGAACTCCAGAGATCTGCAGGGGGATCACCCATTGGCTGAGTACCTGTCTATGCTTGAGTGACACTGACTTACCGGGGGTCAGGGAAAGACCTATAGGAAAGGAATAGGCAGAATAATTCCTGGACCTCACACAGCACTGGGAAAAATTCTTGTTCCCACACGTCAACAATCTCATAATATATGGAGTATCAGGTAAGAATCTTAGGAGTCATGCTTTGCTAGTGGGCCTGAAACTTTACTAAAGGCTACTGTGGACCCAACATAAAAAGCTTAAAATGATCCAAATAACTTAACTGAGTGCCAGGAGGGAAAAACCACATGATTTAAAGAAATACAAGGAGGGAGAAACCAAGATGGTGGCATAGGCAAGCACCTAAACTGCTGCCTCGCACAACAATTTCAAAACTACAACTAAAAGACAGAACAGACACCATCCAGAACCATGGGAAAGCTGGCTGAGTGGAAATTCTACAACTAGAAGGAAAGAGAAAAGCTCACGGAGAACTGGAGGAACGGCAAAGGGTTGAGGTACAGCAAAGGGTCTTTGTGCATGCAGAGAGGAAGGGCGGCTGAGAGCCTGGCTGACTTTCTCTGGTGGGAGGGGGATGGAAGCCCCCGACTGCACTGAACCCCAGTTCCAGGCGAAACCCCATGGACTCAGGCTCATATAGGGGGAGTCTGTACTGTCAGGTACAGAGAAAGGCACTTGGAGACTCGGAAACCTGGGGGAGATCCAGGGGAGCCCTGCCGGGCAGGGGACTGGAGGTGCATGCACAAGTGTGCACAAAGACTGTGAGGTTGCCACAGGCTTTCCCTAGCAGAAGGGAATCGGAAGCTCCTGACTGCAGTGAACCCCAGTTCTGACTGCACTGAACTCCAGTTCCAGGTGAGCCCCTGGGGACCCACGCTCTTACGGGGGGAATCTGGACTCTCAGGTGGAGGCTCAGGAGCCAGGGAAGGCAGAGGTCTGGAGGCGCGCGCGTGCAAGGGCAGGACTGACGGGAAGCCAAGACTGTCTGCTCCGCCCTGAGACTCCACCCCATCCAAGCTGAGCACAGAGGCTTTTGCAATTTGCCAAGTCTAATCCTATAAGGCTGTCTCCAGCACCAAACTTCTCCTAGTGTAGACACAGCTGATCCTCACAGCCAACTGGCCTGGGGGTCAATTCCCCCCACTGATACCAACAACAATCAAGACTTAACTACAACAAGGCTATACACACAGTCCACAAAGGGGTGCACCAAGAGTGTCCACCTCAGGTTAACTGGTGAGGCCGACTCACTGGGCCATATAGGAAACCTAGCACACAAAGCTACCCTACCAACTCAGGGAAGCAGCAAAAATGCGGCAACAAAGAAACAGATCACAAACGAAAGAAATGGAGGAAAACAAACAACTGGATATAGAATTCAAAACCATGGTTATAAAGCTTTTCAAGAATATCCTAGAAAAGCCCAATAAATATAATGAGACCCTCAAAGATATGAAAAAGGACCAACTAGAAATTAAACATACACTGACTGAAATAAAAAATATTATACAGAGACCCAATAACAGACTAGAGGAATGCAAGAATCAAGTCAAAGAATTGAAATACAAAGAAGCAAAAAACAGTCAACGGAGAAAGCAAAAAGAAAAAAAAATCCAAAAAGTTGAAGATAGTGTAAGAAGCCTCTGGGACAACTTCAAGCGTACCAACATCAGAATTATGGGGGTGCCAGAAGAAGAGAGAGACCAAGACACTGAAAACCTATTTGAAGAAATAATGAATGAAAACCTCCCCCACCTGGTGAAAGAAATAGACTTACAAGTCCAGGAAGCACACAGAACCCCAAACAAAAGAAATCCAAAGAGGACCACACCAAGACACATCATAATTAAAATGCCAAGAGCAAAAGACAAAGAGAGAATATTAAAAGCAGCAAGAGAAAAACAGTTAGTTACCTACAAGGGAGCACCCATACGATTGTCATCTGATTTCTCAACAGAAACTATGCAGGCCAGACAGGAGTGGCAAAGAAATATTCAAACTGATGAACAGCAAGAACTTACAACCAAGATTACTCTACCCAGCAAAGCTATCATTCAGAATTGAAGGGCAGATAAAGAGCTTCACAGATAAGAAAAAGCTAAAGGAGTTCATCACCACCAAACCAGTATTATATGAAATGCTGAAAGGTATTCTTTAAGAAGAGGAAGAAGAAAAAAGTAAAGATAAAAATTATGAACAACAAATACATATCTATCAACAAGTGAACCTAAAAATCAAGTGAATTAAAAACCTGAGGAACAGAATAATCTGGTGAATATAATAGAATCAGGGGCATAGAAAGGGAGTGGACTGATAATTCTCAGGGGGAAAGGGATACGGGGGGGGGGTGCAGGAAGAGACTGGACAAAAATAGTACACCTATGGATGAGGACATTGGGGGGGAGGTAAGGGCAGAAGGTTGGGGTGGCAACCGGGTGGAGGGGAGCTATGGGGGGGAAAGGAGAAACAATTCTAATAATCTGAATAAATATTTATTAATAAATAAATAAATAAATAAATAAACAAATAAAGTTCATCTGGAAAAAAATAAAGAAATACAAGAAAATCTGGCAACCAGCAATATAAATTCACAATAGCCAGTGTCTGATTTAAAAAAAATGACAATAACTATTAGTACAGTGACAGTGGCAGTGAATGGCAGCTCAGGATGAATACGCATAACAGAATCATCTGATTCTTCAGGAACTCTTCAGGTTTCCTCTGTCACTCAGTCCATTTGAGGACGGATACTGGTGGTACAGACGTGGCACTTAATAAGGAACTTGGACAAAATTAGAGAATACAGAACTAAGCAACAGTCATCTGGAGGGCCTGTTGGTACTGGCCCAGAGTACCAAGCTGGAATTGGAGAGAGAGCCTTTTAAGCTTAAGCAAATGTATGGTAAAGCAGACATGACTTCAAATTTGAGTATACCAAATTTGAAAATACCAAATCTGAAGTCATTGAAAAACCTTAGTCCTAAAGAAATAACATAAAATTTAACTGGTAATCTGTCCTAGATAAGTGGTACAACTAACTGATCAGAAGTATCAGAATAAACATACATTTCACAACTGTCAATTGTTCTTTTAATTCTGATTCCAAATAAATTATTTGGTGATGTTGGGTGAAAAACAAAATAACTCAGGCATGCAAAGAAGCAGGAAAATAATGACCCAGAACCTAGACAAAAACCAATCAATAGAAACAGACACAGAAATAATACTGATGATTGAACTAGTAGATAAGGACATTAAAACAGTTATTATAAATATGTTCAAAAGGTAGAATAAAATATAGCAATAATAAATAGAGAATTTAAAGATGTGGAAAAGACCCAAGTGGATGTCTAGAGATAAAAATATAATATCCAAAGTAAAAAATGCACTGGATAGCATTTGTGCCACTGAATTATTTTTTAATTCTCGCCCAATGATATTTTTTCCATTGATTTTTCAGAGAGAATAGAAAAGAGAAGGGGCAGGGGACAGAGAGAGAGCGAGAGCGAGAGCGAGAGCGAGAGAGAGAGAGAGAGAGAGAGAGAGAGAGAGAGATGGAGAGATGTGAGAGAGACACATTGATCATTTGCCTCCCACACGCTCCCGACCTGGGGCCAGGGATGGAACCTGCAATCCAGGTAGGTGCCCTTGACAGGGATTCAAACCCATGACCCTTCAGTGCATAGGCTGATACTCTAACCACTGAGCACACCAACCATGACTGTGCCACTGAATTTAAAGTCCATCTCTGGTAGAAAACATATATTGAATCTTGCTTTTAAAAATCCAATCTAATAATCTCTGACATTTGATTGGAGTACTTAGCCCATTCTAATAAATTTAATTATTAATATAGTTCGTTGAAGTAGGCCATTTTGCTCTTTTATTATTATCTCATCTTTTTTGTTGTTGTTGCTCTCTGTTCCTCCTTTACTACTTTTTGTGCTTAGAAAATTATATTTTGCATTCCATCTTATCTCCTCTGTGAATTTGATAACTATATTTCTTTACCTTATTTTTTAGTAGTTCCTCTAAAGATGCAGTATGCATCCTTAACTTATCCCAATCTACCTCAAGTAAACACTAATGTACTTCTGACAACATACAGGAACTTATCAACAAGTAGGCATTCCTCTTCTTTTTGTGCTATCACTGCCATATATGTATGTTGTAAACCTCACGATAAAGTGTATAATGTTTGCTTTAAAGATTCATGTACCTTTTAAAGAAATTAAGATAATAAAAGAGAAAATATATAAGTAAGTATAATCTCTCACATTTATACAAATATTTACCAATTCAGGTGTTTGCCCTTTCTTCCTCTGCATCTGAATTACCATCTGGTGTCATTTTCCTTTAGCCTGGTGGACTCCTTTATCATTTCTTGTAATGCAGACATGCTAGCAACAGATTCCCTCAGTTTGTTTATTTTGAATTATCTCTAGTTTGTCTTCATTTTAAAGACTAGTTTAGATATATAATTCTTTGTTGACAAATTTTTCTTTTAACATCTGAATCATCATTGCAGTGTTGTCTGGCTTCTATTGTTTCTGTCAAGAAGTCAAGCATTATTTGTATTGTTTTTACCCTTTATTCATTCAAATATATTTTCTGCCCCTTCTACTTCCCTTCCTTTTGAATTTCAACTACATGTGGAATAGACTGTTTCATATGATCCCACACAGGTCTCTGAGTTTCTGTTTATTTTTCTTTATTTTTTCCCCTCCCAACTCAACAGATTTTTAATTTCTATTGACCTATCTTTAAGCTCCCTGACTTTCTTTTTTCAAGTCGAATCTTCTGATGGGTTCATCTAGTATACTTTTCCTTTCAGTATGGTACTTCTCGACACTAGAATTTCTATTGGATTTTTTATAGGATCTGTTTTCTGGTAGAGTCTCCAAGCAGGCATTTTTTTGTAAAAATTTACAAATTGATTCAAGAGTCATAGAATAGTCAAATAAGTTTGAAAAAGTAAAACAAACGTATTCTACATCTCCAAGACTTACTGTATAACTAATGTGATATTAGCATAAGGAGAGACACATAGGCCAATGGAAAAAAGTAGAAATAGGCCCAACCATATATGGTCAATTTATTTTTGACAACAGTGCTGAGGAATTTCAATGGGGAAAGGATAGTCTTTCAAACAAATGGTGCTACAACAATGGACCCTTACCTTATACCATACACACAAATTAACTTTGAAATGTATCATAGACCTAGAAGTAAGACCTAAGACTATTAAAAATATAGAGAACAAAAACTCAGAAGATCTTTATGACTTTGAAGTAAGCAAATATTCTTTGATGGGGCACAAAAAGTATAAACTATAAAAGAAAAACCAATAAATTAGATAGTATCAAAATTAAAATCATTTTTTCTTGGAAAGTCTTAGTTAAGAAAATGGAAAGGCAAGCCACCAACTGGGATAAAAGTTTGCAAAACATGTATCTGGTAAAAGACTTGTATCCAGTTTTTCTCTGACTGGCATATTTTCACTTAGCATGACACTCTCCAACGTCCATCTATACTGCTGCAAAAGGAGTTAAAGTTCCTCATAATTTTCGCTTGTTGGAAGAACTTGAAGAAGGACAAAAAAGAGTAGGTGATGGTAGGGTTAGCTGGGGCCTTGAAGATGATAAAGTTATGACACTTATATGGTGGACAGGCATGATTATTGGGCCACAAAGGCTGGAATAATTGAGGAAGGCTGAACAGTGGAGGAAGTTGCCTTTGGAATGAGCCTTGAAGAACTGACAGGTAGGATTTCAGAAGGTGGTGATGGGGATGGAGAACATTCAGACAGAGAGGAGAAAAGACACATTATAAAAACAGAATATATAGCCTGAAAGTAGCATATGAACTGAAATACCCAGAAACTCCTCCATCAGTTAGATTTGTAACCAAAATTAATATGAATGGAATAAGTAATTCCAATGGAATGATAGATGCAGGGAGCATAGCAGTGTTAGCAAAATGGTAAAATTCACATAACATTAAACTTGTACTTCAAGAACTAAGATATCCAATGATGTCCAATGAAAATATCAATTCCACAGCCAACAGAAAGACAAATATACAACAATTAATTTTACTGGAGCTCAAACTTGTCTTAAATCAACAGTCTTCTACTCATGTTTATATCTTGATTGAATGTCACAATGCAAAATACCCACACTTTAAGTAAAGGAATTCCAGCTGGTAAACATGACCTGGGCATTTGTAAGAATATGTTTAATATATATACACACATTATGTTTTCAGGTAACAGAAAGAAAAATGCAGCACACTTTTGTAAGGAACTGACATTTAAACATAAACCTGGCCTCACCTGCATGGCTCAGTGAGCGTCAACCTATGAACCAGGAGGTCACGGTTCAATTCCCGTTTAGGCTCATGCCCAGGTTGCAGACTCGATCCCCAGCTGGGGGTGTGCAGGAGGCAGCTGATCAATGGTTCTCTCTCATCATTGATGTTTCTCTCCCTCTCTCTCTCTCTCCTTCCCTCCTTCTCCCTCCCTCTCTGAAATCAATACAAATATTTTTAAAAATAAAATTAACTTAAACCTGGAGATGAATGTATGGTGAGAAGTGTCAATTATGGAAGCATGTGGGTTTCTAAAAAGTAAAAATCTCAAGAAGGAGAAAGAGAAATGGCATGCTTTATCCATCTTGTTTAGTGAAAGAGCTTCTATTTAAATTGGTTCATGTAGCAGGTACAGTGAATACTACTACAAATTGTTTTAATTTTTGAAGTGGTGTGAGTGCTGACTACCAGTAGTATAAAAAATATATTCAGGATTGTTTGGATACCTGTATTTATAATTTCAAAATGTCATGAGAAAGGTTGATGAATTTCTATTAAAAGCTGTTTCATGTAACGGACATGGTAAACAATTGTTTACAGTCTTGGTTTGACCAACCATGCATATAAGTTTAAGTGAAATCAGCAAAAAGGAAATAGGTATATGGATATATAATTTTGGGATTAAACCATCTTAAAAGAATTTTTGTATTTTATTATTTTACATTTAGTATTGTTTGAGAAACTTCAATAAAAATTTAAATTTTTCTTCAATTAAAAAATGTAAATAAAATGTGAATTGTGTCCTTAGAAACTGTGCCATTTCTATTTTGTTGATGTGGAATATGTACAGTACCATGCCAAGGCAGCAAAAATTGAAATTATTGTAGCTTTTCATCCATACACACTTTTTATTGTTTATCCTATTTTGTATACTTCTTGTAAATTGGAATCTGCAGAATATTTCAGAGAACAGATTTTCTGATTACTTTAATTTCTTCTTTGGAGAAGGAGGAATCCCAGGTATTACATTTTAACTTTGATTTCACCAGAAAAAGAGTGAGAAAGATGTTCGAATTATAGCAATTTTTATGTAATTATAGACTGTAAATTATCCAAATAAACATTCTATTTTTTCATAGCATCTTTTTTCTTTATTTTTCTGTGACATTTCTTCTTCCAGTGCTTTCAATACCAACTGGGATTAATTTTATCCATTCCACTTGTCTTTCACTTTGGCATATGTAATTCTGGACTGATGTTCTGTTTTTACCAAAGTTACTGTTTTTCATTTCAAAGCGCTATGTATAGTACTTGGTTGACTGTATTCTTTTCTTACAGAATTCACTGATCAAAATAGAAAGGTGGTCAGGTAACAAGGACACATTTCTTAAACATGCCTTGACATGTTTTTATCAAGTTCATTCCAATTTAAAGCTTTGAACTACCTTTTGGTGGTCAATAGTATATTCAAGCACAGCTGGCATCGCTCAGTGGTTAAGTGTTGATCTGTGAACGAGGAGGTCATATTTCGATTCCTGGTCAGGGCACATGCCTGGGTTGCGGGCTCGATCCCCAGTGTGGGGCCTGCAGGAGGTAGCCAATCAATGATTTTCTCTCATCATTGATGTTCCTGTCTCTCTCTCCCTCTTTGTTCCTCTCTGAAATCAATAAAAATATATTTTAATAGTAATAATACTATATTCAAGTCAATGACAGTTTGTCTAAACTTTTAAATTCAACTGGCTATTCAATTTTAATTATCAAAGATGTTTGAGATGCTTTAAAATGACACATAATATACAGATACAAATTAGTGCATGTGACTTTATGAAAATTGGTTTAAAATGAATTATGAACTTGGCATACATTCTTAAAACTTTTAAATTGTTAAGGGAGATTGAGTTGAATTACACTGATGTCATATATAGGAGTCTGATGGTTACTGATGATCTAAATCAATCACTTTAATGACTTATTTACCACTTTGGAAAAAAAAAAGTCTTGTATCCAGAATATATAAAGAAGTCCTATAACTTAATCAGAGGACAAAAATCTAATTTAAAAGATGGGCAAACAATATGCAAAGATACTTCACCAGTGGGGCACAGACCCTCACCCCCCCAACATAGCAGGGGCTTGAACCCTCACCCCTTCTGAAGGAGGTCTCCTGCCCCCATGGCTGCTTCGCGCTTCCCACACCCAGCTCAGATCGGGACCCAGGCAACAGAAAGAGACTTGGCCCAGCTCACATCGAGATATAGGTGACAGACAGAGACTTGGCCCAGCTCAGATGGGGACCCAGGTAACAGACAAGAGACTTGGCCGACAGCAGTTGCCCTATATCTAAATTCAGCCTAGCATCTGGAATGCTCAGGGCCCACTCAAGAATGCAAATAATCCTTCCCACTAATATTTACAGGGTAAACTAAGATTGTTGGTAGAGTATTAAATTTGACAGTAAAATAGTAATCGAGTTTTCAGATTAATTTAAATAGGCTAATTGAAATAAGTGAATATTCAAGTAAAGTTAATTGTACTGGACAAAAAGCTGTTCTTAAAGTAATTACTAAAATTTCTATTGGTAGTTCATCTCATGGTAAAATTCCTGAATATGCAATGAACCTAAAGCAGTCATATGTGTGGGCAAAAAAAAAAAAAAAAAAAAAAAAAATTAAATTTAAAGTTATCAAGACTGCATTATAAAATTTACAAAAACCTCCATTAATAAAAAAAAAAGGGGGGTTGGTAGTAGGGCAATATCATGTAAGGAAAAATATCCTATAAGTAAAGTACATCTAGAAAATTTTTACTTTACCAAATTAAGTTTCATTTGCAATGCTAACAGCAAGACGGCCATTAAAAACACACATGGTGTCTAAATAAGACAAAGGAAAATTGTTTGAACAAAAATAAAAAGGATCCCAAATCAATTATATAGAAAAGATTCCTTTATTAACTTGTGGTCGAGAATACATTTGTATATTTTCAGAAAACAACCCCAAGACCAGATGGATTCCTGCAACAGAGAGGAATTGACAGGTGTGCTCCAACCACTAAGACAAGAGGAAAAAACAGTCCAGAGATGGAAGACGCTGACAACGCCTTGCCACGCGAGCAGTCAGCAGCTGTGCACAGCTGCAGGTTACCTAGGACCAAACCAGAGAGGGTCGGACCTGCATTGCCACCATGTGCCCACCATCCAGATATCACTGCTGACATGTACACATAAGGAACTGTTAGACATTGAAACGGGGACTCAGAACTGTTGGACATTGAAATTGGGACTCAAACATTTTTTTGTTTTATCTTGTTTTGTTATTATATGTTTATTTCTAGTCTGCAAAGGCAAAACTTTTTAAAGGAAAGAAATGGTGGGAAAAAGATACAGAGGCAAAGAAGCATTGAACAGACTGTCAAACTACATTGGGAAGACATGGGAGGTTGGGCAAGGGGGGCTGTAAGAGACCAACCGAAGGACTTGTACGCATGCATATAAGCACAACCCAATGGATACAAGACACTGGGGCAAGCGGGGGGGGGGGAGGGCGGGCAGGTGAAGGCATGTACTGGGGGGTAGGGGAGGTCGGGGGGAGATCAATGGGGGGAAAAAAGGAGACATATGTACTACTATTTGTAATACTTAAAACAAAACAAAAATGGTAAAAACAAAAAAAAAAAACAAAGATACTTCACCAAAGAAAATATTTAGATGACGAACACATAAAACGATGTTCAACATCATTAGTCAGTAGAGAAATGCAAATTGATACCACAATGAGATATTACTATATTCTCACTAGAATGGCTACTGTTAAAAAGATCATCCAGGCCAAGAGCCAATGAGAATATGAAACAGCTGGACCTCTCATACATTACCAGTGGGGATGAAAAAATGATGCAATCACTTTGCAAAAAGCTTGGCAATTTCTTATAAAGTTAAACATAGAACCCAACAATTCCATCCTTGGGTACTTACCCAAAAGAAATGAAAACATATGTTTACATAAAGACCTATACCTGAATATTCAAAGCAGCCCAACCCTGGAAACAATCTAAATGCCCCTCAACTGGTGGAATGGATTGCATTGTGGTATAGTCATACAATGGAAGACTATTCAGCATAAGGAATTATATATATATATATATATATATATAATTTAACAACATGGGTGAATCTCAAAATTATTATTCTAACTGCAAGAAGCCAAGCACAAAGGGCTACATATTGTATGATTCAATTTTTACAAAATTCTAGAAAAGGCAAGACTATGCTTACAGAAATAAGTGGTTGTTAGGGGCTGAGGGTGGAGATAGAAATTATCTGCAAAGAAAGAAGAGAGAACTTTTTGAGGTAAAAGAAATGTGGTAGATTATGATTATGATGATGGTTAAACATAATGGTATATATTTAGCAAAATTCATTGAATTGTACTCTTAAATTATGTGAATTTTATTGCATGTACATTATTTGATAGTACATGTAATTAAGAAAAAAGCCAAGGAATGGTAAAAACAAAATTCATATAGTGGTTACCTTTGGCTGAGTTGCAGGGAGATGGAATATGAAATATGCACATAAGAATACTGGTGATGGTCTTAATAGTTTTTTCTGTACATCAAGTTTAAATTTACAGTAGTAGAGGGAAATGAGTCAGTAGGGGGAGAAGAAATGTGCACACGTGCAGATTATCTTGGCGAATTAAGGAAGAGGCTAAAAATACGATGGCAAAGCTTTTGTCTGTTTTTAAATTTCAGAGATGCTCAAGCCTGTTATACCAATGAGAATGACTCTCTAGAAATGGGGGAGAATAATGATGAAAGAAAAAGTCCTTGGTATGACAAGAGGGGATGGCTTCTGGAGAGATTGGCCTTTGTCATGGGAAAGTTTCTTCCTTTATGGTAACAAGAAGGAATAAGGAGATGGGTACAGATTCATTTAGGCTTAGGAACGTAGTGGTGGGAAGATGAAGCAATTTCCTTCTGAGTCAAGACCATAAGTGTGAGTTAAGGCCATAAATAGAAGTGGGGAGGAATAGGCGATTTGAGGAGAGTGTTAGAAATGACCATTTGGAGAGTGCAGCACTGATCCCAACAGGAAGTGTATGCCTATTGCCTGTACACTACCTTCCACATCAGCTAAACTCGGTGCTTTGTTGGCTGAGGGTTACTTACTCTCGTGGCTGTGGTCTGGAGGGGAGAAGTGCTCACTATGAGTAAGAGTCAGCAGAGGAGACAGCTGTCTTCCTGGCAGTCTCCTCGTCCTAGATCTGCCGTCAAAAACATTGCTAGAGACCTGTTTACAGCATTTTGTAATCCGTAGAGGGTTTGCTTGCTAATCTAATGTTTCCAGCTAGGCCACTGCTAAACAGAACGTTTTCTCAGATTGTTTCAGTTTGGGGCATTTGTACATGGTATTTTTTAAAAAAAAAATTTTTTTAACAAAAGCTTCTTTTAAAAAACAGTTTTCTATTGATTTCAGAAAGAGGAAGGGAGAGGGAGAGAGAGATAGAAACTTCGATGACAGAGAAACATCCATCAGCTATCTCCTGCACACCCCCTACTGGGGGTGGAACCCATAACCCAAGCATGTGCCCTGACTGGGAATCAAACCAGTGACCTCTTGGTACATGGGTCGATGCTCAACTACTGAGCCACGCTGGCTGGGCTGTACATGCTGTTTTTGATATGCACTGAATTGATCAGTTGATTGCTCCTTCCATTGTACTCCCCCTCCCTGTGCTATACAATCATTTGGATTATATTACATGTGTATGTGCATATATACAGAGTGTCCCCAAAAATGTGTATATACACTTTAACAGCTAATAGTTCAATTGGCATTTCTTTCTTTTCAGATTTAACTCACTGGAATTAATAATTATTCAAAGTGTGTATACATTTTGGGACTATATATATATATGCATATATATAAAATATATATGTATACACACACACTATAATATATGATATACTATAATAGTATTTCCTACTTACAATATAATTTGTGCTTTACCTTTCTGTCTGAGATTGTAGGCATTCATAAATGCAGAATGAACTAATCAATCACTCAAATGTATTTATTGAATACTTATAGTGCTTGGGAGAGAGGCTTTAGCAAAAAGTGCAGACAGACACTGCTCTCAGGTCATCGACAATTTGGTTGGTAAGACATATATATATATATTAAGGAAACGGTGTGGTATAATATCAACATACAGAATTTGGAGTTGAATTGGAAGTCTATAACAACTAATTATATTTATGACCTTGGATAACTTGCTTTACTTTTCTGTGCCTCGGTTTCCTTATTTATTAAAAAATGGGGACTTGGATTATTATGAGAAATAAGTAATATAGGTATCATAGTACTTGAGCATAATTAGAGCTCAATAAAGTTGACCCTGCTGCATGAAAATACCTTGTTAGTGAAGTGCCACATTTGAAGTGCAGACAGTTGTTCTCTTATCTATAAATGGAGACCATAGCAGCACCTTCTTCTTAGGGTCATTATGGGAATTGTGCTATAGCAATACTACACTGATGACCTGTATTATTTCACTGGGTTTCCACAGTAACCCTGAGGTGGGAGGATTCTTATGCCCATTTCACAGATGGGCATAAGAACTAAAATAGAGAGAGATAAATTAATTTTTACCAAGTCACACAACTAGTACATGGTAGAATCAAGGTTTACAAACCCAGGCAGGTTTTTAACTAGATGTTAATAATAGCAGTGGTATTAGTAGTACCAGCAGTACCAGGGGTACCATTACTACTAATAATAGGTATAGGACTCACAAGTAAAGAGAGATCATTTTGGTGGGAGTGGGCACAACTTCTTGGCCAGAAGTAGGCCACTTTAACTCCTGCAAAAGGTCTGCCTTATAGAAGAGTAGTGTAAGATGAGGCCAAAAAAGATGGTTAGGGCTGATAGAGAGCTAAATACTGGAACAAGACAAGTTTGTTGTGAGCAAGGAGAGTTTTTGATCTGCTGTGACAGCCTGGAACTCGAGATGTACTAGTAGGTAGTAGTAGGATTTGTGTGCACAGAGGTGGTAAAAACTATAATGTCTTACATTCTTATAGAGCTTTTGAGTTTGCCTAGAGCTTTTACATCCAAGGTTTTTGCTGATGCTCACAATAACCTAGTCATTAGGGTAGACAGGTAACTCCCACTGATTATCACATGTGAGATGCCTACTCTCAAGTGGATACTTAATCAAAGTCACTTTCTTGTTTGTAGACAAGACAAGGGTCAAAGATGTCAAGTAACTTGCCCGAGTTCACAGAGCCAGTAAGTGTTGGAGCGAGGACTTGGACACGACTCCGTTGCTAGCAGCTTGTTCTGTTTTCCACACTCTACATCATCAGCCCAATAATTAGTTCTACACAATTCATCCAACAGACACGTGAGCCACCACTGTCCATCTCATATAGTATCAAGCTATAGGAATGAGGAGATAACCACATGTAATGCCACAAACCATTGGGGAAAATAAACTTTTTGTAAGAACCGAATTTGGCAAGTGCTGAGACAGTGATGGGAGCATCAGTGTTCCAGAGCAGGGGTTGGGGGAGTGGGAGTGGACAGGGCTTCACAGGGAAGGTGAAGTTTGAACTGAGGCACCGTCCAAAGCTCTCCCAGATGGTCTAGTCTTGACTTCACCTCCCAGGATGTCGAGTGTTGATGGACACGCTGGGAACAGGGCGCTTCTAAGGGGAGGAACAGCGTAAGCAAGAGAGAGAGGGAGCAGAGGGATGTGGCAGCCAGGGCGTTGCACCCCAGGATCTCCCTCTGAAAGGACCAGAGGTGAGGAGTGTGGGCGGGGACAGCCTCCAGCTGCTGCCCCTCCAGGGTCCACCTCAAAGGCCAAGTGGAGGAGACGCTTCCGCTTCCGGGGCTGCTCCTGGCCTTGTCAGGGCATGGAAAGAGCCACGTCATTCCTGCCTCCAGGGGAGGCTCGAACCAGCACCCTTCCCTGGGGAGCACAGCCTGACCGCACTCAGAGCAGCAGTCCAGCAGCCCAGCAATTCCTGCCTGAGCCTCCTGCCTCCCCCTCCTTTTGCAGGTGTCAGATCCACATCACGGTGCAAGGCTCTCTCCACCTCTCTCCGCCAACTCCCGCTACCCTCTCCTTGAGCTGACACAGTCAGACAGGGGGAGACACCAAGGGCAAAATATTTGGAAATACAGGACCGTTGTGCTGTAAGTGAGGAGAGGACCACGAAGAACGCCATCATGTTAGAAGGAAACTCAGCAGAAACCCTGTCACTGCAATGTGGAGAGAACAAATCTCAGGAGGATGGTCTCCAGTTGGATTCGGAAGAGGAAATAGGGGTAGTGAGAATCCTCAGGGCTACATGCCAGGCGTAAGAGTGCTCCAACAGTGCTGACTGGACGAATAAACAGAAACGGAGAACTATTAGGGCATTTAAGCCAGCAGCTGCAACAGAAAACCCCCAGGTTCTCAGTTGGTTTTATCCTGCGAAGGTTTGTTTTTTCACTCGCAGCAAGACCAGTGCTGGGCAGGAGACCTTGCTCTGCGGCTGTCCATGTAAAGCAGGCGTCGCTGTGGGTGCCGAGACAGGGAGGAGGGAGCATGGGGTTGGAGGAGTTTTAAAGGTCTGCCTTGGGAGTAGTCTGCATCACTTCTTCTCACACCCCATTTGCCAGAAACCCAGACACATGGCCTCAATCTAACAGGGAGGGAGGGGGGAGGAAAGATCTGTTCCTGGGTGAAACAAGGCTGGGTAAACCCACAGAGCATTATCTCTGCCACATGCAATATGCCATAGTGCTTGGCAACTAAGAACTTGCCACACACCTTCAAAAAGATGAGTGTATACATGAAGGGTTGGGGAAGGATGGGGACATTAAATTTAAAAAATGTTTTTAATCCTCACCCAAGGACATGCTTAGAGAAAGGAATGAAGAGAGAGAGAGGAACAATAATGTGAGAGAGAAACCAACTGAGCCACTCCGGCCAGGCAGAGACAGGGACAGAGAAGTTTAAACTCATCCAGTATTTTCGTAGAGTGAGCAGACAGTCCAAATGCAACAAGTGAGTGGAGGGGGTGTGTGGGGGAGACGGTGCAAGGAACTGGCGGTAACTCAGCTCTGCTTCCGGGAATCCTTCCGTGCTGCCCACATCCACCCTCTGACCCCAGGGTTGAAAATTGCTCTCTCAGCTCCCACACACCCTTTGCATTTGCCCACCCTGCTCCTGTATGGAAAACACTGGTCCCCCTCACTAGGCCACACGCTCTGTAAGGAGGGGGTGGTGTATGTATGCCTGCATCCCAGCCCCTTGCACAGTGCCTGGCACAAAGTCACTATCTGTTGTGTGAATGAAAAGCATTCTCTTCCACTTTGGAGACTCTGGGGTAGGGGACATGAGGTGGAGAAGGGGCATCCCTCCTCGTTTAATATTTTTTTAAATTGTGGTGGAATATACCACATATTAACCATTTTAACTATTTTTAAGTGTATAGTTCTGTGGCATTAAGTACATTCACATTGTTGTGCATCTATCACCACCATCCACCTCCAGAACTCTTTTTATCTTGCAAGACTAAAACTCAATGCTCATGAAACAACTCCCCATTACCCCCTCCGCCTTGCCCCTGGCAACCCCCATTCTATTTTCTGTCTCTATGAGTTTGACTGCCCTAAGGGCCTCCCATAAGCAGAATCATATAGTATTTGTCTTTTTGTGACTGACTTATTTCACTTGGAGTAATGTCCTCAAGGTCCACCGACGTTGTAGCATATGCTAGAATTTCCTTCCTTTTTAAGGCTGAGTAATATTCCACTGCATGTATAGATCACATTTTGTTTATTCATTCATCTGTAGATAGACACTCTGAGTGTGTTCAGACACTTGGGTTGCTTCCACCTTTTGACTATTGTGAATAATCTGCTTCGAACATGGGTGTATGAATATCTCTTCACAATTCTATTTTCAATTATTTGGGGTACATCTATGCTTTTTTAAAGGTGCTTAGGGTGATTTGTTGCACAGCTAGGGTTGAAAACCTTCTTTCATACAAAAGAGAAGAAGAGAGTTGAAGGGAATGATGTAGGAGTTGGGGGAACGAGTGACAGTGCATGGGGCAGGAGACGGGTGCGGGCGAGATGCTGGTTACTGAGAGGAGTTTATTATGTCCAGAAACCAAGGAGATGTGACAAGGAGAAAAGTCAAAGGATTCTGAAAAAGAGAGATGTCAGATGACCTAATTCCTTAAGTAAAGGTGATGTCACTGCTGACCAGTGCAGGAACTGGGGTGAAAGTGAGGTTGGAATTGAGGAGAGGGTTGATTCATAGTAGTGGCGAGAGGAATGCACCTGAGAGATGATGGGAAGATAAATGACCAAAGGACAAAGAAAGGACCCAGTGGAATATGTGTGAGGAGAGAGGGTCAAAGTGGAAGGAAATTCCTTTTTATTAAAATCAAACTCATAGGAAGGCAGAGAGTGAAGAGAGTTTGTGGCAAGTGTGCTGAGAAATGGATAAGAAATCATGAGAAGGCTAGCGGGATGTTTGCGAGGGCCCAACTGGACAAGTGGCAGGTCAGGTCACATGATGGGCTTCGGGGCTTCAGGGCCAGGTGGAGAAAATGGATCATGGAAATGATCCAGGTTTGGAAATGGGCCAGGGGATGTGGCAGAAGGTCAAGGGAAAGGAGGGAGGCCAAATGCCGAAGTGCTGAGCACTGCATACCTAAACAAACCCACGGCCTCACAGAGCTTTACTGGTTCAAATAAGGAGTGTTGCTGTCGAAGACTTACACACTATTATCTTATCCCTTCCAATCAATCGCAATGTTCCTCTGAGCCTGCCCTTGCCAAGAGCCCTCTATGTCTCTAGACTGTCTTCCTAGCCAGGGAAATATGACCTTCTAGATCAAGGTCATCCTGGCTGCATTCAGGAATCAGAATTCTCCCTGGGTGCCTGCCTCATTGCTCAGTGGCTGCAGCCTGCAGCCAGTCCAGGGCTATCAGTAACAGATGGCTAAGACCTCAGGGACCCCCTCAGTGAGTCAAGGCAGTGACTTTGCACTTCTAGAAATCCTTGCCCTTTCTACTCTACAATGGCAGCTGTGGGCTGCGGTGACAAAGTCCCCAGTGATCTCATTTTGAGCTCCTCTTTGTAAATAGAAAATAATCAGAAGTTTTCTAAGCAATTGTACTGGAAAATCCATTCCCGCCTCCTCCCTGCTCCTCTTCCCTTCCTCCTTGATGACCCACTCTGTCTTTTTGATCTGGAACTTCCTTTATCTGGTATCTTATGGCAAATATGAAGCTCTTCTCCAACTTCCCCATGATGCCCCATTTACCCGGAGCCTCTGTTGGCATTGCCCCACCTCTTTCCCCTGCTCTGCGGGTCTCAGCTCCCTCCCTGTGTAATTGCTCAGACGACCTCCTGCCTGCTCTGAGAAATCTGTCAGCTGCTGCCTGTTGCTTGCTGTCTGTTACCTTTTACTTGCTCCACTGGGTTTCTGGCTGCCCTGTGGACATTGCTGCTGTTCTAGGGCTAGATATAGATCTGTTTGTTTTTCGAAGTAGCCTCTTACACTAGCATTTTGCTGTCCATGTTTTATTGCTTTTCTCTCTGTGTTTTTCCTCCCTGTCTACTCCCAGTTGAGAACGGGAGTTATCAAAAGTGCTCCAGAAGGCAGGCAGCCTCGGGGAACCACTATCTTACCAGAGTCCTTGGAAGCGTTCAAAGTGACAGTGTCCTTCAATTGCAAATGTGCAGGCAGCCTGGCAACTGGCCAGCTGACTCTGGGACAACCCAATCCTGAGAAGATACGGAGAAAATGAGCTCCGTTTAACAGATAAAATAGCCAGACACAGTTAACTATAAAATCTGTGGGGCGGGGACAAGAAAAAAATGAAACAGGAGGTGTCCTCTTGTTCTTTGTTTTGCATGTGGTTTCTGACGATGGGGAGTGAGGCCACTCCAGGGCTCTTCTTAGAAATTGCCCGTGACCCTCGGTGCTCCATTTCCAGCCCACCTCCACTTCATTCCAGCCCAGCAGAGCTGCTGACCTTTGACCCTTCTGTTTGCTTCTAGGAATTGCTGTTGGGCCTGGATTTTCTGTGTTTGCACTGTCAGCACTCCCTGGGGATTTAGGCTGTTTCGATTCTTGTCTGCACCAGGTACAACGCCCCACAACTAGTTTTGGTCCCATTTTGAGCTCATTCTAGGGGCCACCCTCAGGCTCTCCCTAGGCCCAGCCTTCAGAAGCTGTAGGGTTTGGGAGATGGGGGTGGGTGGGCCATGGTGCAACACAGTTCACAGGGAGTATTGGAAGGATGCTTGTCCTTGGGTGGCAGAAATGAGAGAAGAAAGAATATAAAAGAAAGAAGTGGGAAGAAATTTAGAGTAAGTTCTTTGCACCCGGCCGACATTGCTCAGTGGTTGAGCATGGACCTATGAACCAGGAGGTCACAGTTCACGCAGGAGGTAGCCAATTGATGATTCTCTCTCATCACTGATGTTTCTATCCCTCTCTCCCTCTCCCTTCCTCTCTGAAGTAAATAAAAATATGTTTAAAAAAATTTTTTTAAATAAAGGTGAAAAAATTAGAGTATCAGTCAAGTAGTTAAGAATATCATGGGGGTGGGATGGGGAGAATATCATGAATCCAAAATTTGTAAAAGTCCTAAGAAATAGGAACAAATATTGACTCAAATATTAGAGTTGAACATGAGAACCTGTGTAAGAATCAGATCTGTGGCAAAACGTAATAATAATCCAGATCAATTCACAATTGGCTTAAACTATTTAAGGTAAATACCCCTTCATGATCAAAAGAGTGAGGCTGTCTGGTCTTACTCTTTCTTTTTTTGAAATAATTTTTATTTTATTTTTTTGATCACCATTTATCCCCTCCATGCCTTCTTCCACCTCCCCCCACCCCTGCACCTGACCAGCACTACACTGTTGTTCATGTCCATGAGTTCTCTCTCCCTCTTTTTCCCCTCAATCCCTCCACCCCTGGCCTTACTCTTTCATTCCTTCACAGACCTATTTTACAGATATTTTTGAGCACCAGCCAAGCGCCTGCCTCGTTCTAGATGCTGTGGGAACTATAAAGAAGAAGAACACTTCGTGCATGCCCTCAAGATAGCCAGACCCATGAAACTTAAGTTAGGAGAATGAAACAAAGGGTACTGCAAGAGAACTGTATTAATATTGGTTCAAAAGGTACCATGTGTCTTCATGGGGAAGCACCTGGGGACTGGTGGGGATCACAAGGGTTCATGGAGAAGATGAGCCTGGAAGAGACCTGATGCATAGGTAAGACTGAAAGGGAAACAAGGAATCCTCATGCTTAGCAAAGATTTACTGAGTTCTCGTTACACAAACTTTAGAAGAGCTGTCTCAAGTTAAAATCAACAAAAGATACCTTTGCTGGTTTCCAAAACCTTGGCAAACATCTGGTTTCTGGCTGTTGGGGTAAGTGCTCAGGTGTCCCGAGTTTCAGATGTTTTATCACATTACACATCAGGAAGACATGTTCTTTGACCTGGAGAGCAAGGATAGAAGTTCCTGATGCATTCAGCGCCAATAATAGAATGCTTGGTTAACAGCGGGTTAATCAGTAAAGATGTTTAATTATCTCACTAAACAAGAAGCCCACAGTTGCTGTAGCTGCCCACCTATATCATGAATAGCTGCCCAAGCTATTTCTTTCATTGCTGCCTTCAATGGAAGATTTTCCCGTGCCTTTAGCCTTATGTCTCTCTACAACTCCCCGAAACCACCACCATTGGCACAAGAATGGCAGCTACAGCTCCACAGAACTGCAGCCCAAGCCTTCAGAAGGGGCCAGGGGCCACCAGCGTCCTCCTCCCATGGCTGTCTTCCCACCCAGGAGGAAAGTCTTTGATGGGGTTCTCCAGCAGATTTCCCCTAAAACCTCACGAGCCAGAACTGAATCAGATGCCTATGTCTAGCCAATTACTGGCAAAGCCACTTATGATTCATTCCCTTGGACTGGGGTAGACGCCCAGCTTTCATGAGATCAAGGGATTTCTACTCACCTTCTGAATAAAACCAGAGTTCTCTTTGGCAGAAAAGACAGAGGGCATGATGGGTGAACACACACTGAACAAAGTCTGCCACCTTCACCAGAGCTAAGGGTCCCTGCCAGTGCGGCTCCTTTAAAGGCTGCCGCCTGTGTCTTCCTGTGCTGCAGCAGCCCCTGACCCTGGCCTTCATTTACAACTCTTCCCTTTCCCCACTTCTTAAAAAGTATTGTTCCTGCATAATGGATCTGATTTATGCAGGAGAGGTAACTGAAAACTCCGATCAGCCAACCCTTATGCAGAGAAAAAGCCTTGGCCATACCCCATAAAATTGGTGAATGAATGTGCTTTTGTATGTTTTTAAGTTTAAAAACTGTTAAAGTTAGGAGTCATTTTTACAACTCCCCTCCTTTACTAAACTGGCTAAAAATGAACCAACCAATCTCTAGATAACTGCTTTTAGATAACAGGGCTCCTTATATTATAAACTTTAGGGTTTTTCTGTTTGTGTGTGTGTTTGTGTTTAGGGGCTTTTTTGCCCTAAATTCCCTCCTTCAGAAATTTTCAACCTTTTTTATCTCATGGCACAACAAAAAATATTTTTTTTGCTGATCTGACAAAACAAATAGGTATCATTTTTATTCCTCCACACTAGAAGGCTATTGTGCTAGCTGTTGCCTTTTTTTTTTTCCTTTTTTTTTTTTTTTACTTTGACAATCTAAGGGAAAAGAGGTCAGTGCCCCTGACTAAAAATAGTCAGATATTACATGTTTTAAAAATTCTTGTGGTGCATTGCGTGAAAACCACTGTCCTACTGGATTGAAATCTAGTGGATGGAGCTCATGCCTTAAACAAGCCTGTGCCCAGAATGCTAGAACTGTGCATTGCATACAGTAGCTACTAGTCACACATAAAGCTACTGAGCATTTGAAATGTGGCTAATGAGACTGAGGAACTGAATTAATTGTATGAAGTTTTAATTAATTTAAAATTTTAAATCTGATTCAGTTATTGGAAAACTTTTAAGTATGCTTGAAACAATTCAGGTATGGCAATCTACTTTCCCCCTGTAAATTTTATTGTGGGGAAGCATGGGACTTGGTTGGAAGGTCTGTAAGGAGGAATCTCTGAAAGGTCGGAGGCCTCTGGGGGACCTTGCTGAAGGCAGCAGCCCCTGCTTGACTTTTCCAAATAAGTCTGCGCCACCCCCCACCCCACCCCCTGGGTGTTTTACTAGAATCTTTATGTTTAGATTTTGAAACATCCTTGTTTGAAAGAAACTACAGATGCAGATGCTTTCTCAAGGATGCTTATCCTGTTGATAGTATCTAATAGTTAATTTTAGTTCAAGCTGTAGCTGTTGTGACAATAAAAGCTGAAGGAGGCAGGTGAACAGGGCTTTTTGCTCCTAAAGCAAAACAACCCCCTTAGCCTCTCTTTCACAGAAATGTGTGTCAGAGTAATCTGTTCATCCGTTGCTCAGGGTCTGCGGGTCAGCCCCAGCATTTTATGAAATCTAGATATAGACTGACTATTTCTGATGAAATCTTAGCATCTGAGTTTAGGTGTGCCATAGTGTAAAAGACAGGATTTTGAAGACTTAGCATGGAAAAAGAGTGTAAACAAAAAAATCTCAAATAAGTTTTTATATTGCTTACATAATGCAAAGGTAATATTTGGAACATATTGGGTTAAATGAAATATGTTAAAAGTAATCTCACCTGTTTCTTTATACTCTTTCAAAGTCACTGCTAGAAAAATCTTAAATTACCCGCGTGGTTTGCGTTGCGTTTCTCTTGGACAGTGCTGAACTAGTAAATAGTGAGCACTCAAATGCTCACTGACTGAATGAATGCATGAGCTCCGTGACTTGACCACAGTCACTAAGAAAAGCTGAGTCTCGGGTGCCTTTGATCCCCGCTCCCTCTTTCTTTCCACCATGCCTTGTAATCTCCTCTGTGCCACACTGTGCCTCCTGGTCACGTTCTCATGTCCACCTGCAGGACAGAGACTTTCCCCCTGGAGGTGAGCTTTGCAACCTGAGGGGAGGTTCTATAAAGGCAGAGGCTAAGAGAAAACGGAGCCCTTTCTGGAGGCGAGAAGGAAGTGATTTAGGATGCCAAATCTCAGAGGGCACTTGTGTTTCATATTTTACCGTTTCTGGGTGTCTTTCCCGGGCTCTCTAGTCATTTCATTGTACGTGCTCATTCTGAAAGTTTTTTCAGTAAAAGGGTGGTTTTACACTTCTGGGCAGATTTCTTGCTATTCCCAAGGCTCTGGTGACACAAAACAGACAGGAGTAACGTAGGCTGTGTGCGCACACTGGAGGAAAGGCAAGAAATGGGCCACCCACGCTGCTTGCTGCTCGCTGCTCGCTGGAGAGGCTTGGCACTCTCGTGGCTCAGAGAGCAATGCCTTTGTTAGACCCAGACCCAGAAGGCTTGCTGGAACTGCACTGAGACCATTCTCCAGGCTGTAATCATGACAGAGCTGAGCCTCTCCCGGAAAACACGCACAAACATCTGGGCCTGCGAATCACACGCTGCAGTGAAAGCACAGCCATTCCATATTTGCCATTTTACGTCCCCCTGTTCACCCTGGAAGTGTCTTCATTTATGAAGGATTTCATTCAATAGACATTCATTCAACAAATACTTATTGAATACCGTATTGCTGTGTGCCAAGCAATGGGAGTGCCCGAGATAACACATACTGATTTACTGGTCTGAATCAAACATAAATTACTTCTGTAGCTGAACTACAAGTACAATATGTCTAAATGTACCTGAACTACCAGAGGCGAAGAGCAGCACAGATAATAACTTTTAAGAGTATAAGCCAAAGCTGCACCTTTACAAAAACAGTATACTCGCCATCCTGGTTCAAAACTAGGGTTTCTCTGAACCAATTGTTTCATCTCTGCCAGTGGTATTAAAAATTTTGGTGTAACTCCAGGAATCGATTTTAAGGAAATAATCAGATAAATGGTCAAAGCATTATACATATGGGTGGTCACTGCAGTGTTAGAGAGCAAAACCATGGAAACCCTCTAAATGTTGAATAAGAGAGGTTTGAAAAAATTGGGGTCAGTCTACTAGTATATGATGGCAAATCATTATAAATCAAGTTCTAAAGAATATATAGTGATGTGAGGAAATGTTTTGCTTATATATTAAGATTTAAAACATACATAGTATATGTTATCAATTTGGGGGAATAGCAGAGAAAATAAGACTAGACAGCTATATAATCAATTAACAATGTATCTCCAGGGTGAAATTGTGCATGCTTTTAAAGTTTTTCTTCCTTACACTGTATATTTTTTAAATGTTCTGCATAATTGATTACTATTTTTGTAATAAGAATATTTTTCTTTTATAATTGTGATTTTATTGATTGTTTTGAGGATAAGTACACAGACATTCAATTTCTACACAATTCTTAACGTACAAACCAAAAACCTAAAGAGTCGTGTAGTTGTGATTCCTTTCTAAACAGTTATTCCAGTGACTTTCCAGCTTAAAATCGGAAGGCTAATATTCCTTCATAGATATCAGGTACCAATATCTTCAAATGTTGATCTGCTGTTATGTTGATCTGCTGTTATATCAAAGTCCCACTAATTCACAATTTAATATCATACGCACTACATAATCTCATTTTCAGTTTTTCACAGCACATTCACAAAGTTACTAGGAAAACTGGGCTGCCGCACAAAGATGCGACAGAGTGCACAAAACTCTGACAGCGAGAGCCAATATCAAGAAAACAATTCTACCAAAAATATGAGACTGGCAGTAACTGAAAATGTCCAGGACACAGTGAATGCACGGCTGACTCCACATTGCCATTTAGTATGCTTTGCATTATAGGATATAAATACTACCCCCATCTATGGAATGTTAAGCTGCCACTAAATACAATATTCAATATGTCGTTATTTTCTGGTTGTACCAAAAAATAAACAACCAGCAAATTATCTTACTTTAAAAAAAAAAAAAAAGCGTTTGCATTTTAAAAATAGGGTGGGGTACAATGCTACCCCTCTTAACAATATTTATAGAGAGAGCTATTAAAAACCTTGCATTTACGAAACAGTTGATAAAAAATATCCCTTTGGATTGTGCAAGAAGGAAGAAGGAACCCCTGATAAGACATGGTATATGATATTAATCAGACTTGGCTTCTTGCTCTCCTGCTTCATTTGAATCTGGACTCTCCTTGCTTTTAGTTTCTCCATTTTTTGCAGGTAGATAGATATCTCCTCATTAGTTTCCTGGTTAGCCACTTCTACCTGTTTTCCCTTTGCTTCCCACCCCAACCACCCCCACTTTTTTTTTTTTTTTTGCACTTTTTTTTGTCTGCAGATTTATCCTTTCCTGCTGCCTTTTTTGGCTTCATTTCCACTTTTGCAGGAGAAGGTTTAGCTGACAACCTTGCAGATTTCCTCTTGAGCTTCTCCTTCAACACCCCCTTGGCGGAGCTAGCCTTCCTCTTGGGCATTCTGAGCTGCTGGGGCCCGCGACGGGGCAGTGGGAAAACCCAATAATAAAATTTTAAAAGAGATCTGGTGCAGTGACATTACTCTCCTCCATGGAATTATAAACATTTTTTAAAACGAGTCACCCCCTAACATCTCTTCATTTCTTTAAATACTCACTCTGGGTCTTCACACCTAACTTTATTTAAAACTTTTGAACCAATTTGTAACATTGTGATAAATTATGTTTATGGCACATTGCAATTAAATCCATAAACTCACTTCCTGATATCACATGAGGTAATACTACTTACCTCCCCAGGCTACTGGGAAGACTGCATGATACAAAGAAGGCAGGTGCTTGGCCCATAATAAGCGTCTCTACTTGATTCCCTCCCCCTCTACCTAGATTTATTCCCCTCACCACTCTCGGCTTTGCATATTGGTAATAAGTAATTAGTAATTATAATAAGTAATTCATTTCTTCTTTTTATAAGTAATTTATTTCTTCTTTTATTGGGGTAAAATATACATAGCATAAAATAACCACTTTAACCATTTTTAAGTATACGGTTCTTGGTATTTAGTGCTTTCGCATCATTGGGCAACAATCACCATCATTTATCTCCAGGACTTTTCATATTCCCAACTGTAACTCTGTACCCCTTAAACACAAACTCCACATTCCTTTCTCTTCCCAGTCCCTGGCAACCCCCATTCTCCTCTCTGCCTCAATGAATTTGATTACTCTAGGCACCTCATATAAGCAGAATCAGGCAATATTTGTCCTGTAACTGGCTTATTTCACTTAGTGTAATGTCTTCGAAGTCCATCCATGTTGTAGCACGTGTCAGACTTTCTTTCCTTTTTAAGTCTCATATTCCATTGTATGTGCCTAACACCTTTCGTTTATTTATCTGTTAGTGGACACTTGGGTTACTTCTACCTTTTGACTATGGTGAATAATACTGTTATGAGTGTGGGTGTACAAATGTCTGCTTGAGCAATTATTTTCTTTGAAGTAGAGATGGCTGGATCATATGGTAGTTCTATTTTTAACTGTGCAAGGGTCTTCCAAACTGTTTTTTGTTAGTGGCTCCACCAATTTACATTTTACTGTGTTGTTTTGTATTCACTTGTTTTCTCCTTAATTAAGGTATCATCTTGAGATCCAGAGCATCCACTTCTGAATTCCTCAGAGCAACTAGAAAATTGCCTCAAGCATTGTAGCTGCTCCATAAACACTTGATGAATAAAAGTTTATTTTTTTCCCTAGTTTTTAGAAGCTCATTTCCAATCTTGGTGTGTTCCTTCTTCTCTTCCCTGTTCTTCCCTCAGCTCTCAGAGACTGTGGTTTAGTGGACCTCTGCTAATCATTTCCTTATCTTTAATCATTTGTAACCTTTGGTCAGGCAGTTCCTTCTTTCCGTGCCATGCAGCTGTCAAGAGCGTGCCACTGGAGTCAGAAAGACTGGCCTCAAGTCCTGGCTCTACCACTTACAATTTATATGATCCTGGACAAGATTCTAACCTCTTCTTTCAAATGTTATTGCTGCATAACAGGACACTTCAAAACTTAGTTGCTTAAAATAATAACCATTTTATTATTCCTTACTATTCTGTGAGTCTACTGAGTCAATTCTTTCCCCTATGTGGTATTTTCTGGGGACACTCACAGGGCTGCATTCATCAGTGAGCTTGGCTAGGGTTCAAATGACTATGAGGGCATCAGTCCCATGGCTGGTACTTCAGTAGGGGTAGCTAGCATCACCAGGGGACAGCTGGGTCTTTCCCTCTTTCTTCTTAGTCTTTCATAAAAACTGGCCCCTTTTTCTGTGAGGACTCTGTCTCTCTCAACAGGTTACTGAGATATTTCCAGAACCCACCTGACACCATTCATAGTTATTACAATATTATTGATTATACTAGAGGCCCGGTGTACGAAATTCATGCATGGGGGTGGGGTGTGTGTGTGTGTTCCTCAGCCCAGCCTGCACCCTCTCCAATCTGGGACCCCTCGAGGCCCAGTGGGATCGGGCCTAAACAGGCAGTCAGACATCCCTCTCACAATCCAGGACTGCTGGCTCCCAACTGCTCACCTTCCTGCCTGCCTGATTGCCCCCTAACCACTCCCCTGCCAGCCTGATTGATGCCTAACTACTCCCCTGCCCATCCATTTGCCCCTAATTGCCCTCCCCTGCTGGCCTGGTCACCCCTAACTGCCCTCCCCTGCTGACCTGGTTGCCCCTAACTACCCTCCCCTGCAAGCCTAGTCACCCACAACTGCCCTCCCCTGCCAGCCATCTTGTGGTGGCCATCTTATATCCACATGGGGGCAGCCATCTTGTGTGTTGGAGTGACAGTCAATTTGCATATTACTCTTTTATTAGATAGGATTCTGTATTCAGTGCCTTACATCCCTGTGACTATTTTGTAACTACCCATTTGTACTTCTGAATCTTTTGCCTTTCTCAGCTAGCACCCACACTTCTCCCATCTGACACCCTCAGTTTTTTCTCCAGGTCTATGATTCTTTCTGTTTTGTTCGTTTGCCTTGTTGTTTAGATTCCACATATGAGTGAAATCATATGGTATTTGTCTTTCTATGTCTTATTTCACTTAGCAGAATACCCTCTAGGTTCATCCACGTTGTTGTAAATGGTAAGATTTCATTCTTTTATATGGCCACGTAACATTCCATTGTATATATGTACCACCACGTTTTTATATACTTGTCTATTGATGGACACTTGGGTTGCTTCCATATCTTGGCTATAGTAAATAACACTGCAATAAACATAGGAGTGCATATATCTTTTTGAATTAGTTTTCTTTCAGAAGTGGAATTGCTGGCTCATAAGGTAGTTCTATTTTTATTTATTTATTTTTTAGGAACCTTCACTCTGTGTTCTATAGTGGCTGCACCAATTTGCAACCTCACCAAAAGCGCATGAGGGCCCCTTTGCTCCACATCCTCACTGAAACTCATTTGTTGATTTATTGATAATAGCCATCCTGACTGGTGTGTGGTGATATCTCATTGTGCTTTTAATTTGCATTTCTCTCATGATTAGTGACATTGAGCATCTTTTCAGATGCCCATTGGCTATCTGTGTATCATCTTTGGAGAAGTATCTGTTCAGATCCTCTACTTTTTAATTAATTGCTTGGGGGAGTGTTGTTGAGTAGGTTCAGTTCTTTATAAATTTTTGGATATTAACACCTCATCAGGGATATCATTGGCAAATATCTTCCACATTCAGTAGGTTGTTGTTTCTTCTTGTTGATGGTTTCTTTTGCTGTGAAAAACTTGTTAGTTAGATGTAGTCGCATTTGTTTATTTTTTTCTTTTGTTTCTCTTGCCCAAGGAACTATATCAGAAAAAAAATATTACTAAGAGAAATGTCAGACAGTTTACTGCCTATCTTTTCATCTAGAAGTTTTATGGTTTAGGGTCTTATATTTGTCTCTAATCCATTTTGAGTTTATCTTATATATGGTATAAGAAGGTGATCTAGTGTTTTGTTTTTTATGTATCTACCCAATTTTCTCAACACTATTTATTGAGTAGACTGTCTTTACCCCATTGTTTTTGCTTTCTTTGTCACAAATTAGTTGATCATATAGGCATGGGTTTATTCTTGGGCTCTCTATTCTGTACTATTGATTTCTGAGTCTTCTTTTTGTCAGAACCTTGCTGTTTCAATTGTTATAGCCCTGTAGTATAGTTTGGTATCAGGTAGCATGATGCTTCTAACTTTGTTCTTTTTTCTCAAGATTGCTATGTCTATTCGGGATCTTTTGTGAGTCTGAATTTTAGGGCTATTTGTTCTATTTGTTCTAGAAATGCCATTAGTATTTTGGTAGGGATTGCATTAAAACCACAGATTGCTTTGGGTAGGGACATTTGAATGGTTTTAATTCTTCCTATTCATGAGCATGCTATATGCTTCTACCTATATGCACCTTTTTCAACTTCTTTCTTCAATGTCTTATAATTTTTTTAGTACAGGTCTTTTCCCTTCTTGGTAAATTCATTCCTAGGTATTTTTTATGCAATTCTAAACTGGAATGTTCTCATGTTCAACTCTAATTTTTCTTTCTGATCGTTCATTATCTATACTAATAAAAGAGTAATATGCTAATTAGACTGGGAGACCTTCCCGACATCCTTCCGGACAAAACCAGGGGCTTGGCCAGTCTGCAAACCACCCCCAAACGGCCCTCAGTCCCTTGCCCAGGCTAGCCAACCCCCGCCCCCGGACAGCGGGGACCCTAACCTTGATGAGGATATGGTCAGCCTGCAAACGGCCCTCAGCCCCTCGCCCAGGCTGGCCATGCACCCCATAGGGACCCTCACCCCAATGGAGGCATGGCCCTTGCCCAGGTCGGCCACGCCCCCCAATGGGGACCCTCAGTATAATGCTGGCCTGGTAAAATGGACTTGGGAGTTTTCCCTCCTCCTGAATTTCTTGGAATAGTTTGAGGAGGATAGATGTTAATTCTTCTTTGAATATTTGGTAAAATTCACCTGTGACGCTATTTGGTGCCAGACTTACGTTTGTTGGGAGTTTTTTGATCACTGATTAGATTCATTGGTAGTAATCAGTCTGTTCAGGGTTTCTGTTTCTTCTTGATTCATTCCAATCTATTCTATTGTTGAAGGCAGCCACAGGTCAGTTGAGACTTAACAGGAAGGGAAATAGACTTAACACTTGGTGGGAGGAAGGGCATGTGCACTCTGGAGTGGGAAGAATTGGTGGCCATCTTTGCAGGCAATCCATCATCTCTAAGCCTCTGTTTCCCCATTTGTAAAATGGGAGTAATAACAGTGGTTATCTTTATAAGATTAGAGTGAAGATTCAATGTGATAATGCATGAAAGATGTGCATTAATTATGATTGCAATCATTATTATTATTGCTATTTTATTCCAATCAGGGTGAAAGTTGTTCAGGTTCCTTCTATAATTCACTTCTCTTCTCTTTCTTTATTCCATAAAATCAGTAACATGCTAATCATCACCCAAGGAGTACTGGAATCAACACAAAAATCCCTATTCTCCCTGGCACAAGCCAGGGCTGGCCTCCCCGGGGAATCCTCAGGGCTTTCCAGTCTACATGCCTGCTTTCTGCTTCCCTCTTGAGGTGTGGCTCTTGGAGTGAAAGGTCATCACTGTCTCTGGAGTTCACCTTCAAAATGCCAAGAGCTTTCTGATATGTGTTTTTTGTGAAATCAGTATTGTGCTTCTGGAAAATTTTAATGCCTTCTCTCTTTGACATTTCATTACATACTTTCATGAAAGAAAAATAAAAAGCATAGGAGAGCACAAAATGCACTATTTCTTAACTCTGATATTCAAAGAAAATGTCATTTCTGTGCTGTTCTGTCTTCCTCACCAAGTCGTAATCATTGGTGAGTGGAAGAAAAAGTCTGCTCAAGAGTCAATCTGATTTAAAGAGTAGTTTAATCTGATCATTTAAACAGTTCCTTTTAGAGGGCATCATGTCTCAGGTAAAATGCTCTGTCTCTTAGACAGTCTTTCCTCCTCCTGGTTTCCTCACTAAAATGGTCTCTGGATGTAAAGGGTTGTGGGGTGCTGCGGCTATCGATGCTTCCTGGACTAATGGAAGAGCTAGAGTCCTTGGGGCCATGTCCTATCACTCCTTTGATCTCCAGGGTAGTGCCCTACTCCACCTGCTTGCTGCTTGTCCTATAGACATTGGCAGCTGATGTCTGAGGCTGGTAACTAGTCATTTTATCACTCTGGTGGTAGCACTCCTGGTGGTGCTGCCGGTCTGACTCCATGTCAGCTGAGTTCTGGTGGGTGCTGTGGCCACTCTGAGGCCTGGCCATGGCTCCCAGGCTATGCTAGCTGAGGCAACCAGCTCTGCAGCCCTCTCTCCAGAACTTCACCCAAATACAGCAACCTCTCTGGCATTCTGCACAGCTCAGTCCTCAGCCCCTTCTGGATCCTGCCTCGCTCTGGTTGACCACACTGCCAGCACCATTGCATCATCCTTTAGAAGTTTGCTCTCACAAATAATGCCTTGTGGGGCAGGGGATGCTTTCCAGGAATAGATACACAGGAGTGGAATTGTGGGATTATAGGTTATATTTTAGGATAGTCCCTTATTTACCTCCAAAGTCACTATTACCAATTTACACTTTATTTTTGCATAGCCAGGTTAATTCTAAAGATTATCAAATTTTATCAAGTTGGCCAATCTGATGGCTGTGAAACAGATATTTTAGTATTGCTAAGCATTTTTCTTGCTTATTGACCATATCTATTCTGTGAATTTCCTGTTCATATCTTTGACTTCTTTTTCATCACTTTTTTCTTTTTTCTTTTTTCTTATGGATTTATATATCTAAATATCTAGTCAGCTTGGGCTGTCATAACAAAATACCTTCTATTGGATGGTTTACACAAGAGAAATCTATTTTCTCCCAGTTCTGGAGTCAGGCAAGACCAAGATCCAGGTGCCCACCAGATGGGTGTCTGGTGAGAACTCTTCCCTGGAGTTGCAGACAGAGTCTTGCTGTGTCTTCACATGGCCTTTCCTTGATGTGTCCATGTGGAGAGTGAAAGACCTCCCTCTTATTCTCCTTATGAGGCCACCAATCCTATCCAACTATGATCATTTAACCTAACTACCTCCTCAAAGCTTTCTCTTCAAATAGCATCACCTTGGAGGTTAGAGCTTTAGCGTAGCAATTTTGGTGGAGACACAATTCAGTCCATAGCACCAGGATACTATTCTTTTGCATGTTGTTTAAGTTTGCATACGTGTTTTTGTGTGTATATATACATATACATATATTGCATTTTTTCCTAAACCATAAATTGCCTTTTAATTTTGTTAATCATATCTTTGGTCATAGAGAAATTTTCAGTTTAGTCAAATTTACTCATCTTTTCTTCTATGGCTTTTTATTTTTATGATTTATTTAAGAAGGCCTCTATACCCCAGAGGTCACAACCATGCTATTTGTTCTTTCAGATTTTAGTAGAAAAACTTGCTTATAAGCCTTTTGACTCTGATGCCCTTTCAGGGGCAGAAAGGAGGTACATTTTAAATTATTAGTTCAATTTCTTTAATGGTTGTTGAACAAATTTTGTGGGTTTTTTTATATTTTCCTTGAAAATCATTAATTTCATCTGGGTCTCAAATTCATTGGTGTAAAGTTGTTCATACCATTCTCTTTTAAATGTGTTCTTTACATATGTACATCTGTCCCTTTTCATGTCTGATATTGCCTGGCATTTTCTCTTTTTTATCAGTTGTTCTAGCCAAATATTTTTTACCTTACAAAAGTGAACCTGTAGCCCTGGCCTGTGTTAGAGCATCAGCCTGTGCACCAAGGAGTCTTGGGTTTGATTCCGGTCTAGAGCATATACCTGAATTGCAGGTTCGCTCCCCAGCCCCAGTTGGGGCTCCTGTGGGAGGCAGCCAGTAGCAACCAGTTGATGGATGTGTCTCTCTCGCGTGGATATTTCTGTCTCTCTGCACCTCCCTCCCTCCCTTCTACTCTCTCTGAAAAGCAATGGAAAAAAATATCCTCAGGTGAGGATTAACAACAACAATAAAAAGCAAACCCATGGTTTTAATTTTGTTGAGTTTTTTCTCTATCTCATTAATTTGTTTCTATACTAATTAATTCATTTCTTACTATTTACTTTGGCTTCATTTTTTCCTTTTTAATCATTCTTATGATCTAATAAACAAATGCAAGGCTAGAGTTTGTTGGTGTTTTTTTTTTTTTTTTTCTGAAAATTGCTTTGGCCAAATCCCATTGGTTTTGATGTGTGCTATTTTCACTATGGTTCAATTCCAAGCAGTTTACTCCCTCTTTAAGCCAAGAGAGCTTCAGAAGTGTGTGTTTATATTTTAAAAGTATAGACTGTTTTTGGCTCCCTGTTTGCTAATTTCTAAATTTATTGCATTCCAGTCAGTGAATGTGGCCTGTATAATATCAGTTTTTTAAAATGTGTTGCTATTTCCTTCGGGCATAGAACAGAGCAAATTTGGTGAGCTCTGCATGTGTGCTTTCAATTAAAAAAAAAAAAGCTTAATATTGCATTATTTTTACCTTCTGGTATCATCATAGCTCCTGATAGGCAATAATGTAGTTGCATTTAATAGCAAAACTATTAATGTCTCATGTACTCAACAGATATTTAGTGAGTGCCCATATGTTCTAAGCACCGTCAGCTTTTGGAGACACAAAGGTGAGCAAAAACAGACATTACTTGCCCTATGGGTTTATAGTCTAGTGGGAGAAGCAGACCAAATCACACAATCCCCTTAGTGAAACAACGGGCTGAAGGAAAAGAATGCATACTACAAAAGATCCTGTCCCAGAGAAAACAGAGTTCACAAAGGGGAGGAAAGAATACGTAGGAAAAGGGCTGGGAAGGGAGGAGAAGAGCCTTGTAGGAAGAGCCGCATGTTGCGAGGCCCTCTGTGCAATGTGAACAGGTGTCCTGGGGTCCTGGTGGCAGCCAGTGTGGCTGCAGTGCCCCAAGCAGCTTGTCCATCAGGCCAGCCAAAGCTGGGAAGGGGGAGTGTGAAGAGGGATGAAGACATACAAGGCCTTCTAAATAATTTGTGTCTCTATTTAAGAAAAATGGGAAGCCATTACAAGCAGTTAAGTAGGCTTACAGATCACATTTGTGGTCCTAAAAGATAACTTGAAAAGAAACTGGTCACATTTGTTCCACGGAGTGTTTTTAACCCTTGATGTTGTACACATGATGTTGTACACATAGGGAGCCTACTTCCCTTCCTGCTCCCTCCCTTTAGTGAAGTTGGACTAAATATGTTCAAGAAAATAATCACCCTGTGCATTTTCTATTAGAGGGCTGCAAACCACCCTGTACATTTGGAACCAAGCCCGTCGGTGGTAGATTATTATAATAATAATCCCATAGTGAGAATGACAGCTACTGCCCTGGCCAGGTTGTCAGTTGGTTGGAGCGCCATCCGTATGTACACCAAAAAAGTTATGAGTTCGATTCCCAGTCAGGGCACATACCTAGGTTGCAGGTTTGATCCCCAGTCAGGGTGCATATAGGAGGCAACTAATTGATACTTCTTTTTCCCGTCAATAAAAAACATATCATCCGGTGAAGGTAAAGAAATAAGAATAAAGAACAACTGCTATCATTTTTTGAGCATTTGCTATGTGTCCTGGCTCTGTGCTAGACCCTCTATAAATCTATCTCACTTAATTTTCACAACAAATTGATGAGGTGTGTTCTTTTTAACCACACGTGTCAATCATTATGTCTGCCACCCCTTGTAAAGGAAACTCCTATCCTATCACCTCGGCTGAATGGGGGCCGCTTTCAGTGGCTTTGATTTGTCTAATGTGATCATCCTCAAGCACACACACACACACACACACACACACACACACACACACACACACACCACGCACTCTGATTAGATCAGGGGTGGTACCGGCAACCAATCCCACTGGCCAAGCAGCAGTTTTTAGGGTATCATAATACAAAAAGCCTCATCCAAATAGATTCTTACTTTTAGAAATTTCAAGTTGAGATATATAAAGGAAATGAGTTAATTGCAGAAATGAAAGTTGAAAGCTCAGAGGCTAGAGAAAGAAGCAATGACATGCCTGAGTGAGTTGAGGGCAGAAGTAACTCAAAGTGTAAGCAAGCAGAAGCTGTGAGGCAGAGACAAGACACTCGGGGAAGGATGGAGAAGCTGGTGCAGAGAGGGAAGAGAAGCAGACTCAAGAAGCCAACTCTTGGAGAGTAGCTGATGGGCACTAGAGAAAAGTCCACACTTTCATGCCCTGGGCCCAATTCCAGCCTCTGAAAGTCCAGCCACTGAGTGTTTCCTGCTTTGTGTGAGATGCCTTCCTCCCTTACCAGGCCTTGCCAGAAGCTCATTACAGAGAGTATCTGAAGGAGTCGCTACTCCATGCCACAGAGCATTCTCACGTGCAGATGAAGACACAGAGGCTCAGCGAGGTTAAGTAATTTGCCCAAACGGCCACAGAAAACAGAACAGACATTCGCATTCAAATCTGTTTGGCTCTGAAGCCCTCATTCATAGGCATACTGTGACTGTTACAGCAGCAGAAATTATAAGCTCATAAATATCTGCTCAGACCTTTAGCTTTTCCTACCTTGAAAACAAACATAAAGGGCACACAACTTTCAAATTAGTAAACCAAGTGACTTGCCATTATTGGTCCGTTGGCAAGTATTACGGGTTAACCATATTCAACATAAGGGGATCATTGCTTCTGAGTCTACTGAAGGAAAGCAGTGCTTTGACCTAGTCAGCTATTTATGTGTGTGGGGCGGCGGGGGGGGGGGGGGGGGGGGGAGAGGGGGACAGTGAGGGGAAGGGACAGAGGGGGCAGGATTGGGAGCAGGGTCATGTCAAGAGATAGGTTCATAATTTCTCTTCCAGTCACTGGTTAGAGCCTTGCAGTTCTGGGACCTGGTTATCCATTCACTCAGGGAATGGCCCTGGGAGAACTGGGTCAGGCAAGAAATTTCCAGCAATCATTAGATTGCAGCTAATGCCGGTTTTGGTTGTGGAGAAAGAGAGAGAGGTGCCAAATCAGTCCTAACTGTGGTTCTCCATGTAGAATGTCCTCTTCCTTGTAGAAAGGTTTCCAGGTGAGGTGGCAAGGGAGTGAATAAAGAACAAATTCTGTGCGTATCTAGTCAGTATGAGGCCTCGTGCAGGGGAGAGCATACGTGTCTGAGTCACAGATCCTCCAGGCCTGGCATGGGTCGCCTTCGCTGTGGCGCAGCAGGAAAGCTCTGAGGCTGCAGCCTCTGGTCAACCAACAACCCCTTCTCTCCTGAGACCCTTCTCAGAGCCGTGCACTGGCCAATCACCTCTCCATATTGTTCCAAATCCTGTGTCAAGGGCAGTGGGGATCCTCCTCTTTGGTGTCCCTTCCCCCAAAGCCCTTATGTGTCCTGAGCAAATTGCAGCTGAAGGCATTTCTTTTCTTGACCTTTGCCAAACCACCTTTTACCTAATTCCTGGTGTTTTACTCTGTCGAGAAGGTGTGTGGCTATGACCCAGAGAACAGACAGACCCACAGAAGAGAGACAGATTGGGAAAGTCCCTGGGGACACAGCAAGCGTCAGTTGCATGTCCCATGAGGGTCGGCCAACGAACAGAGTCAGAGTCCAGTGAGAAAGATTGAAACCAAGCCTTGCAGGCCCTGGGTCCATCTTCACTCTTCTTCCTTATCCACAGCCCACTGCACTATCACTTAACTTTTTTATTTTTTTAATTTACTTACTAAATTAAATAAAACCTCATATCAGTACAGTAAATAATGAGGATCACTTGTCAAAAATAAAGCAGGAACCCATAAAAATAGCTTTAACTATTAACTTATTTGTCCATGTTTCACCTAAAATTGTAGCTCACTGCCACGAGACGTGCCTGGCTCCCCTGGGCCTGCCTTCGGCTGGAGTATCCGGGCCTGACTGGAGTTAGCCCTGCATGTGGGTCCTGTTTCCACCAGCTGTGCTTGAGAGACCCACAGGGAGGTGGCAAGCTATCTGAGCCTGTTTCCTTCCTGTCAGCTGAAGACAACAATAGCGCCTGCTTCGTAGGGGTGTTGCAAAGATCTGAGGAAACATTGCAATGAGAGCACACAGCACATATTATACACTCCATAAAAGGCTGCCTATTTTTTCTAGAGTTCTCCCCACCAGTGAACTTGTGCTTTTCAGATCACCCATCACATGGTTATTTGGGAAATAAGGTTGCCATGGTTAAGACAAAGTTCAACTTGAAACAGAAAGCATCTAAATTAAAAACTGTGAGAAAGGTATAATTACAGTACTATTATTGCAAAGGACGAGAAACAGTAAACTAGAACAGTGGTTCATGAGGTCCAATTAGCCAAGATTAAGGAGGCCTGGGAATGCCTCGAACAGAAGGTGTTGTCCCCATCCTCCTTAGCACAACCTCCGTCACTCAAACAACCCTATAGAAGAAACTAATGCTAGATTCTGGGCAGCTCAGGCTAGATGCAAATCAGGTCTGTCTGAGTCCAGAGCCCAGCGTCCTCAGCCCCATTTGTCACAGCCTCAGTCACAGGCCCGGGCTTCCTAGTCAGCTCCAGCCAGGCCCGAGGCAGTCAGGATGCCTCTCAACCCAGGTCAGGGGGGCACACTTGTGGCAAGTCCCCAGCCTCTGGCACAGCAGCTTCCAGACATGCTGCCACAGAATTTTCCCAAGTGAAACAACCCCTTCCTGTACAGCTTAGTTCCAGCCGCCTTGACCTCCTCTCACTTTCAACCACTTCCTTTCTTTCTCAACACCAGCTTCCCTTTACAGGCCCGAGCATCTTCACAAGGTCACTGCACCCATCTTCCAGGATCCTAATCTATCTATCGCCTCTCTCTCCTTCCTTCTCATCCTGTCTTTCTTTTTCTTTCCATTTCATCCTACCTTCTCCTTCCTCCTGCCATCTTATTCTCCCTCCCTCTCTTCTTTCACAAATGTTTATGGAGCATTTACTAATGGGCTAGGTATTGTGCTAATGGTTACATGTATGTGGTGATGGGATTCTTGTTTTTATGGGATGTTTATTTTAAAAGGAAAGACTAACACCAATAATTCCTCAAATAATTATTTAATTATGCTGGCAATAATGCTGTAAGTAAGGAATTCAAGTTAGTCAGACTCTACAGCACTCATCTGACATTTTCCACGTCCAGTTGGCATATCTAATGCACTGGATTGTGGACTACCCTAAGGAGGGATTATGTCTGCTTTCATCATATCGCCAGCATCTACTACAGAGCCTGGCATATATACACAGTATACGTTCAGTAATTACTTGTGGGATAAGTGAATAAAATGCTTTTAAATATACCCTGTGAGTGCTCATATTTACATGGGAGTCCTGAGGGAAAGTCAGAGGTAACCGATCTCCCCTTCCCCAGCCCCATCCTCTCCTCCCCCACCCTACCAACAGTCAGGCAATTCATACCCAACTAGATGTCAAAGATAGGAGGTGTCGAGGTATGCAGAAAGTCAAGAACCCTTCTGCATTCCCTGTCCTCAGCTCTCCCACTGATGAAAACCTACCTAGGAACCCCCTTCCTGGAACCACCAGCTTTGGAGACAAAAGAAGGACACTCATTCTGCCTGGCTTTGCAGCTTACTTGGTATGGAGGCATTTTGGCTACTCTCTCCATGGCCAAATAAACTCCTTCCAGTTTACATCCACTTTGGGACTTTTTATTCTGACTCCCTCAATTATGTAGGAAGCAGTGAGTTACTGAAAATTGCATTAATAGGATCAGCTATGAAAAGAAACGAATCCAAAAGTGTGTGTGTGTGTGTGTGTGTGTGTGACTTTCAGTAAGAATTGCAAGGAGAAAATATCCAGAATATATTTACTCCATCCTATTTTCACTTCAAACTGGAAAATACAAATAAGGTATTGAAGGATGGGAAGAAGTCAACTGAGAAAGAACACAAAACCTTCCATTTCAGCAAAGCCTCCATTGAGAGGCAGGTGGGGAGGGACTAGGGAAAAGGCTATGAGTTCTGATTTAGAAACTCTGAGATAGAGTCAGAGAAGCAGTACGGCCTTCAGGAAGATGAGGCGATGCGGCGGGCGGGGGAGAGGGGCGGGGGGAGGCAGGGAGGAGACTGGGCATTGTGAGGGTGACAACCAGCCTTGGGCTCCACCCGGATCTGACCTAGCTCTGGTAAGAATCTGTCCAGCTTGGCAGCGATGTGACAGTAAATTTTGTGAATTTGAACAATACAACTCATGCCAAAAAAAAACATGACTGCTTTTTTGGACAGAATTATCTTCATTGTTACTGAGGCTGATGTAAGGGCTGGTGAGGTCACCTTCAGTGTGCTGTGTATGACCCAACAGGCACAGCAGAGCAAAAGAGATGGATGTCCAGCCCCCTTTGGGACAGCAATAGCTCTGAGTTCTCACTTTATAAATGCAGAATTTTATATCTGGGAAGGATATTAGTGACCACCCAGTCCAACATCCCTGAACTAATTCAACCTATTGTTTCCAAGGTGAGATTGAGGTCAAGCCCTGAGAAATTACTTACTCAGAAAACATGGCCAAGTTAGCAGAGCCAAGACCTGTTTACAAGGTGTCTCCTACTTTCATTGCTTTGATTGGTAAGTACTCAGTGTTAGCCATCATCATCATCCGCACTTCACACACCCTGTAGCAATTAGATAGTCTTCCCACTTTGTGGCTGATGCAGAAACCAGGTAATTTACCAAGGGCCACACAGCTCACCAGTGGAGTGGGCCTGGAACCCAGGTCCGGTTCTACCCACAGAGTTCTTTCTGTGCATACACTGCCTGTCCTGTGATCTGTATATGATGAAGCTATGAGCCTGAAAGGGCCCGTGATCATTGACTCTAGAGAAGAACTCTGCTGACTTTGTCTACAGAGCTGCAGAGCTATTGGGATGCTCCTCTTGGGGGCAAAATAAATAATAGCCTCAGAATGAGCATTTTATTTCTCTCTAGTGAACAACTGGGAACATACTGTATAAGCAGTTCAGATATGATGCTGGAGAGGTAGGCAAGGAGAGATCACAGAGGGTTCCTGTCCATATTAGGATGCTTAGATTTGGGGTGACCTGTGGAGACTTTAATGGGGTCTAAGCAAAGAAATGCCACAGTAAGATTTGTGCCTGAAGGTATTTCATGCAGGCAGGTGAGTGAAGGGTGGATTTGAGAGGGATGGAGGAGAGGCAGGGAGAAGTGAGAGGAGGCAGCTGCTTAGATGAGATGATGGGGGCTTATATAAATGGTTTTAGGACAGCAGTGGAGGGGGGCAAATTGAGGTCAAGATGAGGAAGAGGGAGGATCCAGGATGAGTCTTGTTTTGAGCTTTGATGGCTGAATGGAATAGAGGAAAGGAAGAAGTTGGACTAAAAGAAAGATTGTGAGTTCCGGTTTAGAGAGTTTGAGATAGAGATGCCTAAGGGGTGTTTCCCTCATAGTAAGACCTGGGCAAAGATTTACATGCTGGCTATTTGAGAAGTGATCCCAGGGAACAGGAGTGAGGAGGGGTCAGGGAGGGTGATATAAGGCACGATAGAAAGTCAATCAAGAAAGGAGAACACACAGTACGATATACGGAGGATATTTTATAGAATTGAACATCTGAAATCTATATAATTTTATTAACCAATTCACCCAAATAAATTCAATTTTAAAAAGCAGTCTTTCCCGGTTAGCTAAACATTTCTCACAGATGTAAGCTCAAGGGAAAAGAAACTCCATAGTCCAAAGGTGTAACCAAAGCTTTCCCCTGGGGGCATCGTTCCATTGCCTTTGTATGTATACATGAAAGTGTGTGCTGAGTCTTTAGTAAAAACAGTAACTATCTACTTTCAAATACAATATTTGATCAATCAATTATATATTTAAAAAAGAATGTATATCAGGTTGGCCACCCTCATGGGACCTGGCACTGGATCCCTCTGGGGCCTCCTGGGGAGGCTTCACACTGCATCTCAGGATTGCGCACCCATGAGACAAAAGGGAGAAAGTTATGCGCTGGTTCTTACACCTCATTGGTCCAGGGCTTCCCAATGGAGTGTTATGCTCACCTCCTGATCCTTCCCCTCCCCCCATGTAGGTTGCACATGCATAAATGTTAGGTACTTCTTCAGATGAATAGGTGTCCAGGGGCATCAGAGAAACCCCAAGTCATGAAGCAAGGTATACACTGAATCAAAGACAACACAGAACTGCCTGCCAAAGCTGCTTCTAGACTCAGGGGTGAGGCCCAGAGGCTGCGAGATGATGTACAAGAGGCATCCCATTCATGGGATCTAGGTGGGGCTCTCCAATTGGCAGGTATATAAATAATCTAATGCTCTGGAGGGAGGTCAGGGCTGGAGATAAAGGTTTGGGAATTGTCAGTGTACAGGTGGTGGCTGAAGCCACAGGGAGAGTGTGTTGAGTGCAAAGAGCAGTGAGCTGAGAACAGCACCCTGGGAAGCCTATAAGGAGTGGGTAGAGGAAGAGGAGCCTATCAAAGAGCAGGAAAGACCAGGAAGATACAAGAAAAACCTGGAAAGTATAGTTCCATAGGACCAAAGGGATAGCAAGTGCCAAGGAGATTGGATTTAATGTTCACAATATATCACATGCCATAAAAAATCACATGCCACCAGGTTTGACAATCAGGAGGCGTTGGGTGCCATAACAAGAGGAATTTCAGTAGAATTGTGGTGTTGGAGGCCAGAAAACAGCAGGCTCAGGTATGAGCAGGAGGTAAGAAACCGGAAAGAACAGTACAACCTGCATAGTCACATGGATTGCCCTCAAAGAGGAACAAGGACAACAAAGAGGTGAGAACAGAATTTATGTCACAGGGTGAGGAGCTGAGGGAAAGCAAACAAAACAGCCTTAATTTTCTTGATGAAACAAGACTATGTGATGAGACTTTGGGGGATACATTCCCTAGAGCTGGTCATTCTCCTTCTTCCACAGGGAGCTTTGTATTGGAGGATCACAGGATGAGTTTGATCCAGCATTTAGTCTTTGCTATTAGTAAGTCAGTAAGTATTGACTGAGCACGAACAATGTGCAAGGCCTTATTCAAGTAACTGAGGACAATACAAGGATGACTTTAATTTAGCCCCTACTCATAAGGACCTGGAAAACTTAGAGCTTGGGAATTAGCTACATTCCAGCAGAAGGTAAAAACTGGTCTGGGTCAGCAATACTGATCTGGTGTCCACGAGTCTGTTCATTGATTTGACAAATTCACTGAGGGGTTGTTATATGCCAGGCACTGATCCAAGTGCTGAGAATACATCAGAGAACAAAACAGACCAAAATCCTGCTCTCATGGACCTTGTATTCTAATGGGGTGACGGAGAGGAGAGTCCAAGTTATCTGTAAAGCATCAGTGGCTTAACAAAACAATGCTTCATTTAATTCTCCTTCGCACAAAGTCCACTGAGATTCTCCAGGGCAACTGTCCTCCATGCAGTTACCCAGGAGTCCAGAGGGCTTCTCCACCTCAGTCTGAGGTTCCTTGGTTGCTCTGGCAAAGGAAAAGAAAGACTGGAGAACTTGTCATGGGCTTGTCAGGACTGCAGCTTGGAAATGACCCACCACACTTTCTCTAGACTAGTCATGTGAACTCACCTAATAACAAAGAGGCAAGGAAATCAGAGCTGGGGAGCAAATGGGTTATTTGGTGAGCATATCTGTTATGTGGGGGCAAATAGTCTATAGATTTGATGAGTAAATGTCATGTACTATATAAGAAAGTGGTAAGTGTCACAGGAAGAGAGTAGAGCAGGGCAAGGAGGACAGGCAATGTGGGGAGGAAGGGAGGGAGTATAGGCAACATTTAAAAAATATATTTTTATTAATTTCAGAGAGGAAAGGAGAGGGAGAGATTGATAGAAACATCAATGATGAGAGAAAATCATTGATCGGCTGCCTCCTACACATCCCACCCTGGGGATGGATCCTGCAACTAAGGCATATGGCCTGACGGGGAATCAAACCATGACTCTGGTTCATAGATTGGTGCTTAAGCACGGAGTCATGTCGGCCAGCTTAGGCAGCATTTTTAAACAGGGTGGCCACAGTGGGCCTCACTGAGAAGGTGGCATTTGAATAAAGCCCTAAAGGAGATGAGGGTGCCTTTGAAATATCTGGGAGAAGAGTAGCCTCAGCACAGGGAACAGTCTGTACAGAGGCCCTGAGACAGGAAGATGTTGTGAGAAGAGAGTGGTAGGAAGTGAGGTTGGAGAGATGGGTGAAGGGAGAAAAACAGGGTGCAGATAGAGTAGGGCCTTCAGGCCATTTGTCAACATGCTGACTCTAAGAGGAAAGGGACGCCATTGTAGAACTGGAGCAGAAGAGTATGAGCTTTAGTGTGACTAGTCTGGCTCCTTTATAGAGAAGAGACTTAGGGGCAGGGAGCTCAGATGGAAGACCACTATAGTCATCCAAGTGGGAAGTGATGGTGGCTTGGACCAGGATGGGCGTGCTGATGAGAAACCCTTGAATTCTGGAAGTTTTAGGAACTCTGTGCCATGGGGTGAAGTTTCTGGAGCTTCTATGCTTCAGTGACTCTGCAGCCCAGAGTTCTGCTTGCGGTGGGGGTTGGGGGAAGGGACAGTGGGGTGTCTAGTGCCAGGGCTGAGAAATAGGCAGATTCTGAGCCAGGTCCCGCACATAGAGCCTGCTGACAAATATGCCTCCAGAGCATGGAAACTCCCCAGGAGTGATCATAATTCTGCAACCTGGCCACCTGTCTGCCTTCAGACAAATCACACAAATACACACTGAAAAGCTAGGTGAAGAGACTGAGGCCTGCAGAGTCAAGTAGACCTAAAAAGCCAGAGTCAGAGTCAGAAAGGGAACCCCAATGTCCTGCCTCCTAGCTTAGAGCTGCTGCTTCTTTCTCCTGCTCTTCTCCCTCTCTCTTTTTAAAAATACATTTTCATTGATGTCAGAATAAAGAAGGGAGGGAGAGCAAGAGAGAGAGAGAGAGAGAGAGAGAGAGAGAGAGAGAGAGAGAGAAACGTCAGTGATGAGAAAGAATCATTGATCTGCTGCCTTCTGAACACACCCTACTGGGGATCGAGCCCACAACCCGGGCATATGCCCTGACCAGGAATCCAACAGTGACCTCCTGGTTCATAATTTGATGCTTAACCATTTAGCCACACCAGCCAGGCCTCCTCTCTCTTTTCACCCATTCATACCAAAATCAAGAGAATTGGGGCAGGGGTCTGAGATGGGAAGAGTGAGGCCTTCTTATTTATTCCCGCTCCTCCACCCCACTCCTTTGCACTTGCCACGGTTTTGGGTGTCTCCACACCCGCAGAATGGTTTAGGTCCAATGCTATGAGGTAGATAGAATATATTAGGTGGTATCGCCAAATAGCTGCAGTCTGTATCGTGGTTAGAGGTGAAAAGCCCAGACTCTGGCATTAGAACTGTTTCCAATTCCAGTTTTGTCACTTTGTAAAGTTACTTTAACCTCAATAAACCTCAGTTCCCTCATCTGAAAAAATGGAGATAGTAATCTTGCCTGATAGGATTGTTATAACAGATGTAATATATGTAAAATGCCTGGCACAGAATAAGAGGGTGTGACAGGGCCTATAAGTTGGTTCACTCAAAATGTATTCTCAAGTGTGTTGTTCTTAGCCATCCTCTTCTGGAGAGGGTAGAAAAGGAAATAATACTCAAACTTTCAGTTCCCCTTTAGCTAGGGTGGCCACAAAACCCAGTTACAGCCAAGGAGATGTAGATAGAAGTCCTTGACTTTTCCAAATAAAAAGGCGGAACTTCTGAACAGCAAGTCCTTGCCCTTCTCTCCACACCTTCTTGCCTGGAGCTCAGCTCTGAGGGCAGAGGCAGAGAAGCCATCTTGCAGTCATGGGGTAACCAGCACAAAGATCACAAGTGAAGGATGATGAGGTGGCAAGACAGAAAGCACTGGGTACTTAATGACACTCTGGAGCTGCTATTGTAGTCCCTGGCTACCTGCCCAGAAATGTATTGTTGTGTGAGACAAATATCTTCTTACTGGTGTTTGCCAATATTAGTTGGGGTTTCTGCCATGTGAAGCAAACACAATTAATAACAATAGCTATCATCATCATCATCATCATCATCATCCACATCATCATCATGACCATCAGCAGCAGCAGCAGCAGCATCATCATCATCATCATCATCATCATATCTGTTCTCCTGCAACAACCTCCAGCTCACAGCTTTAGATTTTATTATCTAATTGGGGAGCCAATTAAGATTTTTTCCAATAAACTTCTAAGGTATCATTTCCCAGGGAGTATTCCAAGAAATATTGGTTCTTCCAGATATTAATAGGTGTTCTGATAAAAGGAAAAGCTCTATTGCCAAGTAAAGAAATGGTGAGACTTGGCGGAGATCTTTGTAACAGTGATTTCAAGTTGGTATACTATTTGAGGTCTTTCCGAAAGATGTGTGTGAAAGGATAATTTTAAAGAATCAATTTCAGATCCTTGGCTACCAAAGGTACTCTTTCCAAAAATTAACCTGTCTGAGGACTCCTCAAATGTTCTCCTCTCCATCCTGTCCTTTCCTCACGTCCATCCTCCCACCTTACAAAAGACAGGCACACCCCCTGCCCAACCAGAAACTGCCCTGGGGCATTCATTGCACAGCAGTGTAGAAACCTCTGTGCTACAATGGGACAACTCCAAACATTGGTGTTTAATGGGATTCTAATGACTGAAATAAATCCTTTTGCAAGCCATGTTGTCTGCAGTTCTTTGCTTTCAACAGAGTTGAAGGATGTCTAATTAAACTGTCAGCTGGTCAATCATTAGAAATATTTTTAATGGTAACTATGTGATGTCTTATACCTCTGAAATAAGTTAGACTTGAGTGGCAATGATATTAAATCCATTCTCACCTACTTATTTATGTAAGCACAGTTTCTCAATGCCTGTATCTGTAAAAATAATAAATAGAATGCCTGTATCTGTAAAAATAATAAATAGAATAGAATGGATGTGGCACTCTGTCTCATTGTAGTAATAAATAACTCACCCATGGATACGAGAAACAATTGTGAGGGGGGGAGAGAGCTTCTCAGCTTATTAATTAATGCAATCCCAATACAAATTTGCTCTTTCTGTTTAAAAATTATTCAGCAAATTTGCAATATTTGCCTGTTGTTTTTTACTAATTCTGTGCTAATGATAACTAAATCCAGAAGAAAATTGTTTTTAAATACTTTGCAACTCTCAACTTACTGTGTGTGTGTGTGTGTGTGTGTGTGTGTGTGTGTGTGTGTCTGTATGTAGAGAAGTATGGGAGATCGACCAATAAAAGACTTTCAAGCACTAAAACATGATTTTAGAATAAAATTCTGCTGGCAAAATAGAATGGTGAAAATGTTTATTAAAGAGACGCTTGCACATGTACTTTTTAACGAGACGGTGATGGATATCAACTCATGGCTGTTGGTATCAAATTGGTGTGATGTTTATAATTCCTTGAGAAATATTTAATAGAGTAATTTGAGAGTTTTATTTTTTAAATGGCAATATTTATCATATGTCATAAATCACATCCTTTGCAGCTATTTGAACTTATCATGAAACTTTTAAAATGTTTACTTTAAGATGGATGAGGGATATATAGTTTTTAAAAAATTGGAGGAGTATGCGGGCAAAATGTGAAGATCGTTGCATTAGAGGACCTGAATTCATAAAGAGATAAAAATGGCAAGTAATTAAGAATGATATTGTGGAAACAGTGCTTTTACAACCACTTGTTCTTCTTAGAGGCTAATTAGACTCACTGCCTATATATTATGCATGTGTCCAGCAAACCTTTACACACAGATAATGCAAAGATAAACTTTACCTCCTGTCTCTCTCCTACTTAATCACAAAAGACAGGTGCTTGGAATCCAAAGTTATTCATTTATTAATATTCCATCTAAGCTATGAACAAGAAGATAATATAGTCCACGAACAAGTAGCTTAAAAGAGAAATACATTTGGAGAACAAAATGCAAAAAAAAGAAAAACAGGGATAGGCCTCATAACAGAAAGAGTAGGAAAACTAGGCAGTGCATAGGGAGGACCATGAAATCTTTCACCCCAACTGTCTTTTGTAGAACATATTGTCTGCTTTTATGTGATACATGTTTCCAGAATTTCTAGAAAGAGAAGGAAAAGGCAAAGAACAGCAATCACGAATAATGAAGAGCTGATTTTATGAAAAGTTTCGGATACACTTTAAAGCAGTATATTTATTAAAAGATCTGTGTTTCTTGCTAAATGTAACAGGAAGTCAAATGGTAACCCAGGGGCTATTTTAGAGAGAGTCGGGCTTCTCAGAAGAAGAGAATTACTTGGTGTGTGTGCAGGAAGCATGAAAACATTTCATGAAGGGATTGTTTACTTTAGTAAAGAATCTTTGGCAATCAAATTTCCTGCTTAGATTTCTTCCACTATGTAAAAGGAAAAATGGGATAAAAGTAAAGAAAATAAAACTTCAGGTTAATATGGCAGCACCACTATTGTGAGATGATCAAATTATAGCCTAAATTAACTCTAATAACCAAAGGTAAGTTTTCGGTAAATAGTAATAATAGATGTTGTAAAACCCCGTTTGTTAGTTAATAATTAATACTAATAACTGACTAAATTATTCTGTTTCACACATAATTTTCAAGCTTCAGTTAAGCCAGAAATCCTAACACCCCCTTCAGAGTTGTAAATGATATAAAGAGAAAGGAGATGTGGGAAAGACCTGGCTGATTCAGCCTGAAAATAAGGAGCCCAGTGAATGTAGCAGGAAAGTGGATTTCCCGTTCACCCTACAGAGAACAGAGGGCCTGCCTTAAGAAAACAAAACAATTCCCTCAAGTCCAATCCATGCCAACATCATACATCATGTTGGGGACTCTCATATGAAGAATAACACTCTTGCCTGGAGTGTGGCTCAGTGAGTGAGCATGTACCTATGCACCAAGGGGTCGCCAGTTTGATTCCAGGTCAAGGAACATGCCCAATAATGCAGGAGGCAGCCAATTGATGTTTCTCTCTCATCAATGTTTGTCTCTCCCTCTCCCTTCCTCTTTCTCTAAATGTCAATGAAAACAGATTTTTTAAAAAGCAAAAAAAAGCATGAGATTCTTCTGCACTGAATTTGCTCTTCCTTCTGCATTTCCCTGCTCATCATGAGTCCACAACCTGCTACATACCTGCACATGGCAACCCTGATGCACTATATGCACTAACCACCCATTTGCCTAAGCTAGAAGCCTGGGAATCATCCTTAAATTCCTCTAATAGCTCCCTCATTCACTTCTCTCCCTCTCAACTGCTGCTCTCCAGTCCCTGAGCTGCACCGGGAATAACAGAGCTTCTCTCCTAGCAAAGAATTCAATAAACACGTGTGAAATAAATGACCTGATTTGATATGATGTATGGCTGACCTCTTTACTCAAGGAGTGAGTGCTCTGCCAAGAATGAGAAGATGCATACAAAAACTCCTTGTTCTTTGGGCTCTTTAGGTGCCACCTCCTCCAGGAACCCTTCTAGATCCTCTCCCACTAACCAGACTGGGTTTTGTGAGCCTCCTCTGATTTTCCAAAGCACCTGTGCTTACCATTACCAAAGAACTTATAATTGTGTCTTGTAACAATTGATTTCTTTGAGTCCCCCTCCCCCCCACTCACACACACACACATACTAGTTAGGGACTTTCATACCTAGGTCCCCAGTGCCTAGCAGCATATCAGTGCAAAGTACAAAGACTTTAAATGCTATTGGATGAATGGATGATACAGGTATAAGTACCATAAGAGGTACACATGCAGTAGTCCTATGGGGAGACATATGGGAGCAGCTAATTCTGTTACTGGGTGAGTGACAGTGAAAAAATGCTTTTTAACTCGTCTTGAAAGATGAGTCAGTTTACCTAGAGAAAAAAGCAAGGAAGGGTATTCCAAGCAGAAGGAATAGCGTGAGCAGAAGCATGTGGGTAAGAAAGCACGCGACACTTTTAAGACAGTGGGAGCCTGCCAGAGCTCCGAACAGCTTTGAGTGGGAGGCAATGGGGCAGATGGGGCTAGAAACACGTTGTAAAAGACCTGGAAGGGATACCAAAGGGTTTGAAGATGATAAAGCAGAAGTTTTAAGCAGGGTAGTAACATGAGCAGACCTTTAAAGAAAAAATATATATTTTGTTTCCTTTTTTGGGAACTAAAAGCCATAGATCTCACTTTCCCCATTTTTATATTTCTTGATGCTTTGTGAAAATTTAAAAAAAAACCCACAAAGGCCAGCTGAAGCAATTCTTCTTTCCTTGCCTGGTCTGAACGAGGCATATTTTTTTCTTTTCCTTGTTTTCTGGCCAGTCGTTTGGTGAAGTGAGTGCATCATACAGCTGGGAAAACACGAGCTTCTCTTCTCGAGTTTGTTTGGCTTCAGAGCTATGTGGGTGAGCGCGAGTCTGGGCAGTGTGTCAGCTCCTTCCTGAAAGTCTGGGTCAAGGAAGTGCACAACACAACCTTGTTTATTTGATTTTGCTTTCAGTGTCGAGAACACGGATTCTGATGACTGCAAAGGTGTATGTGGTCGCCGCTGGCTCCCAACCCTGTAATTCCTTTGAAAAGCTGATCTGATTGGGACAACTGTGACCTTCTTTGAATACCTCAGTTCCTTTTGAAACACTCGGATGAAAAGTGATGCGTTATTTTCCCAATGGCTGTTGTTCCTGGCTAAGCATGATAGTGTGTTGGGTCACTGGGAGAGAGTCTGCGGAACTGGGTTTGCTGGGATGGCAGATTTGGAGGGGTGGGCAGTGAATGACAAGTCTGAGGCAACTCTTCTGGCCCAGACTCTTGAAGTGTCAGTTAATCGACAGCTGTTTACTGAGTATCTGTTATGGCCAAGCTCTGTATCGGGCACTGAGATACCAAGACGTATGAGACAGTGTCTACCAGAGTCTAGTAACTAGACTGAGAACTCTTCAAAGGTAAAAGCCAACTTTTACTTCTCTTCACATCTCCCAAAGGGCCTAGTGCAGTGTCTAACTCAAGGCAGAGCCTCAATAAATACTGTCTGAGCAAACAGGTATATTTCAATTGCACCCAACAAATATTTACTAAGCACCTGCTATGGGCTCACATTGTGTTAGGTAATAAAGAGACAAAGATGAGAAAATAGGGCCCATACCCTGTAACTGCTCACGGTCTGGTGGGGAAGACAGATGCTAAAACAACTTTTCAGCCTGTACAAATCTGAGCCTCACGGAATCCTGGAACCCTAAAAGATCCTCTCACCACCCTGTCCCCCCTCTGGAACCCCCAGACCTCCTTACAAAAGGGGTGATGGCTGGCATAGAAGAGAGAGTCCAGGGTGCTGCCCCAGCACCATGTCCCCTCTGCCTGGTTGATTCCTTTGCCTTTTCAGTTGATAGCATTTTACTATCGTTCCTGCAAGTAGTAACAGAGGCACAAGCCACTCAGATATAAGGATCAGAGGAGGGAATAACCTCATGATATGAGAAAGGTGCCTGATTACATCTGGAAGGAAATTGTGCAACTTCCAGCCTAACCCAACACAGCAAGTGGTGTTTTGTTTGTAGGAGTCTACTCAAAACACCTGCCCCCACAAGCATGAGCAGGGATCCAGATTCAAGGAATTGTGCAAGGGGGCACATGACCATTATTTCATGTTAATAATTGCGGATTCCACATACAGGAAGCCATTCTGAACTGGTAGTATAAAGCATTTTAATTTTAAAAGTTAATTTAAATAGTTGTATTTCTTCCTATTCTGGACCAACCATTATCAACAAGCTTACTTTTGTAGCCCTCTTGGTTCAAATAACCTTGTTCCTGCTGAATCATCAGACTCACTCATGAGCAGCAGTGAGCCAGACCAGAGGACCTTCCAAGGACCAGGTTAAGAATCTTTTGAGTCAGTCCTCCAGGCAAGGGCAAGAGGAGTGCTTTCCGTTCCTTTTCATCCCCAGCAAAGCTGATGCTTAGAGCCCAGAAACAATATGGAACCGTCAACATTGCAAAGAACTGAAAGAAAGAGATGGAGAAGGAGTGAGAGGAAGGAAGGAAGGAAGGAAGGAAGGAAGGAAGGAAGGAAGGAAGGAAGGAAGGAAGGAAGGAAGGAAAAGAAAAAATATACAATGCTTCCCAGACCCCTTCTCAGATTTTCAAAATACAGGCTCAAGAAATCCTAGAGCTAGAAGGGCCATTTTCAGTTGTAAAATCATCAAACATCACCTGGGCCAGTTTTTCAACAGGAACCACAGTTTTTCCTTGGAAACATCTCAACCATTTGTTCTCCACTCAATGTTATGAGCGAAAACAATGAAGCAAAATAACTTGTCTATGTTCTCTAGATTAATTAAATTTGGCTTCTTAAAATTTAGGTGTTGGACTATTGAGAAGAACATGCTAGTTCCTTTATTAATTATTTTATTTTCACCTCCTTTCACTCAAAACAGAATTTTATAACATTGATTATTTTTAAATAAATCACTGGTACAAGACTAGACAAGTAAGTCTCCAGTCACTTCTCCAGCCTCATCTGCCTTCACCTCTTGCTTTGCACACAAGCTGTAGTGCTCCGTTCCCATGCAGACACCACACCATTTCACCACCAGACCTTACTCATGTCCCCTCTCCATAGAGTGACCCTCCCCCAATTTCCCCTGATGGTAGGGTCTTCTCCAAAGTGACCTTCTTCCTCTGGATAAGGAGCCCTTCCTTTGTGCTCCTATCTCACACTCAGTATCTTCATCATGTGTTGTTAGACCCTGTTTGTGTAAACACCTGTCTTGCCCTCTCCCCAAACAGTGCCTAGACATCACTCTTTTCCACCTTCGTATGGCCTAGCCCACTACTGAACAGTAGATGCTTGCATCAGTTATCTATTGCTGCATAACAAATTTCCTCAAAATTCAGCAGCTTCAAGTCACAACATTTACTATCTCACAGTTTCTGTGGGGCAGGAATTCAGGAGTAGGTGGGGCTCCATTGGGGGATTGTGGCTCAGGGCTTCTTACAAGGCAGCACTCCAGGTGTCAGCCAGACTGCAGTCACCTCAGGGGTCAACTACAGAAGGATGTGCTTCCAAGCTCCCTCAGGAGGCTGTTAGCAGGCCTCAGAAAATTCACTTTTACCTCAATCATGTGGTTGTCAGCAGGTTTCAGGTCTTTGTGGGCTGTTGACTGAAGATATTATTTACTTGCCACATAAGGCTCTTCATAGAGTTACTCAAAATATGGCAGCTGTATTATTCCAGAGTAAGGGGGGGGAGAGAGAGAGAGAATAAACAGAGAGAGATGGGGGGGCTCACACACAGAGAAAGGAAGTAAGAATTCTAGCAAGATGGGAGTTACAGTCTTTTTGTAAGTTAATCTCAGAAGTGACCTTCCATCATGTTTGCTGTATTCTATTTGTTTGAAGCAAATCACTAGGTCTAGCCCACACTCAAGGGGAGGAGATTGCACAAGGATATAAATTGCAGGAGGTGGGGATCATTGGGGTCAGAGGCTGCCTAGCACAGTGCTCAACAAATATATTGAACAAATAGATGAATCCCTGTAGTCAGAATGAGTCTTTCCTTCCCTAAAGATCCATAGTATTTGAAATCCCAATTAGGGAACACAGCACATGTGACTTTTTAGCTGAGCATATGTTCCTAACTACCAAGGAATTATAAGCAACAGTGTAAAAACAGTGCCAAACATATGACTGGCATCAATATTTGTTCTTTAATAAATTATTTTTTTTAGCTAAGCACATAAGCACTCCATTGGGGACTATATTTCCCAATATCTCTCACAACTAGAAGTGGGCACATTACCAATTTGTGGCTAGTGGGACATGAGTGGAACGCTGGGAAAGCATTTCTTTCTCTCTTATCCTGACTGGGATGCAGAGATTTGGGTGGGACCCTAAGAAGGAAGATACATAGTGAATGTGGCAGGACCACCCTAGCATACTATCTACCTTTGGACCAGTACATGAAGCAGAACTAAACTTCTATCTTATAAAAGCCATTGCACTTTAGGGTCTTGTTATAGCATCTTAGAGTATTACCTTCTGATACAGGATTTAAAAGGCAGCAAGAAAAAGGTCTCCCACCACCCCTTGCCCACCGCAGAGCTAGCCCCAGTCTTTCAATATGCTGTAGGGGAGCTCCTTAAATATCTGTTGGATTATATTGTGCCTGTCCACCTGTTGGGCTGTGTTGATAAATAAAAAGAGTATTGCAGTCACCACCTTTTCCCTTGCCCAGGCAAGTACAAGCTTCTTGGGTCAACTCTTATAAAAAGCAGAGCTCTGAGGCTTCTCAGAGAAGCAGCCCCTGGCAGCTGGGAGTGTCCCTGACTGTCAAAGGTCCGAGGCAGAAAGCCACCCCAGACAGGCATAAGTCAGAATGAATTCTTCTCAAGGAAAACCTGTCCAGACTGAGGTTTCCTCACAGGAGGTGATTTGTTTTCCCCCAAAGGAGGAGAGCTCTCAGCACAGACCTAGGCCTGCAGCTCCTCCAAACCTCTGCGGCTGCCGAGGGCAGGTGTCCCACTGGGCCGCAGCGGCCACCAGTCGCCTGCTCCTCACTCCTGAGCTCTCAGGGAGCCACCCTGCAGGCCCAGCCTGCACGAGCAATCCTCTCCCTTCATCTGGGCCTGGACAGGACCCCTGGCCTAACCCTGAATGTTTTTGTTCAGTTCATGTTCTTTTACAGTGTACGGATAGAAGGTTCCCACCAACACCATCCACAAATGCCAAAACGAAACGCTCCCCAGCCGAACCGGCTGTGCTGTGGCTAGCTCACGGAGATGACAAACTCTTGTCAAAATACAGGAAGGAGATAGGAAGGAAGTGGGAAAGCTTTGCTTGCCTGGATTGAAAATCTGTTAATTGGATAGCTCTATATGCCAAGTGTGGAGTAATTTCAAGATATTTGTTTTTCATGGGAAGGTGAATTTGAGAAAAGGGAAAGAGAAAAAAGGGGTGAGGAACTCCAGGTTAGTCTGCAGATTTGGTTGTCTTGGAACATGGGGATGTTTGAAAACACTTACTATTCCTGGGCCTGCAGGAAGCGTACAGGTACAAAGAAGACAACCATGTTCATTACCAACGATGATCCCCTGGGGAAATGTTTTCATGCTGTTGGTGCTTCAGGGGGAGGCAGTGCATTGAACTGAGAGGTGTTTCATGGAAGGGGCTTGAGGACTAGGATTTTCCACATTGTCACACAGGCGTACAGAGGAGGGCACGTCAGGCAGGGAGCAGCATGAGCCACACCTCGGAGGTCTGGGAGTTTAAGGCGTATTTCTGGAATTCCCAGTGACCTGGGAAAGTAAAATCATAGGGCCCTCAGCCCAGTCTCCGATAAGAAAGAGTAGAGAAGACTTTGATTAAAAATACAGATAAAATAGTGCAAAGGAGATGGCACGAGGGTGAATGGAGCAGAGAGCAGGAGACATTCTGTCCCTTGGAACCCAGCTGTCCCCACAGAGCAGGGCTCCACAGAGCAGCTGTAGAATGTGGTGTAAGTCCCTCTGGAGTCAGCCACGGCCCTGGGGCCCCAGGGCTGTCGGAACCAAGCACCACACACTGGGTGGCTTAACCATCAGACAGGCATTGTCTCACAGCTCCAGAGGCTGGAAGGCTTGGATCAAAGCGTTGGCAGGGTTGGTTCCTCTCGGTCCTTTGGAGGGAGAATCTGTCCCCTGCCTTTCTCCCAGCTTCTGGTGGCCCGCTGGCATCTTTGCTGTGCCTGGGCTTGTAGAGGCATCACCCCGTCCTCGGCCTTCCTGTTCGCATGGCGTTCTCCCTGTGCTCAGGCCTGCTTCTGTGTCCAAATTTCCCCTTTGGGGCCCGCCCTAAGGACCTCATTTTAACTAGATCACCTCAGAGAAGACCCTCTCTCCAAGTCAGGTCACATTCACAGGTCCTGGGAGTTAGGCTTTTCATGTCTTTTTAGGACGACACAATTCAATCCCTGGCAGACATGAAGTTTGAATCCCAACTGGGCCACTTTACTGGCTGTGTGGTCTTGGGAAATTACTGGCTGTGTGGGCTTGCAAAAACTTCTTCATGTCTCTTACCCCAGGAACCTGTCTAAAAGGGGATGAAGAGCACCCTTGGTACAAGGATTAGCACAAACTAAGCGCCTAATAAACATGGGTGGTTACCAGGTACTACTGCACACAACAGAGGTCAAGCCCGGCATCACTTCTAATTCAGGAATGCAGACAGAGGGGCCACTGACAGGCCCCTATTTGACTCATCTCTTGTCTCCACCCTCCACCCCGGGTGCCTAGCCCAGTGCCAAGGATCTTAGGGACTCGGTAAATATTTTCGGCAGTTTATGACTCTGTAACTCAATGTTAATTTTGAGCCACTATACCTCCAGGGTGAAAGAAACTGACACTGTCAACTTGGGGTTTCCCTCTGCCTTTTCCTGGGGTTGTGGCTAAATTTTAGTCAATCACATCAGGCCAGGACCTAAAGCAGAGGCCTGGAAGCTGGTTCTTACTTCACTGGCCCACCAGGCTACTGATGGGTCCCCACAGTATCCTGATTGGTCCTGCGGCAGCAGGCCCCAAAGACCTTGCTCCCCTCCGAATGCCCCCCAAGGTCTGGCCGGGCTCTCTAGCAGCTCCAGGCCTCTCCTGGCACAGGACCCCTCTGCGCCCTGAACATCAGGCCCAGGCCCCGAAGTTTCTCTGGGTCTGTCTGAGGCTTCTCTCTGCAGCCTCCCACTCATGGGGGCTCCCTGTTTCCCCCAGGCCTGTGCCTGGGAAGGAAGTAGAGCACCCCTGCCTCTGGGATTCCCCAAGTTTTTGGAGGACCCACAGCGCACCCCCTCCCCCTCCTCTCATTAGCTTCCCCATCACCTCTGCACACCAAGCCGGATTGGAGGAATCTTTTATCTCTTGTTACTGTGTTTCCCCAGACATTTGGGGGATGTCCCAATCCTCTCAAATTCCCTTAAGGACTCAGGTTTTGGAAAGCAAAGCCAGGGAGAGACCTGCCTCAGACTCTTAGGGTCTTCCTCCTGTACTTCCCCTCCCCAGGCATGGACTCAGACCAGTCTATTGCCACGAAGGGGAAATACCAAGAAAAGAAAAAAAAAAAGAGTTAATATTTAAAAAACATTATCCCAGCTTGTTTTGGTGAAAAAAAAAAAATACATGAATACATGGTACTTAGGGGAGATCCTGAGCCAGCTTCATGGAAAACCTCTCTCCTGAGGTTCCACTAACACATGTGTTTCCCCCCTGTCTCCCCCCGACTTTCCCACCCAGAAGTCTCAGCTCCTGCTGCAGCGTCTGAGGGGAAAGTGCACCAGTCCCACTGCCCCTGGTGGGCCCACAGGTTCCCTCCCCTGCTCCCAAGCGTGCCTGGCGGTCCTAACGAGCAGTCAGCCCTGCTGCCTGGTATTATTACAGTTAATATTTTACATGACTGACCTCCTTCCTCCCTGGAACCAGTTCTTACTCAACCTCTGCAGCGAAGTGAAAGCTTTGCCATCTACTGTCCAGGTGACCTTGGGCGACTCACCTGGCCTCTCCCAGCCTCATTTTGCTCATAGGTAAAATGGGGATAAGAACACCCACCTGCTTGATTGCTGTGAGGATTAAGTAACATGACCTAAATAAAGCCCCAGCCTGTGGCCTGACAGGCGGTGGCTGCTGCTGCTGCTGCTGCGAATAACTGTGGTTGTGGCCTCACCTGTGCAGAGAGGGCGAGGGGGGCTGTACCCACAGTGCGGACTCTGCTTGAGGACCTCACCCCGCAGAAGGGCAGGCAGGAACGCCCTTTCCTGCCTTAACCACCCCAGATCGAGATCAACGATGGTCCACGCAATAGCTAAGCACTTATAACACATCAATTATGAGCCTGGCATTTTTAAAAAAATATGTTTACTGAATTCAGAGAGGAAGGGAGAGGGAGAAAGAGTATACAAACATCAGTGATGTGAGAGAATCATTGACTGGCTGCCTTCTGCATGCCCCACACTGGGATCAAGCCCGAAACCCAGGCATGTGCCTTGACTAGGAATCGAACAGTGACCTCCTGGTCGATGCTCAACCACCGAGCCACACCGATCGGGCGAGCCTGGCATTTTAATGCACCTGAAACGGGGCTCCACAGGGAGACAGAAACAGTCAGAATAATAATGAAATGGGCTAAAAACAACTGCAGGGAAATCATTTGTTTGCTTGTGGTCATGCGTTTATTCACACCACCTTCTGTGTTTCCAGGTAGGATTTAAGGAACCTTACCCAAGAGGTCATCTGTGAGCTTGGCCCCGAAGGCTGTCACTAGGCATCGCCGGGAGGACAGAGGTTCTCCAGGCCCAGGGGACAGGATGTGTAAGGATGTGTGGACACACCAGATCCAAGATGCTACTTCCCCAGATAACTGCACACCTCACACCATCACCTTTTCCAATTTTCTGTCAAATGTCATTTTCTCAACAAGGCCTTCCCCAACCACTAGTGGTGTCATGGAGCCAGCTAATAGCAGCTCTCAAAAGCTGATGGTTAAATTTTCAGGGAATCTGTGAGCCAGATCATATACCTAGTCACTAAGGAAAGTTAAACTGTGTAAACTTCAAATTTAAACAACTATAGTAGAAACCAAGATTTAAAATACCCCAAGTCATCACTTCTTAATTATTTTACATTTACCATCACCTAGGTTATTTACATCTGCAATAGATTCATATAAAATGTTGTGCTACTGTGCACTTCTTCCCAATTTTATGTTTAATAATGTTACATTCATTGCTTGCAATCTGTCATGACAGGAATATTTACACCATTGCAATTGGCCATATTACAAATCAGGCATCCCTCACCAACACCCTTCCCCCGCTCCCCCACCACCACCAGAAAGTCGTTCAACATTTACAGCACACCCCTCCCTGCTAACTACCCTATTTCAAATTACAGTCACTTTCTCATTTCCAGTCCCACTTATTCTATTTTTTTCATAGAATTTATTGCTCTCTAACATATTGCACAATTTGTTTAGTATCATTATTTTCTCTCTCACTGCATCAGAATGTAGGATCCAGGAGGGCGAAGATTTTTTTCCTATTATGTCCTTCATGTATTCCCACAGCCAGAAGAGTGCCTGGCACCTCGCTGTTACTCACAAATCTGTGCTGAACATTAATTACTGGTGATATAAATGTTGGTGAAAGCAGAATTCTCTGTGGGTAAGACTGGTGGGGGCAGAGGCCCCTCCCACCCCCTTGCCTTCACTCGGGGTTGTCTTCCTGACATGCAGGCCGACCTGACTTGAGAGGTGGCCCTCTTTCTCCTCCTCCCTCTGTCCCCCTCTGTCCCCACAGTCTCCTTGCTGCCTGAGCTTGAGGGAGAGCCTGTGTAAATGTGTTCCTCCAGGGCCCCACTCTGGGGATTTCTCTTCACGCTGCCAGCTCCAGTCACTGGCCAAACTTACTCAGCATGTCCTGGAGACCAGTGCTCTGCCACCTCCAGGACAGGGGTTCCCAAGCGACTCTGGACTGGCAGCACCGGCAGCGCCTCATTGGAAATGCCTGTCTCAGGCCCCACCCCAGACATACCGAATCAGAAATTCTGGGAATGAAGCTTAGTCTTTTGGGGTTGCTATAACAAAATGCCACAGACTGGGCAGCATATAAACAATGGACGTTTGCTCCTCATGAGTCTTGAAGCTGAAGTCCGCGATCAGAGCGCCACAGGGGAGGTGAGGGCCTCTCCCAGGCCGACTTTTCACTGCACCCTCACATGGTGAGAGGTGGGGGAGCAAAGTGGGGCCTCTGTATAAGCTCACTGATCCCACTCATGAGGGCTCTAACCTAATACCTCCCAAAGGCCTCTCCTCCTAATAATATCCCCTTGGGGGGCTAGGTTTCAGCATAAGGATTTGAGGGGGACACCCTTAGGCCCTAGCAGAGGCCCAGCAGTCTGTGTTTCTGAGGTTCCAGGGCAGGAGATTCGGATGCATGCTAACACGTGCAAACCATCGATCCAAGCCTTACAGCCTCTCTAAGGCAGTGCCTCTTAAGTCGGGCTGTTTATGTGTGTCTCCCCCACCCTCCACTGGAAGGCCTTAGGCAGCGTCTGGAGACACTCTCGGTCATCACAATGCTGAGGGTGGTGGTATAACTGGCATCCAGTGGGTAGAGGCTGCCAGGGATGCTGCTAACTAGCCCTCCTACCGTGCACAGGGCAGTCCCCTCAGCAAAGAATTATTGGCCAAAATGTCAGTCACTGGTGCCAAGGTGGGGAGCCCTGTTCTGAGGCACCCTCACTCCCCCACCTCCATCCAGCCTTCCCTTCCTCGTTTCCTACCCCATTTTCTCGGCATCCAGCAGCTTATGATAACTGACATGCCAACCTCAGACAGTCAGCCGTGAGGAAGACAGATGAGACTGGAGACCTGCTTCCTGCAGGATCCCCTGGCCATGGGATACAAACACTTCAGCTGACCTTTACAAGGCAGTATGTAAAGTTGACACAATCAGGGAGATATCAAAGAGCTGCTCCCAACCAACGCTTGGAACTTCCTGGAGAAAGTGGCCTGTGAGCTGACACTTCAAGGTAGAGTTAGACTTAATCATGGGAGGGATGGATAAAGGACAGTGTTCACTACGGAGCATTTTCTCTGTTTCAGCCACCATGCTGAGTATGTCACCAACACCATCTCATCTAACCCCTGAAATGCCTTCCAAGGTTGATACTATTGTTATTTTACAGATGGGGACGCTGAAGCCCAGAAACACTAAATCATTTGCTGAAAGCCACATATCTAGGACACATTAAAGCAGGATTTGAATCCAGGGCCATTGATTCCAAAGCCTGACCCAAGGTGATCGCTGTTTACACAGGGCAAAGACCGGGCATGTTTTTCAAAACACAGTAAAACCTCACATTATGGGTCGGATTGTGTCCTCCTGGAATGCATATGTTGAAGTCCCATCTCCAGTATCTCGGCATTGGACTATATTTGGAGATAAGGTCCTTAACAACATGACTATGTTAAAATGAGGTCATTAGGGTGGGCCCTAATCCAATCTGATGGACATTTGGACACAGAAAGAGACACCAGGGATGTTCACATATAGGAAAGACCACATGAGGACACAATGAGAAGGTGGCCCTTGCAAGCCAAGGGGAGAGGCCTCGGGAGACATCAAACCTACTGACAACTGAATCTGGGACATCTAGTCTCCACGACTTTGAGGCAATACACTTCTGTTGTTAGGTCTCCCAGGCTGAGGTAGCCCTAGCAAAATACGAATGCTGTACACCTGTTTCTTCTTTGGGGCCATTGCTTTGATGGTGGGAAAACTTCAGGCATGTTAATTGTGTTTTGTTTTTCTCTGCTGTAGAATGAAAGATCTGGCTCTGACACACTGCATCTCTTGCCTCAGGGCCGCTGCTGGACCAAAGCTGCTAGGAGACTATTTTTCTCTTCCTAGCTTTTGTAAGAGCCAAAATGTATTGAGGAGATTGCACAGTGTGTCCTAGTTGGGGGGAGAGGGGAGATGGGAGGGCCTTATGTGGTAGAGGCAGGTTCTCTGAGGTGAAGATGTGATGGCAATCTAAGGGTGCCACCAAGGGGCACCCAAGCCTCATTTCCTTGTAGCAGTACAGGGAGTGGCTATTGGGCAATGGACATGGATGACCAGGCCTAATTGTTCATGCAACAGAGCACTGGAACCTCAGGCACAGAGCATGGGCACTGCAGCACCTGCCAGTACAGATCCAAGACTGCCGGCAGGATCCACAACGAAGTGTTCTCTGCTCTGGGGCCTTAGGACTGGTATGTTCCCGGAGGACCTGGATGCATGTAGCCCCAGTACAAGCTGCGATCGAAGCTCCCATCAGCCCAGAGAGTGAAGGGCCCACATTAGACTGAGCTGAACTTAAAGCTAAAAGGAAAACAGCCCTAACTGGTTTGGCTCCGTGGATAGAGTGTTGGACCACAGACTGAAGCGTCCTGAATTCTACATCGGTCAAGGGCACATGCCTGGGTTATAGGCCTGATCCCATTGATGTTTCCATCTCTCTCCCTCTCCCTTCCTCTCTGAAATCAATAAAAAATAGGTTTGAAAAAAATAAAAGGAAAACAACGTGATATTTTTTTCACACCCAAATGTGTGCCTTAAGATTCAAACTGACTATGCATTATTTCCAGACTCGGGCTAGGCAAAGCTGAAAACACTTCTGTCAGCAGGAGAGACGATGAGCCAAGGAGAAGGAGGAGGAAGCTGCCCAGTGTTTTCCTTCTGGCTCTGCCGCTGTCTCCCGGCTCTGTTTTGTCTCCTGACTAGACCTAATTATGCTTGTCATCTGCATCAGAAGGATGGGGCTAAGATTAACAAGTTAATGTGGGTAAAAGCTCTTGGAGCTCAGTAGATGAAAGGATATCTAATTAGCAAGGCCAGCAATGACCGCAGGCAGGGCGGACTCGCCCCTGAACTCACCAGAGAGCTCGTTACAGCTCCTGGGAGGGGCTTCTGCCAATTCCACCTAAGCCTTCAGCAGCGGACTCGAGTCTTCCACATTTTCCTCCATTATTCCATTACTCCTCATGGGTGGAGGAAAAGATGTGTGCACCTTTCTACTCTGACAGAGAAGGAAAAGGTGCAACTCTCATCCTTTTCATCGCAACACACGCCCATCTGCAGGAATACACAGTGAGGCCAGCGGAGTGCAGAGGTCACTGAGTTCCGCCACGGGGTGAGAGGGACATAGGTTCAAATCTCGACTCCGCATTTACTAGGTAGGAGAACTCTGGCAAAACATCCATTAATCTCGAGGCTCTGGTTCTTCCTTTGCCCAAATTGGAATAATACTTCCTGTCTCAGAGTTGTAAGGCTTAGATTTGTTTGCGCTGGACCCCAATAAGAGCATGTTTTCATTAAAGTTAATAATACCGCCTGGCACATAATAGCTGCTTAAATTATTGGTTGGATTGAACTCTTTTATTCAACAAATACTTATTGAGCTATCTATTCTGCACCGGAGAAAATGGGCACTGTGTGTCCTGGGGGTACCTGAGCTATAGACACAGTTCCGGCCTCACAGAGCTGACATGTATATCAGATGAAACCTCCATAAACTCAGATTCTTTGGACGCCTTGCTTCTGCTCTTAAAACACATCGCTTGAGAACTTTTATAAAATTAAAAAAACAACAACACAAAAACTAAAACCTGTTCACAAGAATGTTTGCCTGGCTCTGGCCGGGTAGCTCAGTTGGTTAGAACAGCTTCCCGATAAGCCAAGGTTGCAGGTTCCATCCTCGGTCAGGGCTCAAGCGAGCATCTACCAGTGAGGGCATGAATAAGTGGAACGACAAACTGATGTGTGTGGGTATTTCTCTCCCCCCCACCCCACCCGCTCTCTCTCAAAAAAAAAAAAAAGTTTGCCTAAAAGAAAAACCATTGGATTCTACTTTAAGAATTAAAGGGGATGGTTAGTTTAGAACACCGCAAACTAGCCAAGAATTTTAAAGTGAAAATGCTGGAATACATCTTTGAACCTTCAAGTCCATGGTGCATTATCCCCAGTTGTTGTTTGGCCGGTTATGTAAATGAGAGCCTGGCAGAGTGGAAATAAGGGAAGAACTTGCCCGGTTCCCGAAACTGTGAGAAAGACCGGTTCCTACCAGCCTTCAGCACTCACTTATCACCACTGCCCCTGAGCGCAGGCTTGTGTAAATATTTAGTGTATGGCTGTCTCCCCATCCTGCCCCAGGGAGACCTGAGGAGGGCAGGGGCGCTGACAGTGGGGTCCCGGTTGAATCTCCAGAGCCTGGTGCTGCCTGGGCTCGTGACAGGCAGGAAGCCCTGAGATTCTCCTGCCGCCACCCTGTGTAGGGGACTCAAGCACTTCTTGACCATATGGGATATGAGGCACAGCAGGGTCCTGACCTGCTGGCATTCTATAGCTAGTGAGTGGCAGGGCCCCTGGGAGCACACAGTCGGGCTCCAGAGTCTTCTCCTCGTGGTCCCATTCGCCGTGCTGCCTGGACAGATGTTTGTAGAACGAGACAGGTGGGGGCGGAGCTGGCTGAGGAGACAGGTGCCTGGGTGCAGCAGGGGTCACAGTCCAGGCCCGTGGCTTCAGCTGCGAGTGCAGACCTGCCCCGAGAACAGAAAATGGGCAGGCTGGTCACTTCACAGATTCGCTGGACAACCTTGGGCAAGTTACCTCATATTCTGAAACCTCAGTTTCCTCTCATGCAAAATGGTGATTTAAAGAAACAAACCAGGAGATCAGAACTATAATAAATATCACCTCACACCCACGGGGTGGAGGGGGTCATTGGGAAAAAAACGAACAGATAAACAGAAAAACTAAGGGAACATCTGTAATACTTCCAACAATAAAGATAACTTTTAAAAAAATATCACCTCATACCCTTTGGGGTGGCTACTATAAAAAAAGAAAACATGATTGACAAGGCTGTGGAGAAAGGGGAACCCTTGTGCAATGTCATTAAGAAAGTAAAATGGTGCAGCAGCTATGGAAGACGGTTTGGCTGTTACTCAAAGAACTAAAAATAGAATTACCATGTGATTCAGCAATTCTACTTCTGGGACTATAGACCCCAAAAATGAAAGCAGGATCTCAGAAAGATATTTGTACACGTATGTTCATAGCAGCATTATTCAAGTAGCCAAAAGGTAAAAGCAACTTACAGTAAGTAAGTGTCCACCAAAGGATAAATGGATACATTAAATGTGGTATATACATACACTGGTATATTATTCAGCCACGAAAAGGAAGGAAATTCTGATACATGTTACAACATGGATGTAACTTACAGATATGCTAGGTGAAATAAGGCAGTCACACAAAAAATACCATACGATCCCACTTATGTGAGGTACCTAGAGCAGTCACATTCATAGAAACAGAAAGTAGAAGAGTGGGTGACAGGGGTTGAAGGGAGGAGAGACTGGGAGGTGTTTTTTAAATGAAAATATAGTTTCAGTTTTGCAAGATGAAAAGAGGTCTGGAGATTCACTATGTGAATGTACTTCACACCATTGAACTATACACTTAAAAATAGTCAAGACAGCCCTGGCCTGTGTGGCTCAGTTGGTTGGGCATCATCCACTGCCCCAAAAGGTTGCTGTTTGATTCTCGGTCAGGACACATGCCTGGGTTGCAAGCTCAATCCCCGGTAGGGGGCATGGAAGAGGCAGCCGATCAATGTTCCACTCTCACATCGATCTTTCTCTCTTTCTCCCTTCTTCTCTCTCTAAAAATCAATAAGAATATATATATTCTTAAGTGATCAAGATATAAATTTTATTGTATTTTATCACAATTTTAAAAATAAATGAAACTAATTTAGTTGGAAGGACTGTTGTGAGGGTTAAAAGAGATAAAGTCTAGCACATAAACTATAATTGCATTAAGGGTTTAACCTTAGCATCTCCCTCAGACTCTGCACTTTAAGAGAGGGTTTCTGTACCTTCAACCCTGAATAAGTGATGAACACTGCAAGACTTTTATCCAGTGTGCCAGGCCACCCAGAGAGGTTTATTGTTGGTGGTGGTTGGGTTTTTTTCTTTTCTTTTTTTAAATCAGGGAGAATTTTGGGTGCAATTGCCAACTTCAAAGCAGACACCTCTCACCACCCACAGCCCACAGGCTCAGTGAGTGTTTGGAACGAGCCTCCAGGCAGGGTAGGGCAAGACCGGGGCCTGATGGGGTGAGGTCCCATTTTTATGTCTCCGCCAGACACTGGTGCCAGTTTGCTACCAGCTGCTGGCATCTTTCAGAGCTGCCAATAAAAGGTTCAGGAATGCTCACCAAGCCAGAAATGCCAGGCCTCCATCCTGGTCAGCGCCCAGCACAGCCATCTGCACTAAATCTTGCGCTGTCTTCAGAGCAGAAACAATAGATTCCATTTAGGGAGCCCTGGTGTGTTGCATATATTATCTCATTCAATCTTCACAACAACCTAATAGGGTGTGTGTGATCATATCCATTTTTCAGGTGTGAAAACTGAAGTTCAGAGAGGTGAAGTGACTTGCCCAAACTAGTTAAGTGGAAGAAACGAACTTGAACTTAGGTCTGTCTAAATTAAGCCGCTCTCCATTTCATTATGCTACATTGGGACTGAATGAATAAATGACTGAATGAATGAAAACTCTGGGGGTTGCAATTTGCAATGCCTTTCACTTGAGGATTTCAAAATTGAGAATTCAACAATAATTTGTTGAATATCTATTCTGCAGGAAGCACAGAGTGCTGGATTTATAAAGCCAGGCCATGGTAGTCCTTGAGAGTCTGCAGACAGTTGGGAAAACAAACATGTGGTGACTAGTAATAGCTGACATTTACTAACATTGTGGGGCCAGCTTTCACAAGGGTTATTTTAGTTAATCCATACAAATATACCCGTGAAAGAGGTACTATTATTAGAACTCCATTTCTCAGATGAGGAGACTGAGGCTTAGGTGGATTGAAAAACTTACCTACATTACTATCACTCAACGCTACTCAAAGTGTTGTCCTTGGACCTAATTGCTACAAAATGAGTACAGAAATAGAGTTAAAATGTTTTGTAGCTATTTGATAGAGCAATTCTATGTCAATTCAATAACATTATTTTTTTTACATCAGCCTTGTATTTCATATGTTCATTTCTTTTTAGCTCATCTCATGTTTGTAGGGTAACGCACTTTATTTTACAAAAGCACCAATCTGCAATGGACTGGGAGGGAAGACAACGCCTGTGCCCCTGGTTGCTGGAGAAGCAATGAAACAGCTGGCATAGCAGGCCTGAGACCTGACCTAGACATTGTCTCTCCAGAGCCTGTCCTCCGGTAGAAAGATGGCTGCTGCCCCTCCAGGCTCCGTATCTGCATGCCAAGGAGGAAGAAGGGAAGGTAAAGGGCAAAAGGCACAAACCAGCCTAGTCCCATGCCTCCTTGCGGTTTGTCAGTCCTGTCAAATTGATTCCCCCAGCTCACTGTCTTTGTTCTTGGTATTTTCTCTTCTCCAGATACCACCTGGCTTGCTTCTTCACTTCATTCAGATCTGCATTTGGATGGCACCTCCTCAGTGAAGAGCTCTCTCTGGCCACCATGGTCCTTTTACTTGTGCTGTCCAACATAGTAGCCGCTCCCCCTTGTGCCTATGGAACTCGTGAAATGTGGTTAGTCCCAATGGAGATGTGCTTGAACTATAAAATACACACGAGCCCGGCCAGAGTGGCCCAGTTGGTTGAATGTCGGCCTGTGTACCGAAAGGTTGCCAGTTCAATTCCCGATGCCTGTGGTGACTAGTAATAGCTGACATTTACTAACATTGTGGGGCCAGCTTTCACAAGGGTTATTTTAGTTAATCCATACAAATATACCCGTGAAAGAGGTACTATTATTAGAACTCCATTTTTCAGATGAGGAGACTGAGGCTTAGGTGGATTGAAAAACTTACCTACATTACTATCACTCAACACTACTCAAAGTGAGATAGAAGGGCACATACTTAGGTTGCTCTCTAAGCATGTCCTCAGGTGAGGATTAAATAAATAAAGTCCTAACTGGTGTGGCTCATTTGGTTGGGTGGCAACCAAAAGGCTGCCAGTTCTATTCCTGGTCAGGGCACAGGCCTGGTTTGCCGGTTCAATCTCCAGTAGGGAGTGTGTAGGAGGCAGCTGATTGATGTTTTGCTCCAGCATCAACATTTCCCTCTCTCTCCCCCTCCCCCATTCTCTCTCCCCCCTTCTTCTCTCTAAAAATCAATTTCAAAATATACACTAATGTAAACTATCTCAATAACTTTTATATTTATTATATGTTTAAATGATAATATTTGATATACAATATTAGGTTATATAGAATATATCATTAAAATGCATTTTACCTGTTTCTCTTTATTCTTTTAAACATGGCTACTAGAAAATTTGATGTGCCTTTTATTATGTTTCTCTTGGACAGAGCTATTCTATATGCTAGCCCCTGACACTGCTTTCCTTTATTTTCCTTCATGGGCACTATCACCAGCAAGCATTAGATGATATATTTATATTTTATTTGTTTACTAGTGACCCGGTGCATGAAATTAGTCACACTAAAAGGAGATTAATTAGAGGAAATAATTTAATATAGCTATTTGCCCTTTCTCTATTATAGAAGTGGCAGAGATGAAAGAAAATTAGTAAAATGTTTATGAAAACCTTCCTCCTGTCAGAGTGTCTGGGGCTCACCATGGGACCCAGAGTCAAGTCTCCGCCCACCCACATGCACCTAAAAATCGCGTGAGACCCAGACCCAGCCCCGACCCCCTTGGGCTAGAATCAGACCTAGCCAGTCCTCCCCTTGTCCAGCCCTGCCGCGGGCAGGGGGTGTAGCCTCAGGTCCCCTGGCCCAGCGCCAGGATGGGGGCATGGCCTGAGGTCCCCCAGCCCAGACTGGAGCAGGGAGCGTACCTTGAGGTCCTCCATCAAGCCCTGCCAGGTGGGGGACACAGTCTGAGATCCCCTGTCAAGCCTCGCTGGGTGGGGGACATGGCCTGAGGTTCCCTGTCAAGCCCTACCAGGCAGGGGGGGCACAGCCTCAGATCCCCCGGCCCAGCACTGAGACGGGGGCACAGCCTCAGGTCCCCCGTCAAGCCCCACTGGGCAGGGGCATGGCCTGAGTTCCCCTGACTCAGCACTGGGGGTGTACCTTGAGGTTCCCTGTCAAGCCTCACCAGATGGGTGGCACAGCCTGAGGTCCCCTGTCAAGCCCTACTGGGCGGGGGGAGCAGCCTGAGTTCCCCTAGCCCAGCACCAGAATGGGAAGCACACCTTGAGGTCCCCCATCAAGCCCTGCTGGGTGGGGGCATGGCCTCAGGTCCCTGGCCTGGCACTGGGGCTGGGGTGTGCCTGAGGTCCCCCAGCCTGACACCAGGGCAGGGGGCATGGCCTGAGGTCCCCTGTTAAGCAGCACAGGGGTGGGGAGGCCATAGCCTCAGGTCCCTGCTGATTACTCGTTAAGGCTCCTTATGGAAACTTGGCCTCAGCTGTGGGTGCAGCCATCTTTGTGACGGAGTGATGGTCAATTAGCCTAGTCCCTCTTTATTAGATAGGATCATTAGCTTCTCCCACTAGAATGTAAACTCCATGATGTCAGGCATTTTATTTCCCATCTGCCACTCTAATTCCAGTGCCTGGAACAGTGCCTGGCATAACATGAGAATTCTGGAGCTGTTATATGAAAGAATGAATAAATGAATGAAATAAACAACAACAATTTGACAAGAGAGTCTCCCAGACCCCTTTCACCTTTGTGGTTATATCATTTTGCATGTTTGACAATTTGCTTAAAATCAAGTTTTTGTGAAAAGTAGAATGCATGTATGTATATTACCTTACCCTCAAGGCAGTATTTAGAAATCCAGGCTCTAAAGGAGACTGCTTAAGCTTTTCAAATATAGAAATCTACACTAAGGGGTTGTTAATTAGCCACAGGAATGTCAAAAATAAATTATGCATTGCTTCAGAAAGAGCCACATGCCAGGTAGCTTAGCCAGGAAGACTATACAGCTCAACTTGCTTACAGAACGAGGTAGAAAAATCGGCCAATTTGGCCATATGAACCTTGGAGCATTTCTCTTCCAGCAGGACTTGCGTGCCTGCCCTGTCCGTGTGAGGGGTTGGTCTATCCTGGAGTGAATCTTCCATCCAGGTTGAGATTGCCCCTTCCCGCCCCTCCCTCTTAGAACTGATTATGGGTTTGTGCCTAACTTGCTAATAAATACAAATCTGGCAGGATTTGGTCTATGATCTGCTTTTGTAAATAACAGCACATCTGCAGGTAGCTCAGTGAGGGGATCAGATGCACGCCCCAAATGGCCCCCGTCTACCTCTGATCGCTGGAGGCTGCTGATACTTATGAAAAGAAACTGATGGCTGTTACACAGACAGACTGTCTCAGGCCTGTTAGTAAGAGACTGTTAGACTCTGCACCCTAGAGGCTGCTCCTTCGTATATGCTGCACCTCCAGCAACAGCAGCCTGACCCGGGCCCAGACACTGCCTGTCTGCGCTTTGGCTGCAGGGCTTCTGGTCTCCTCCATACCTGTCCCAACAAGCTGCCACCAGGGTGGCAGGCAACACCTCCACAGTGTCAGAGGCCAAGGTGGATTGCTCAGTCTGAGCCAATTTCATTTATGTATACCCACTGTGTGCCAGGCAGCTGGCATTCCCACCGCCAGGCCCCTGCAATCAGCCTGGGGCCTTCATTCTTCCTTTGGCAAACAGAGAACTTCAGCTTTTAGAAATTCGGGGTAGGCCCCACCCCTAGTTCCCAGCCCAGGGGCTACCCACCCTTGGCTATCTCAGGGTACTGCAGGCAGAACCAAATCCACAACGATACCAAGCATTGTCCAGGGACTGAAACAATCATGTTTCTCACACGCACACACCATATTCTATAAGCTTACAGATGAGTAAGAGTTGTGTTACTGACTTCATAGAAACCTTTTGTCAATACTTGAATCAATAGATCCTGGAGGAACCAATGCTATACCTCGGGGCCCCGCACTGAAAGGCTGGGTACTGCTGAGCGTATAAACCTTTGAGCTGGATGAAGAGTTCGAAAAGCACCAATTTTTAAATTAAAGAGGAGGGAATATATTTTTTTTCTAAACCATTTTTTTTCCAATTAAAAAAAAAAAGAGCAATAAAAGTCCTAGAAGTCTCTCTACATGAGCATGTATGCAGGGGGCTGACTTATCCAGATCTGAGCCAAGATGCCTTGTTACCTGTGCTCCACAAATGTCGGCAGGCAACGTACCCTTCAACCCGGGCCCCACGACCTCTCCCTCTAGAGGAGTCATCCTTTTATCCTACCATTCATCTGTATACCTACTGTGTGCCAGGCAGAAGAACAGCAGGCTCTGAGAAGAGAGTGGCACATAGCCAGCCAGCTTCATCAAACCAGGTCACAGAGGCAGCATGGCGCAGCTGGCAGCTGCAAGAGTCCAGTGTGGAGCCTGTGACCCCTCAACATGGCCAGTGAAAGCTTTCTGCTGGAAGTAGGAAGGAAGGAATTATTTGCCCTCCCTCCTTCTCCTCAGAGTGTCAAGAATCAAGGTTCTCAAACAGAAAAACAAAACTAAACAAACTTTTCTTAGCTCCACATTCCCCTCCTGATATGGGTCTGAAGCTCTACCCTATTTTACTGCAAAACCTATTAGAAGTGGTTATCTATAGTTGCTATCTGCCCTTCCCTACCTCCTTTTGTCTTTTCCACTCCCTCCCTCTGAGATGTCTCAGGGAGATGCCTCTGTTACAGTGGCTGTGACCTCCCGACAGCTGAACCCAGTGGTTACTTTGCTGTTCCTACTGGAACTCTGCAGGAACATAGCACACAGTTTACCAGACCCTCCTTCCTGAAGGACTTTTTTCCTTTTGTTTCTGTGACACCAAAGTCTTCATTTTATTGGCTGGCTCTCTCCTTGACTTTAAATATTGGAGCTCTTTTCTATTTTTATTCTCCCCCTTGGTGGTTCCATCCCACAACTCGAGTACCATCTTAAACCGAGCTGCAGTGTGGCATATTCAGAGAGAGGTGCTTCGTTGTCATCCATCCTAAAGAAATCACCCCACCACTGTCACCATCACACACATGGCATTTGCCATCACCCTATCTTATTATATATTCTTCATCGCTAGCGAAGAAGAAAAACACCACTTGACATTTTTATATTTATTTGTTTACCTAGTGTCTGTCTACCTCCCTCCCCCACCTCCACTACATACACACTCTAGATTATAATCTATACTTTTTCCTGTTCACTAGCCTAGAAGAGTACCTAGCACTCAAAAGCATACTTGTTGAATGAATGAATGGACTATAAACTGTATTCCACATCCCAAAGTCTGGAATCTGTCCCTGTAGCTAGGTATACTATGAGAGGAAGCATGAGCAATTAAGAGAACAATTTTTCAGATAAAATATAAAAATGCATCTCAAATAATTAGGGCTAAGAATGTTTCGGGTTTTCTGGAAAGGCATAAAAGTCAAGGAACTATTACATAGTACCTATCACAAAAGGCCGTCTCATTCTCACAACAACCATGCAGGGTACCTATCATTATACACCCATTTACTTATGGAGAAACAGGTTGAGAGAGGTTAAGTAGCTGGCCCAGGGTCACAGAATTGGAAACAACATCTAAAACAGTAATGTTTAATTCCATAGCCTGTGCTTTGACCATCACACTCACTGGGCCCCCATATTCTACCTCCTCCAGCTCCAGGGCCCTCGGCTGTAAAATGACAGCCATGCTTCAGAGGTCGTGGTAAGGGCTGCAGGAGATAATGCACTTAGAATCGTTCAGCCAGTGCCTGACACATGGAGTACAGTCATTACCTATTCGTCATTATCAGTTGTCCAACGTTACATAATTAGTGAATGGGAGAGTTAAGACATGAAACCTGGCAAACTCCAAAGCCTATGATTTCCCCACAGAGTTGGGTGAGAACTAGTCAGATCTGCTGTGGAAAAGAAGATCTTCAAGAATGGACGATCCTCAGAGGCCCTCCCAATTCTGAGAGTTTATAGTTTCTGCCTTTATTTTCACGGACCAATAGCAATTAGAGTTAGGCTGCAGAGGGAAGGCAGTCCTTCACGGGCCAATAGCAATTAGAGTTAGGCTGCAGTGGGAAGGCAGTCCTACTTCTGAGTGGCTGTGGCATTATGGGAGCACACATAAGGCCACCTGGTGTGATGCTCATTAGCCAAACCCAGCTGGGTGTGGACATGACTCCATACCATCTTGGGTGAGCAGGCAAGTTTCTTTATCTCCTGAGGCCTCAGTTCCTTTATCTATAAAGTGGGATAATAATATGACTTATCCCCATGGAAGGGAAGGATTAACAGAGTTAATACACATAGAGTACCTACCTGTCTTGCCTGGCAAATGTTACAGCAGCCTCCTCTGTGTGGTGGTTAGGGTGGCTATTCTCACCTGAGCCCAGGGTGAGCAGTGCATTAAGGGCCCCGGGCAGCCATGTTTCTGCAGAATTCGCCACCTACTGTTGGGCCTGTGGGGTCTGTAATCGGCTGATTAGATTGTGCTGGCACATGTGAGAGCCAGGACATGAGAAGGGCTGGATCCCTGTGCAGCACCTCTAACAAGGCAAACAGGTTATGGTGTTCCTGTTTTGGAGCCACAGAGAAAGACCCAGGGCTATTTTTAGCTGTGGTAGGTTTGGGTGGTGGGGAGGGCACTGGGGCTGTGTTTGTTACATTACATTTTTACATAATGCAGTCACCCAGCTGGAGGGATCTGTTTCAGGTTGTTTTTAACATTAATCAGAGAATGTTATTTTTTCCCCAAGTTGAGATCTTTAGACTTACTGGGCAGCAAACATACAGTACCCGATACACAGAGTTAGCCTAACAAAAATAATTCCTTTGTTCTATCAAGTTTCCATGAGGTATCCTAAAAACGGGGGGGGGGGGGGGGGGGGGGGGATGGCATAACTATAGCATTGCCTCTGCTTCAGTAAGCCTTTCTTTTAGGAAAAACATATTTTGAGATTACACTATTGTATATCCCGTGCAAATAAACTTTGGAAGAATGTTCCCTGATTCAGGAATGAAGCATGGGCAAGACCTTCCCCTGGAAATATTTTCAGCTCTTTCAGATGCAGAAGACAAGATGTCTATCTTTCTCCTGAGATGACAACAAGCTTAAAGGGGTGGGGGGTGGGGGGCACAATTACAGCAAGGACAGATTATTTGGGTTTGAGGAGTTAGAAACAATGCATATTGCAGAGATGTAAGAAATGATGCCCTCCCAAATCAGACCCAGCAAATCACTTAAGAAACATTAGTTGGTCTGGCCAGTGTGTCTCAGTGGTTGAGTGTCAACCTATGAACGAGGAGGTCTCAATTCAAGTCCTGCTCAGGGCACATGCCTGGATTGCAGGCTCAGTCCCCGGTGGGAAGAGTGAGGGGGGGAGACAGGGGGCGTGCAGGAGGCAGCGATCGATGATTCTTTTTTCATCATTGATGTTTCTATCTCTCTCTCTCTCCCTTCCTCTCTGAAATCAATAAAAGATATATTAAAAACAAAAACGTTAGTTGAATGCCTAGGATGGACCTGCCACTGGGAACAAGATACAAAAGGGAACAAGATGGATTTGGCCCTTCTCCTAAGGCAGCTTATAACTCAGAAGGGAAAACAGATAAGAAAACAGTGTGACAGGTGCTCTGATAGAGAAATGACAACTTCCAAGTTGCTTAATATTCCTGAACTTCAATTGCATCATCTCTGACATGAAACTAAGAATCCCTGTTGAAGATGGGAGGTTAAACGGTGCACATATGATCAAAACAAACAAAAAACCTCCTCCCATGTCCTCTTTCCCACGCTCCAAAATGAAGAGCAGCCTAAGAAAGAGGAAAACATATGACCCAGAAATAAGACGTTCCATCCTGAGAGAGAAGTGCAAGAAAGGCCCAGGCTGGCGTGGCGGGTCCCGAGACGACAGCTGGACCCCAGGCCCAGATGCCACCTGTCCAGGTCCGAGCCAGTGGGAAGGCCCCAAAGAGGTTGCTTTGAGAAGCTGAATTCGATAAAATGCCAAATGTGTTTGAAAATATTTAGAAAACATTTTATGCAACTACAGAGAGGTTTGAGGCTGAATTAGAGATGAGTACACAGAAAATTAAGCAAGCTTAAAACATAAGAAAATACTTCCAGGGGAAATAAATGCTAGAAAATACTTGCAGGAAAATAATGCTAATGTGCTAGATGGCACAGCTGCGAAAACACCGATCGGGATAAAATTAAGTTCTATCTATCGGGGGCATAGATAGGAGAACAGGGGAAATGTGTCTGTTAGAGTGTTGCAGGTGGGGTGGTGAGTCAATGGCAATGCTAAATCCTCATGTTCTAATGGTGGGCAGCCAATAGATAATGCCTAAAACCGAGAAATCACGAAGTAGCAGTAGAAGCATGTTATGGAGAGCTATGCAAGTGAGTAACAAAAAGGTCTGCTCACGTGTTACAAGGGGTTACAAGTCTGGACCTTGGGAAATTGCATTGTGTGGGGTTGGGGAAAGAGTGGGGAGCAGGGAGGTAACTAGCATCCTTTGTATCAAAGCACACAGTACTTTTTGACTCTCCATGCACATATCACTTTGATGGTCATAAATCTAAACTTAAAAAAATAGCTACACAAGCACAGAGAGTGCTGACATTCCTTGCTGTGTTTGTGACCAAACGCAAAAGCCATGTGCACGTCACATGAAGATCTTTCTGGGAAAGAACTGCCATCACATGGTGAGCCAGGCTGACTGGCCTTCATATTATGTCTCAGATTTGCAAAGTGGGCTAGTTGGTAAAAACATCATTTACTTAACAACGGGAGTCTCTCCCCCCACAAGGCTGTTGACAGGGTCAGATGAGAAAAGGCACGTTCTCAGCAGAGTGCTCTATGAATCTGGCACGTTGCCCTCTGTCCCCACCCTCTGTTGTAACTGTATAATGATCTGGGGGCGGGGGTGGGGGGTGGGGGCGGGGCTTCCTCTCTCTGCTTCCCCTTCTACCACTGTCTTAGTCATCTCTGATGGCTGGAAAAGAATACTGCATCGCTTCACTCTATCTTTCCCACAGCTCTGGAGCCTGGAAGTATGAGACCAGGGTTTGGTCGTTCTTGGTGAAGGCTCTCTTCCTGGTTTATAGCCAGCAAGCCATCTTCTCATTGTCTGGTTACGTAGCAGGTGTGTGTGTGTGTGTGTGTGTGTGTGTGTGTGTGTGTGTGTGTGTGTGTAGGAGGGAGGTTGAGGGAAGGGGAGGGGAGAGATGGGGATGAGGAAGGAGGAAAGAAGAGAGATGGAGGGAGGGAGAGAAATAAAGGAAGCTGTCTTGTGTCTCTTCTTATAAGGGCACTAATCTTATCATGAGGACTCAACTCTCATGATCTAATTACCTCCCAAAGGCCTCATCTCCAACAACTATCACATTGGGGACTAGAGTTTCAACATATGAATTTGAGGTGGAGGGGGAGGTTACAAACATTCAGTCCGTAGGAATCACCATACTCGCTATGTGGCTGGGCTGTCAGATGTGGAGTGAGCCATCTGGGACCATGCCAAAAAGAGCCACACCTGAGGCTGGTGAAACAACAAGACAGCAGGAGACATGACCTGCTGCCTACCCCCAACGTCTAGTTTATTAAATGAGAAAGAAACACTTCTGCCATGGCCGGTTTGGCTCCGTGGATAGAGCGTCAACCCTTGGACTGAAGGATCATGGGTTTGATTCGGGTCAAGGGCATGTACCTCGGTTTCAGGCTCGAGCCCCTGCCCCAGTCAGGGAGCATGTGGGAGGCAACCAATGGATGTGTCTTTCTCACACTGATGTTTTTTTCTCTCTGTCTTTCCCCCTCCCTTCCACTCTCTCTAAGTAGCAATGGGAAAATATCCTCTGGTGAGGATTAACCAAAAAAAAAGAAATACACTTCTATCTTGTTTGAGCCCCAAGCCACTGTATAATATTCTGATGCCCCTCTTAATCTCATTAATGCTAGAAGTAGTAGTTCTAACAGTAACAATTATTATGGTGTGCTAAGGAGGGACACCTACCTCCAACCTGAGGAACTGAAGTCTCGACATGTATGCAAGACTGAAAGTACCATTGGGCCCCCAAGCAAGGCGAAGGGCTGGATGTTCTGGGCACAGAGAACAGCAAAGACGCCAGCACTGAAGACGCAGACATGGGGCTGGGCATAGACACCAGCACTGAAGGTGGAGACAGGGGGCTGGGCATAAGCACCAGCTCTGAAGACACAGGCATGGGGCTGGGCATAGACACCAGCAGTGAAGATGCAGACACAGGGCTGGGCATAGACACCAGCTCTGAAGACGCAGGCATGGGGCTGGGCATAGACACCAGCAGTGAAGACCCAGGGGCTGGGCATAGACACCAGCAGTGAAGACCCAGACACGGGGCTGGGCATAGACACCAGCAGTGAAGACGCAGACACGGGGCTGGACATAGACACCAGCAGTGAAGACGCAGACACAGGGCTGGGCATAGACACCAGCACTGAAGGTGGAGACAGGGGGCTGGGCATAGACACCAGCAGTGAAGACCCAGACACGGGGCTGGGCATAGACACCAGCAGTGAAGACGCAGACACAGGGCTGGACATAGACACCAGCAGTGAAGACGCAGACACAGGGCTGGGCATAGACACCAGCTGTGAAGGGGGAGGCACGGGGCTGGGCATAGACACCAGCTGTGAAGGTGGAGGCGCGAGGCTGGGCATAGACATCAGCACTGAAGATGCAGACACAGGGCTGGGCATAGACACCAGCTGTGAAGATGAAGACACGGGGCTGGGCATAGACATCAGCACTGAAGATGCAGACACGGGGCTGGGCATAGACACCAGCTGTGAAGATGAAGACACGGGGCTGGGCATAGACATCAGCACTGAAGATGCAGACACGGGGCTGGGCATAGACACCAGCAGTGAAGATGCAGACACAAGGCTGGGCATAGACACCAGCTGTGAAGGTGGAGGCACGGGGCTGGGCATAGACACCAGCACTGAAGATGGAGACACGGGGCTGGGCATAGACACCAGCTGTGAAGATGGAGACACGGGGCTGCGCATAGACACCAGCACTGAAGATGCAGACACGGGGCTGGGGAACAGAAAGATGTTGAGGAGGGAGCGGGAGAAGGAAGTTGCAGAAGTGAGGCCAGTGAAGTGAGTGTAAAGGCCTCACAGACCACGGTAAGGAGTTTGGGTTTTCATTCCAGGGCAATGGGGAGCGACTCAAGGAAAGATGATTTTTAATTGATGGTATTTGTGGTGTGGAGAATGATTGGAGATCAGAAAGAATGGAGTCAAGGAAACCTGTGAGGAGGCAGTCTAAGTAATCTGAGCAAGAAATAAAAGGGGGCCCTAGCCGGTTTGGCTTAGAGGATAGAGCGTCAATTTGTGGGCTGAAAGGTCCCAGGTTCGATTCTGGTCAAGGGCACATGCAACGGTTGCGGGCTCAATCCCCAGTGGGGAGCCTGCAGGAGGCAGCCGATCAATGATTCTCTCTCATCATTGATGCTTCTACCTCTCTCTCCCTCTCCCTTCCTCTCTGAAATTAATAAAAATACATTTTTTTAAAAAAGAAATAAAAGGGGCCTGGACTATGGCAGTGGCAGTGAGGACAGAGACAAGATGACAGATTTGGGCAGACTTAAATGACAGGATGTGGGATCAACTGATTCAACGTGAAGAAGGCAAAGAGAGAAGAGAGTCGAGGGTTAGGCCCAGGTTTCTGGCTATTACCCTGGAAGGAAGACCGGGCCGGCCATGAAGGCAGGGCAGGGGAGGAAGAGAGGGTTTGAGGAAGAAACTAGAAGATGCTGACCTCAGTCCAGACATGCTCAGTGGAGGAGCCTGCGAAACATCCAAATGCTGCAGGTCAGGGCTAGAAACTCAAGATTGTGTCGGAGGCTGCCGTGGATTCGTGCTCCATCCAGGTTTAGTCTTTTCGACCCATTTTTAACAAGTGGATCAAGCCCATTTCTGAATGGTCACTTTCGGTTAGTGATGAGGTCATCACCATTTACAGCAGAGGAAACTGAGGCCCCAAAAGATCCAAAACCCTCACTCCACAAATTGGAGGCTTAATTCCTTAGTTTTCTTCTCTTAAAATTTAAATCTACATCATACAATTAGACTCAACCCTGGATCTTTGCAGAACTGCTACTCTGTGCCCTGAGTGCATCCTCTAAGTCAACCACTTACTCACCAACAGTAGCCAAGGATCCAGTAGCTGTGCCTGTGCAGGCCTAGGAGCTGCAAGTTCCAAAGACAGACAAGACAAAATCCCACGTGAATGACTTCTTTTATTGGATGGGCTATTCTGATTAGGGAAGACCAACAGCAACCTAAAGTGAATGACAAATACTGCGATGAAAACAAAGGAAGGCGAGTATGATCGAGAGTGACTGGGAGACACTTTAAATTGGATGATCCAGAAAGACCTATTTGAGGATGGGTTGTGAATAACCAGAGCCAGCCATGCAAAAATATCCAGAAGAACATTCTAGGAAGGAGGGGCCTGCCGGTGCAGAGGCCAAAAGGTGAGGTTCGGCTGATGGTGGAGGTGGTGAGAAGCCCATGGGACTGGAGTGGGGTGAGCAGAGAGCCGCAGGAGAGGGGTTCAGGGAAGGGGGTGGCAGCCAGAGCAAGGCCTCTTGCAGGTCAGAGCACGGATTTTATCCTAAGCACCATGGGAAGTCATCAGAGGCTTCAGCAGCAGAGTCACCTTGGTGCCTGTCAACATGACCACTCCTCTGGCTGCTGCCTGGAGGACAGATTTGGGCCAGGGGAGCAGGCAAGAGTGGAAGCCAGGACGAAGAACACAGCTCCTTCCTGCTCTGACTCCACCTGTGCTGTCTTTCTTTGCAGTCTCCACTTCCTCACAACAACCCTGAGAGGTAGGAGTTAATACACCCAGATTTCAATGAGGGTCCTATTTGTATACTTTCCACAAAGCCCGCCACAGTATGGGGCATGCATGCAGCTGTCCCTTTAATAACATTTGATGTTTGATTAATAAGTTAAATAACCCATTGGTTTCATGTCTTCAAAGAATTGGACAAATCAAGTAAAAGGCCTAAAAACAAAGGCCAGACAGAGCAGCTGTTGGCTGGCCCTGGTCAGTTGCTTGACCGAGAAGGCCTGTCAAGCCCAATTAATGGGGTGAAGCCACGAGTTCCCAACGACTCAGAGTCCCCACCGGCCTTAGTTCTCTGTGGCCAATGTTCAGCCGCGTCTTTGTGCTTTCAGGAATCTGAAGGAAAATAAAAACACCCTTTTCCAAACCTAGTTATTTTCGCCCTAACCAGTTTGTCTCAGTGGATAGAGAGACGGCCTGCGGACTGAAAGGTCCCAGGTTCGATTCCGGTCAAGGGCATGTACCTTGGTTGCAGGCACATACCCAGTAAGGAGTGTGCAGGAGGCAGCTGATCGATATTTCTCTCTCATCGATGTTTCTAACTCTCTATCCCTCTCCCTTCCTCTCTGTAAAAATCAATAAAATATATTTTTTTAAAAACCTATTTATTTTCAAGTGTTCAGTCTTTGTTGTGTGAGGAGCATCGCCAGGGTTGGATGTGGATCAGAAGGGCACATCACACTTTATTTGCTTCCTCCCAGATTCACGCCTTGACGCAGGCCCTTAGGGCTTTCGTCCCAAACGGCCTGAATCACCCAGAAGCCCGGGAAAGGTGTGGTCATACTTCCTGTCCTGGTTCCTCAGTTCCTGGACCAGGCTGAGACAGGGGCACCCACCACTGATCACTGCTATGCTCACATAAAAGGCTCCCTGCCCCCCGCAGCGCCTTCTGGGGAATCCCCACCCAACCTGCTAAGCGAGTATAAGATTCCATTCCCTGATGGTCCAGGGTGAACCCCGACCCAAGTGGTTTCCTACATGGAATGGCCTTTATGTTGCAACTCGGCATGAAAAGATGAGTACAGTCAAATTTCTCTCCTGAGATTTGGAACTAAAAGCAGAGGCTGATAGTGGGCCCTGAGCAACGAGGCGAGGCAAAGTGGAGCTAGTAACTGTGGTGGGCCATGTGTGGAGGGTGCAGAGAATGGAGCGGGGGTGGGAGGAGAGAGCAAAAGAGAGAAAGACAGAGAGAGACAAAGAGAGAGAAGCAAAGTCTAGAATTATGCTGTACCATACAGTAGCCACGTGTGGCCATTTAATTCTATTGGAATAATTTAATCAACTGACCCAATTCAGTTACCTTGTTTAAATTCAAATTCGTTTATTTGGATAACATTAGAAATTAACATTTCAGCTCTTCAGCGGTGCGACACAGTTACAAAACATTTCCTTCACCTCAGCCAGTCCCAGTGGACAGCGTGGGTCTAGGACCGTGGTCGGCAAACTGCGGCTCGCGAGCCACATGTGGCTCTTTGGCCCCTTGAGTGTGGCTCTTCCACAAAATACCATGGCCTGGGCGAGTCTATTTTGAAGAAGTGGCGTTAGAAGAAGTTTAAGTTTAAAAAATTTGGCTCTCAAAAGAAATTTCAATCGTTGTACTGTTGATATTTGGCTCTGTTGACTAATGAGTTTGCCGACCACTGATCTAGGAGACCCGCCGGGAGAGAGAGTCGGGAGTCTTAGCTCCAGGGTTTCAATGCCTGATTCCCAGTCACTGAAGTTCAGCTGCCCATACCTCCTGCCCCATATTCCATGAGGTAATTTGCATCCTTATAATTTGCATTCACCACCTTACCTCTCCCATCACTGCCTTTTTCTAGAGCTAGAGTGGTTTTTACTAGGTATACTGGTTAATAATACCAGATTTTGTAATCAAAGAAAACATGATAATTTCAAGAGAAACATCAAAAGTGCTTTATTCAAAGTAATGTCCATCACTAGCTACACATTTCCCCCATCTTTCAGGTAATTTGTGGATACCATCCCAATAGAACTTTTCTTGTTTTGAGGCAAACCATTCAGATAACCAATTTTCCACTTCTTCGTACAATTTGAAGTGCTGCTCAGAAAGTGCGTGTGCCATTGATTGGAACAAGTGGTAATCTGAAGGAGCAAGGTCTGGTGAATAAAGCAGGTGGGTTAATACTTCCCAGGCAAGATCTTTTAACATGTCTTTAACTGGTTTTGAAGTGTGTGATGGTGCGTCATCATGAAGCAAAATTACTTTACCGTGTCTTCTGGCCCATTCTGGTCGTTTCACGATCAAAGCGTGGCTCAGATTGATTATTTGTTGTCAGTAGTGATCAGTATTAATGGTTTCACATAGTTTTAGAAGCTCGTAACACACCACACCTTCCTGATCCCACCAAACGCAGAGCATTGTCTTCTTTCTGAAGTGATTTGGCTTTGCAGTCGATGTTGATGGTTGACCTGGATCAACCCATGATTTTGTGTATTTGGGTTCTCAAAATAAATCCACTTTTCATTGCCAGTCACAATTCAATGCAAAAAAACACTTTCTTTCATGCCGTGCTGGGAACCGATTCCAGCATGTAATAATTACAAGAGTTTCACCAAAAGGTTGGTGAAGCTTGGGCGGCTCAACAAGGGTGAGCCACATATGTAGTTTACCTGTTGGAAACAGCTAAAGGGCACTTCCCCCAAACCTGAATAGGATTGTCTGTTGCCAGACAGCTCAGGGCATTTTATTGCCTCCTGTTGGCCAAACACCTGAACAGCTATAGGCTATTCCCCAAACTGACAATGCTTCTTTTACCTTACCCTTTGAAGTGTATTATCTCCACCTCGCCTTAGGACAAATTGTGTTAATAAAAGCAGGATCCTGAGTCAAGGAGGGGAGTCTTCAGTTCCTTTAGCTGAAGATCCTCTGACCCCCAATGCCTTTCAAAATTATCTTTCGTCTTTGGACTCCTTCTTAATCATCTACGCGCAGCCCTTCTCCAGAATGCTGAACCCTTTGTAAGGCTGGGACAAGAACCCCGGCAGTGCCATTGAAGTAACATTTTACTGATGACCTTTCAGTTTTTCGTTTGTCTTATGTTCAGTTGATGTGGCACCCATTTTCCTCCCTTTAAAATCTTTCTCATTGCTTGTAAATGATTGGAAATTGTTTGCTGAGCAATGTTTAATCTTTCTGCAAGTTGTTTTTGAGCTTGACACACATCTTCATCCAATAATGCTTGTAATTGTTGGTCTTCAAACTTTTTCGGCTGACCTGGACGTTCTTTGTCTTTCACATCGAAATCATCACTTTTAAAGCATTTAAACCAATGTTCACAAGTATCTTGAGATGGAGCATGTTCACCATAAGCTTCCTGAAGTATTCAGCAGCACTTTTCTTCAAAATAAAGTAATAGATTAAAACTTCCTGCAAGTGCTCTTTTTTAAGTGTGAAAATATCTATGATGTTAACACCTTCAGCAAATTTGAAATATGAAGTTTTGAAGCTTGTTGTCAATACAACAAAATAGCATACATATCAAATCGCATATATATCAACATATGTGTAACTCCATCTATTGAAAAAAATCCGCATTATTAATTGGTACACCTAGTAGTTCTTATTTTAGCTTTTTGTATTCAAAAGAACCTGAACTAAGAACATACATTGAGCCCAGCCAGCATGGCTCAGTGGTTGAGCATCGACCTATGAATCAGGAGGTCATGGATCAATTCCTAGTTAGGGCACATGCCCGGGTTGAAGGCTCGATCCCCAGTGTGGGGTGTGCAGAAGGCAGCCAATCAATGATTCTCTCTCATCATTGATGTTTCTATCTCCCTCTCCCTTCCTCTCTGAAATCAATATAAATATGTATTTTTTAAAAAGAACATACATTGACTGATATTAATAATAAAAATAATAACTACTACAACTTATTGAGTGCTTATATGTTTGAACACTGTGCCTTGGCATTTTACATGCATGTTTTTATTTACTCCTCACAGGAAACTCATAATATAAAGTTTAACAACTGAAGACACATTTGACAACTGAAGACATAGAGAAGTTAAGCAAGTTGTCCCAGGTCACAAAGCTGGTAGGTGATAAAGTGGAAATGGAATTGGTCTTCCATTTTCAGTGACTGATGCATAGAAACTTGGCCTGGCTTTGAGACATGGATGAGACTGTGAAAAGTGGCAGGTACCCTGCGCTGGGGCACAGTAAGGAGGAGCTAGAAGCCTGAAACTTCCTTAGAGATCTCCAACTTTGGGACACCTTCTTAGGACAGCTGGTCTGGTTCCAATCACTGCTCTGCTCAGTGCTTTTCTCTCCACTAAAGAACAGGAAGCTTGGCAAGTGACAGGCCTTGGGCACAGGCTGACCCTGTTGAGAAATAGCCCGTCAGGAGCAAAAACTGCATGTCCTGTGAACTCGAGGACCTGCCAGCAAAATTCCCTGATGCCGGAACTTTGGTTAGAGAACCTAAGTGGTGTGCTGATGGGCACTGGACGCCAAGTTTGTGGGGGGCGGGGAGTCAGCACATACTTCTCCGCTGAACTCCATTTCCCATTTGGTTTGGCAGCTTGTTTTTTGTGAAATGAGGCCAATCCAAGAACTCCATGTCAACATCGCTTCTTTTACGGGAACCACAAATGCAGCCTCCTGGGACCTGGCTCTATCTCTGGGCAGACAGCAAAAACAACTCCTTTTGACTTTGAAATCTTAACAGCCTTCCCAGAGCTACCTACTTCCTTGCTTCCCACCCCGACCCCGCCCCCCCACTGCCGAGGAAGAAAATAAGGGCCAGGGTTCGTGGGCTTCAGCACCCCAGGATTTACTGTTGGCAGAGAAAGCCCCGGAGCTGGCCAGGCTGAGGGGGTTCTCTGGACCCTGCAGTCGGCTTTCCCTTTCTTGTGCTTCCAAGGCCTGGGGTTCCTTCCTGCCTGCCTGTCTCCCTCTGGGACCAGCTGGATGAGTAGGCACGGCCTTGCCCCACCCCCTCATCTCTCTGCCACAGCTGCCCTCGAGCTGGGACTCTAGGGGGGTGCAAAAGGTGCTGTGGCATCCAAAATCCTTTCCCATCAGTGATTAAAAACTGACATGCATGCGTCAAATCTTCCCGTTCTTCAGGATCCCTCTGCTTTGGGGAGAGGGCCACGTTTTAGCTGCTCAGCACTTGAGATCCCAGCAGGGGTGGTGATGGCGGTGAAGGTGGGAGGACAGGAGGCAGGCATGTTTTGAGAAAGAGAATAATAATGGTTAGCGATCTGTGAGCAGTTACAAGCGGATTTGTTGGCAAGAGGTATGTACTGATGAGGCGTGCGAGCAGCGGGATTTGCAGGTCCAGGTCCTCGGCCTGAGAAAGATGGGAGAGAGGCTTTACATGGCCTGTCCCCTGGGGTGTGGGATGGCCTGGCTGGGGGTCACCTTTCTCCAGGAAGGCTTCTGCAGCTCCTGCCCTGCCCGAGCATGGCCATGCGGTCCTCCCTGTGTCCTATTGCCATCCTGAGCTTCTCTCCTTGGTGGCTCTGACCACCCAGTCACTGCCGCTTCACTTCCCGTCCTTCCCGCCTAGACTGCCCTCCTCCCTGCTGGCTCCTGTGCACCCAGCATCCTGCGTGTACATTGTGGAGGCTAGCCAACACCTCCACTGTGTGGAGTGAATGAATGAGCGCTGGCTGCTCCTTGCAGGAGCCATGGAGGGGCTGGTAGGGTTATCGGTACTCTTAACTAAAGTTGAGGCTCTGATCAGGGACAGCATAGGAGTTGGGAGTGGGCCTGGAGTGCGAGTCCGACTCCATCGCTTACTGACTGTGTGCTTGGGCACGCTGTTCGATCCCTCTGCGCCTCCATTTCTTCATGTATGAAATAGAGATAAGAATATCTATCTCATGTGTTTTGTAAGAAATAAATGAGTTCATGTATGTCAAGTCCTTAAACAGTCTGATACATTGTAAGCTCTTAATAAATGGCAACTTAAGAACTGCTTAGAAACACTAGAAGAGTCAGCTATAGGCTGTCAGCATTTGTTGCTGACATGTTCCCACCTCACTTCCTGTTGCTCTAAGCATTGGCCCATTCTGCCTCAGGGCCTTTGCATGTCTCTTTTCCTTGCCTGGCACGGGCGTCCCCAGGTATTCACATGGCTTCCTCCCTTACTGCATGTAGGAAGTATAACTTCCTCAGGTGCCTTCCCTGTAGGCCCTGCCTGAAAGAGCGCACCCCTGCCCGGCTTGGGATTTCATCCTGACGCACTTACAGTATATAGCCCGATGCAGAACTTGTACATCACTTTATCTGAGTTTTGTTATGTCCACAGTAAAAAGCCATCTCCCTAAACACAGGTACTTTGTTTTACTCACTATATCACTAGGGTCTGCCACTTAGCAGGTGCTTAGATATAGTTGTAGAGGGATGGATGGACAGATGGATGGACAGATGGACAGATGGATCCACTGGCCTCTTTTGGAAGACTTCTGTGGGTACTTTCCCCAGCCTTCCACTCCTTAATCTCCCAATCACATGCCCTCATCTGCAGCTCTTCCCCCAACTCCCACACTCAATGCCAAACTTGCTCTCTGGGTCCCTTTGCCCTCAGATGGCTGAGTTAGCCAAAGCCATGCACTGCTCAGGAGGCAGGGTTCCGACACAAGCAGGGGCATTTGCTGACTAGTCCAGAAAGATCAGCTGCCCAGTGTCAGCTGTTAAGAAACACAGTGAACAAGACAGACGGTCCAGTGGGAGAGACGGATGAATAGAGAGACGATGACATCGGCACTGGAGCTGGGTCAGAGAGAAGCCAGGGGGAGGCCCGAGGAGGGGCTGTAACCCACACCGAGGGCAGGATCCCCAGTAGACCCCAAGGAGGCTCCATCACAGAACCTCATCCTAAATAGAGCATGTGTGGATGACACGTGACTAGGCTGCCTGATTTATCCCGGGCTGGAAAAGCACCTGAAGCGCCAAGTCTTATGAAAACGAAAGCTTTTTATCAGTCACAGCAGCTCAGGTTTGATATCATCAGAGAAATATTCTCAAGGCGGTGGGGAAGGGCAGGCAGTGTGATTAGCAGTGAGTAGAGAAACTCCTGTTTTTAAAGGTGGAGAGAAGTTGGGCTCCAGGTGCTGTGAGCCCCAAATGGGGGGAGGGGTGACTCTTACATTTCTGGCGGGGAAGGGAATGTCCCACCAACCTTGTTCAATTGTCAGGCACATACTCAAAGACTATTTCTAAAATGCAAGTCTTACAGTCCCAGAAGACTCCTGTTGGTTGTAATTTCTTGCTGTGATTTTCAAAATGAGAGTTATGGATTGAGTTGAACCACCTCCAAAACCCACATGTTGAAGTTCTAACCTGCAGGACTGTGGAATGTGACCTTGTTAGGAGATAAGGTCTTTACAGGGCTAATCGAGTTAAAGTGAGGTCGAGAGGGTGGGCCCTAATTCAATATGACTAGTGTCCTTCTAAGAAGGGCAAATTTGGACCCAGACAGGCACAGAGAGATGACAGTGTGAAGAGACATAGAAAGCCGTCTGCAAGTCAAGGGAAGAGGCCAGGGAGCAGGTCCTTCCGCATGGCCCTCACAGGGAACCAGTGCTGCAACACCTTGATTTTGAACTTCCAGCCCCCAGAACTGTGAGACAATGCATTTCTATTATTTAAGCCACGCAGCCTGTGTTGCTGTGTTACAGCACCCCTAAGAAACTAATGAAGAAATAGCAACTCTTCTTTAGACCAAGAACAAAGGGCCCCATCCATATCTTTCCTAATCATTGGTGAATTCAAGTATTTCACAGGACAGTCTCTCTGTGTATAATGATTGGCTACAAGACAAAGAGTAACCAAGACACTCAAATTCTTTTTTTAAAATATTTTTTTATTGATTTCAGAGAGATAGGGAGAGGGAGTGAGAGATAGAAACATCAATGATGAGAGAGAATTATTGATCAGCTGCCTCCTGCACACCCCACACTGGGGACCAAGCCTCAACCCGGGCATGTGCCCTGACCAGGAATTGAACCATGATCTGCTGGTTCATAGGTCGATGCTCAATCACTGAGACACACTGGCTGGGCTGACATTCAAATTCTTGAGAAGTGTTAAGCACATAGATTTCAGTTTAGGTTAAATATTTATTGATCCTATCATGTGCTAGGCACTGGGCTGGAGACCTAGAAAGTATAGTCCCTGCTTTCAAGGAACTCACAATCAGGTAGGAAAAGCACAGTGTGTAATTAATTACATCTCAGAGCATTGAGCACTATGATTGAAAGGCATATACAGTGGCCCAGCCATTGTGGCTCAGTGGTTGAGCATTGACCTATAAACCAGGAAGTCATGGTTTGATTCCCAGTCAGGGCACATGCCCAGGTTGTGGGCTCGATCCCCAGTAGGGGGCATGCAGGAGGTAGTGGATCGATGATTCTCACCATTGATGTTTCTATCTCTCTCTCCCTCTCCCTTCCTCTCTCTGAAATCAATAAAAACATATTTTAAGGCATATAGAGTATAAAGATAACACAAGGAAGAAGTGACTATCTCAAGGAAAGGGGGCCATTCAGAGAGGCTTCTCAGAGAAGGATCTGAGCTGAGTTAAACCTGCAATCTTCTCCTTGAGGTGACAAATCAGTGAGACCTGCAAACCTACAAGTCAGTGAAGCAGGTTGCACTTATACATTCAGACCGAGTATGGTTTCACGGCAGAAAAATAATTTGTGGATCATTGCAGCATTGTTTAAATAACAAAAAAATCAGAAGCATCCCAAATCTTTATTAACAGACAGCGTCAAGTAAATGATGGTCTATTCACACAATGGTCACAACCAGGGGAAATTATATTCCATCATGGAACAATCTCCAAGAGGTATTGTTAAGTGAACAAACTAGAATACTGCACATCGTATGACACCATTTATATTGTAAATGGAAAGATATAAAAATAGTTACTTATATTTATGAGTGCATAGAAAGATCTCTGAGAGAATAGGTAAAAACTGATAATATTAGTTGCCTGGAGAGATGAAGAAGCAGTCAGGGAGAGAGAGAGGGAGGGAGGGAGGCAGGGGGAGAGAGAGAGAGAGAGAGAGAGAGAGAGAATTCATTTAATCTTTTACAACAAAGGAAAAGTTTTTAAGGCAAAAGAAACAGCTTTTAAAAGTACCTCTGGTACAAATGGCTAGTCCACCTCTCTGGGACGGGGCCCTGAGCCTGGGAACCTGCCCTGGTACCTGACCTGACTGTGGAAGGACTCATCTCCCAGAGAACTCGCTTCCCACTCTTCCTCGTGTTGTGTCCACCTGCCAACGTGGCCCGGCCCCAGGCCCCACAGGCAGCTGCCTGCTGTCTGCTTTGCGAGACTTGTAGCTAAGACCTTTGCATTCTATGGCAGGCAGACTTGACTTGAAATCTCAAGTATCCTTATCCTCTGAACCTCCATTCTCCCATCATGGGTGATTGTGAGAATTCAGTAAGATAATGCCCATTAAAGCCTTAAAAAAATCACAGCTTAAAAAGAGATAAACAACAGGATTCAACTGTTGACTATGTTCAACTTATCCCCATTGACATCAGCCCAGCCCCAGGCCACCCTTACTTGTGCCAGCTGGACTGTCTACCTCATCTTAGGTGAATGAACTTCCCCAGTTTTAGTGAAAAGTTATATGAACTCAAACCAAAAGGAAATCAACAATGGAATTTGAAGATTTGATCAGAAGTTCTCATTTTCAATAAATCATAAATTTCACCTTCTCCCTGTGTCTTCTCTATGGCCACCCCCCTGACCACACACACATACACACACACACGCACATGCACACGCACATATCTGAAAGCCACTAGAAGGCTGGGCAAACCTGTTCCCAAGGGAAGAAAACCCAATATGACACCATCCAAATGTGCAAATTTGCCATGTCTTTTATGAGAGCATTCATCAAGAAGCTTCTTTAAAATAATGCTTGACCTAAAATATTCACCATGTAATTATAGAATAAATGCAATTCCCTACATATTTACTAAGTCATCGTATTATTAGAAATAATAGCACAGTGGATTCATCCTTCCCAGCTCCCCAGCATCTCAGGCTGCTGCCCGTTTTAGGGAATTCTCTCATCCCATGAGTTCTGGGAAGCAGCAGGGACCTTTCCCCTCCACAGAAGCCAAAAGAAAGCAGGTGTGTGTGTGTTTTCATCTCATTCCCTGTCAGCCTTGGCTCCAGTCTGGATGCCTCCACCTGGAACTTTATATCTGGAGCAAGTGGTACAAAGACAGGAGGATGGCCCGAGATGATCACAGGCACAGGATTTGGTGTCTGGCAGCAGCCTCGGCAACGAGCCTCTGGCGGCTGCAGCACCAGCCACAGGTGGTAACCAGACATTCCCTGGGGCAGAGCCGGGGCTGACTTCTCAGCTGCCCAGTCTACCTTGGTTCCTGCCCATTTTCCACACCTGGTTCCCTAGCCTTCCTGTTGACTCTGTGAACCATCCAATATCCTTTCAATAACTTCCTGTTCTTAAGTTTACAAGAGTTGGTGCCTAGTTATTTGTAACCATGAACCTTGACTGAAACTAATCACTACAAATTACTGAGCAGCAATGAGCTAGGAATCATTCTAAGCTCTTTACATGGAGTATCTCACTTAACCTTCATGAGAATGGAACATGTTATGCCCATTTGACAGATGAGAATATTGAGGCTTGCTGAGGTTAACTAGCTTACTCAAGGTCAATAGCTACAAAAGCGGCAGAGTCAGGATTCAAATCCAAATCCATCTGACTGTGAGGTCCTCCTTCTAATCAAGTCCCCAAGTATTTGTGGATTGGTTTATTACTTATTCAAAGTGCCTTGCACCTTGTCTCATGTAATCCTAACAAGCCCTTGAGGTTGAAACGTCTTTAAAAATATGTTTTAATCGGTTTTTAGACAGAGAGGGAGAGAGACAGAGAAATAGAAACATCAATGAAAGAGAAACATCATCGATCAGCTGCATCCTGCAGGCCCCCTCTTGACCAGGAATTGAACCAGTGACTTCTTGGTTCATGGGTTGACATTCACCCACTGAGCCACACCAGCCTGGCAAGATTGAAACTTTTAATCCCTATTTTAGAAATGAGAAAACTGAGACTAAGAGGAATTAAATGGGACTTGCTCAAATGTCTATCATCAGTCTTAAAATTGCACACACTCTTTGATCTGACAGTTCCAGGTCTGGGCATTTATCCTAAGGAAATAATCAGAGGTATGGTCAAAGACTGTTAATTGGATTGTAATTTTTTTTTTCAGAAAAAAATTAGACACCAACCTTATGTCCAACAGTCAGGAAACAGCCAAATTAGGGCATATCATATGATGGAATATTATGTGGTCGTTAAAAATCAGGCTGTAGAAGCATATCAGAGATTGCTTGGCCAAGGAGTAATGTGGAGGCTGACTTCAAAAGAGTGTTCAGGCCCTAGCTGGTTTGGCTCGGTGGATAGAGCATCAGCCTATGGACTGAAGGGTCCCAGGTTTGATTCTGGTCTAGGGTACATGCTCTGGTTTCAGGCTCGATCGCCAGTAGGGGGCATGTAGGAGGCAGCCGATCAATGATTCCCTCTCATCATTGATGTTTCTATCTCTCTCTCTCCCTCTCCCTTCCTATCTGTAATCAATAAAAAAATATATATTTTTTAAAAAAGAGTATTCAGGAACTTTAGAAAATGATGGAAATGTTCTAACTTGATTGTGGTAATGGTTACACGAGTACACACAGTTGCTAAAACTTATCAAACCATACACTAAAAATGGGTGTATTTATTATACTCAATATATTTTTAAATTCTCATTTAGAAAAGATTTTTATCAAAGACAGTGTTCATAAATATTAAGTGAAAAAGTTTACAAAGCAATATTTGCAATACATTTATTTCCATATGTGTTACATAAAGAAGGGATAAGAAGAAAATATACCAAAATAATGGTTTATTGCTGGGTGATGGGACCTTCTTTAGACTTTTTTTATTCTTTAGTGATCAGAAGAAAAGAACACTAAAATTGTTAAGGACCTATGTCACACAGATATTAAACAAAGGAGAGGAGGCTAAAAGTGGAGACTTGGCAGCCAAGTTAATTGTACCTTCTCCCATGCCTCAGAGTTTCTACGCTGGACCAGGAATTGCTGTATTGCATGCTTTGGAAAATTGCCTATAACACATGTTCTTGCCTGCTAGGAACTTGAACTCTGCATGGAAGGATATGGAGGGTGTGATTGCATCTGGTTAGGGAAACCAAGAGAGGCTTCATGGAGGTGGATTCTATAATGAGCCAAGAAGGATGATGGGCCCACATCACGCAAGGACTGGGAAAGGAGGGTCAGAGAGTGGCATGTCTGTGAGAACAGTCTTCAGTGCAGACTGGGGGAGTTATGTGGAAGGTGATGCTGGGTGATGAGGCTAAAGGAAAAACTGGAGGTGCATTAGGAGGTGGGGGAGACCTTGAATGAGACCTGAGCCATTGGGTTCAACAAACCACTTCACAGGACAGAGGCACCGACATCTCAGGACTGCTTAATCCCCATTCCCAATAGAGATACTCTGAGTTATAACATAAATCTAGGAAAATATAAAACATGGTACTAAAAAATCCAATTTAGGGCCACTTTGGGGGACACATAGTATGGATGTGCTTATACCACAACTAGTCCAGACCTTCAGAAGAACATCTAGAGGTAGCTGTTACTCAGCCACCTCTCCCCCACACACCATGGGGACCCCAAAGGCAGCATCAGGGGCTCACTAGTGGAAAGGGAGGTTACCCACATGTGCTGAGCATGACTATGTGCCAGGCAGTGTGCACCTGGGAATGGCACAGAGCAGAGGGTCAGTAAATCACTGTGAAATTAGTGAGGGAGATGATTCCATCTTTAAAAGAAATATAAGAGCAGAGGTCTGTGTATTTTAGAGAATGGACTCTGGAACCAGACTGCTTGGCTCTGAACCCAAGTTTGCCACTTACTGGCTATGTGGCCTTGGGAAAGTGACTGCACCTCTCTGTGCTTTGGTTTCCTGTATCTATTAAATGAAATCATGAGAATGTATGCCTCCTAGGGTTGTTGTGAGGATTAAATTTGGCATCAGACAATCAGGGTTGGAATCCTGACTCCATCATTCATCAGCTGAATGACCTAAGGACAGTCCCCTGCTGTCTCTGAGTTTTAGTGTCTTGATCTGTAAAATGGGGATAAAAATACCCTATTCACTGGGTTGATGTGGGACCAAAGGAGCTAATATATGAGAGATACCAGAAGATCAGTTAAGATCAACTCTCTCTCCCTCTCCCTCTTCTCTGGCCCACCAGATTGGAGAGTTCTTTAATACCTCTGTAATGAGGGACAGGTTATAAGCTGGAGATAGAGAACAAATCAAATTAAATCATTGGAAGAGTTTGAAATTATCTCCCCCTGAGATCAGGCTTGCTTTTTTTTTTTTTTTTTTTCCTCTTGGCAGTGGGAGGAGGGTGTTGAGTATGGAGGGTGTGAAAGGCTTTGGGAAAGGGTGTGGGGAGAACTACAGGAAAAAGCCCCAGAAAGGGTGAGGAAGACACTGAGGACATTGGGCATGGCCAGTCCCAAGCAGGGTATCAGCCCTCCTTCGGTAGAAAGGGAGGGTCCCAGCATGGGTTGAGAGTGACTAAGTGCCAGGCATTGTGCTTGATGTGGGGATACAGCCTTGAGAAAACCCAGGCTTTTGGTAAACATTAACAGGAAAATAAAGCATTATAATCCAAATACTTATAACAAGATAAAGAAATAGCATAGAAAACAACATGATTAATACTAGGAGGAGGTCACAGGGAAGGTGGTTTTTTAAAGGATGAATAGGAGTTCAATTCAGGGAGACAATCCAAGGAAGGGGAAATGGCGTCAGGCTCAGCCCTGCTACCGTAAAAAACGGTGTGAAAACGAGTTTGAGAGATGAGGCCAGGGAGGGAAGGACGAGGGGGCTCAATGACATTGGGGCATATTAGCCTTTATCCTGACGTGATGGAAGCAAACGGAGGGTTTTAAAATGGAGAACTGGGTCCAACTTCTAAGTTAGAAAGACCCTCTGGCATCAGACTGCAAGGTGCCCGGGTGGGACGAGCCTGGAGGCAGGATGCTGGTGGAGACACAGGCTCTGTGGTCCAGCGGGGGAGGAGAAAGGTCTACACCAGGAAACCACGTTTTCTCTGGAGCTCCTCCAGCATGTGCACCTTGTCCTCCCTACACCCACTGTGTGTTTGCCCCACGTGCGGCACCGTGATCCTGGGCCATGTGCTGGGATTATCTGCATATTTGTCTTCCCTCCGCTGCCAGGGTGGGAGCACTTTTCCCTCTCTGCTTCCCAGGGCCAGGGAGCTGGGTCACAGTTGGCACAGATGTGTTCTGAGTGAGGGTCATGGGGTCCAGGAAGAAGGGCCTGGGGTGAACACAGCATGTGGTCCAGCTCATGAGCCAAACAAGACCTCCAGGCCGTGTGCTCACTCACTTCCCTTTCTCTATTTGTCCTTCATCAAACTGTGCAAAGAAATGTCTTAACTGCCTTCTGTATTGTTTTATGAATCAACAGTGGAGTCTTGCATGTTTACCAGCCAGAGCTGTAAGGAAATAACACATAATCAGGGGAGGAAAGACCAGCTGGTGGGGGCTGGATTTGCATGCATGCTTGTTTGTTTCCCCTCTCATAGGAGAGCTGATCGTGGTTCACAGTCTAGGGCATTTTCCAGAGGTGAATCGGCCACTCCACAAAGGCACTCGCATGCCATGTTATTTTCCCCCTCACTCTTTCATGACCTTCCCTTTGCTGCCTTCGGCTATGTCTGCATGGGCACAGACTGGGAAGTTGCAGGTTAACTGGGGCCCTAAGGTTGCTACCACCGGACATCTGGGCCAACAGCTTATGTAAAAGGAGCCGATTCCAACCAGCACATGTCCCAGGCAGGAGCCAGCCCTCCGCTGGCATCCTCCAGGCGCCTGGGAGCTGTGCACCGCCAAGGGCCAAGAACCAGGCAGCACCGTGCACTGGGGCTGTGGGGTGGGGGGGCAGTGTTAGCAGGAGCTGCCTCTGAGAGGGGGTGGGACATGTGGGCAGAGAAGCCGGGCGGAGAGAACTGCGAGTCCCGGGCAGCACCTGTTCCCGGGGAGTAAATAATACTTTGCCCTTGTGTCATAAGCCTGCCTGTCGCCCAGCAGGCATCCAGTTCATCCTTCGTTGTGGGCTGCCAGCCTTGCACCAGGTTTCAAATGTGCTTTGGAAAAGAAAGCAGGGGTCCTGATGGCTTCTGCTGCCTGCTCAGCTCAGTGTCCCTCCCAAGCCCTCATTCCACAGCTGCTGCCCAACTGCAGGGCTCATGGGGTGGGCCTGCCAAGTATTTGGATCTGGTGCCCCCCGCCGCCCCCCCCGCCCCCCCCCCCCCCCCCCCCCGAGCTCTGGAGAGAAGCGAGGTGACTGGGGCAGAGAGCCAGAGACTGCACTCAGCCATGGTCCCCGGAGGACAGGTGCTGGTGGCTGTGGAATCATCCCAACCCCCCCTCCCCCCTTCTTTGCCTTCCCCCTTCCCACCTCTCTGTTTACAGTCTATTCACAGGACAATATTTGAAGTATTCGAAATATGGGCGTCATAGCCCAAGACTGAATGCCAGGCCCATTGTGCAGAAGGAGAATTAGCAAGTTTAGAGACTGGGAAGACTAATCGGTCTGTTTGGGAATGAATCAGAGTTCATGATTGCTCTGTTTTGAAAGGACATCATTTATTGGTTTAAGTAACAGTGCCGTGGTTAAGGACTCAGCTGCTGAGGGAAAACAGGCCTGGGTTCAAATTCCAGCTCGGCCACTGGCCCGCAGCAGGACTGGATTTGGGTAAATGCCTATGTCCCCGCTCGTTGCATGTGTACGGGGAGCTCCTCACTCCTGGGCACACGTAGAAGAGGATAATGACCCTGCTTAGCTGGTCCGTGGTGACGTCTCACCGAGTAAGATGCAGACAGTGTTTATCACGGTGCCTGGCACACAGCGAGCACTCTGCCAAGCAAGCTGGTATGATGCCCTTGCTGGTGCCCAAAAGTCTGCACTGGGGCCCTTACTGGAGCGCAGAGGACACAGCCACAAACAACACTGCCGCTGTGCAAACAGGGAAGCGTTTATTATGGGAGCTAACCCCGTAAAGGAGCGAGTGCTATCTCTGTTTTACTGATGAGGAAAGCGAGTCTCTGAGGGGTAGGACTTGCCAAATGTTAACAGCTAGGAAGAAAAGGACCTTGATCTTGAACTCAGTCTCCTACACCAAGCCCTGAATTCTTTTGTCCTAGGCCATTCCACCTCCCTCGAGGCAATTCCCACTACATCTTGAGTACTGCATAAGCCTTTAAAAAAAAAGTTTTTATTGATTTCAGAGAGGAAGGGAGAGGGAGAGAGAGATAGAAACATCAGTGATGAGAAAGAATCATTGATCAGCTGCCTCCTGTACATCCCCCACTGGGGATCGAGCCCACAAACCGGGCATGTGCCCTTGACCAGAATCGAACCTGGGGCCCTTCAGTCCACAGGCTGACGCTCTTTCCCCTGAGCCAAACCAGCTAGAGCAAGTATTGCATAGGCCTTTGATGAAGTGGCCCCTCTTCTGAGATACCCCTACCTCACGGCCCGGGCCTTTCAGCCCTCCATCTCTTCACCGAGCAAAATCCTCCTCTCCTCTGGGACTCAGCTCAGGAATCACCTTCTCCAGAAGCCTGTACTGACCCTTCTCATGTGTCTCTGCTCCCTCACAGTGGTGTAATAATTCACTAAGGGATTGTCTCCTGTGAGCTCCTTAGAGACGGATTGTTTCTCTCTCCAGCTCTGCTGGAGCCTAACACAGGTCCTGACACATAGCAGGTGCTCCATGACAGCTGTGGACCTGAATTGAATTCACTGAGGTATGCCTTGATTATTTTGTATTCAAGAATGATAGTAGCTACTATTACTTGAGTGCTTATGATATGCCAGGCACTCTGCTGAGCACATGTAGTATATCATTTAATCCTCACAGCAAATTCATGAGGTTTGATCACTGACAGATAAAGCTCAGAGAGGTTAAGTAACCTGCCTGAGGTCACACAGCCAGTAAGCAACAGATTCAATCTCTTAACCACTGGGCTCTTCTAGCACCAGTGCCTCACTTAGTCCCTTGCACACTAGGCGCTTGTTACTAGTTGCCAAGTGGGATAGATGGCGTGGGGTAGGAGCTGGTAAGCTCTCCACAAGACGTGCAGCACTGAGCTCAGGTTCATTGCCTTGGGCCCTCGTGAACCAGCTGTGGGGTGTTCTCAGAAGCTGTCAGCTCCCTGGGCTGGCATGGAAAGCCCTTCCTAATTCCAGGGCTCATTTTCATCCTCTCAGGGCAAGGTGAGGTCTGAGAAAGCTGAGGAATGCAGCTAAATTGTCTTTAACAAATTCTTTGCCGATAAGACCTGGGGGAGTTTCCAGATAGTTTCCTATGAGTCTTCCAGCTAAAAACGTTGGGCTAAGCTACAATGACTCAGCACAGGGAAAACCAGGGCCGGGAAGGTTCCCAGGAAGTCAGACTGCTGTGCACATGTTCCTCCAGTCAGAGCGGAACATCACTGGCAGCCCAGGTCCACTGAGCCTCCGGATGGACGGCACGGGCAGCAGGGTCTGACGAGCGAGCACTGTGGCCGGGGTGAGAGAAGCCAGGTGGGGAAGCACTGTCTTTCCTTTACCATGGCTTCTGATTGGTAAGAAACCTCAGGGATGGACTTGGAGTGTGGGCCCCACGTGAGAATCTTAGCAGTGTGGCCGCAGCCAGGGAGGCCGCCTTTCTGAGGTTGGGGCTCCTCTCTGCAAAATGGGGAGAGAACAGTACCTAGTTCAGAGGGCTGATGTGAGGTGAAAGGAGCACATGTCCACACAGTGCTAAGCAGGCAGTAGATGCTGTTTTGTGAGTGAAGGAAGGAAAAAACTGAGTGCAGCTCCGGGCACCTGGGGTGGCCAGGAGCCCAGCTGGTTCCTCGCTGCTCACAGGCCGAGCGAGCTTGCTCGCGGGGGCATCGTGACTGCCCCCGGGATGGGCAGCACGTACTGTGTTCCTCTGGCCAGCGGCTCCCAACACGTGTTTTCTGCAGGCTGGTATCTGCAGGAAGGACTGGTTAGCCCGAGCCCATTGTGTTTGCAGCAAGCGTTTGGCCTTGGCAACTGCAAGTGCATGACCCCATGATATTGTCCCGAGGGGACTGCTCCTCCGGAGGGCAGGCTGGGTCTGCTTTCTTACCCAACAAGGGCCTTGGCTTTGGAAGTTTCTTCTGCACACACTGCATGAGGGCGCAGGAGCTCCTCGGCCCTTTCTCTCTTCCCCTCACCATTTCGGGGAGTGGAGGTGGGGAGGGCAGAGCCCGAGGCCAGTGGAAAATGTGTGCTCAGGTGAAGAAACATGTGTCATGGCTTAGATAATATCTTTCCTTCTCTGACTTTGAAATGTGTCCAAGGAAAGCCAAATGGCCTAAAATTGATGATAAATAGCCCGTTAAGTGTGGTTATGTCTTTTTGTCAAGTCTACAAGTATCTATTAAGCTTTTGACAGTGTTTGAAGTTTATAAGTGATTGAAGTTTGAAGCTGTAAGTTCATGAGGACTTAAGGGGCAGAAAGGCCTACGGAACTGATGTTAACAGCTAAGAATTGAACGTCTCAAGAGGAGAAGTGACATTGTGAAGATTACCAGCCAACTGGGGGGATTTAAAACCAAGACCTTGGTCTTTGGTGTAATTCTCCCTCCTCCCTCTCCTCCTTCTAATGCCACCCCATGGTGCTGCTGACGTGGTGAAGGGCAACACAAGAACACTAAGAATTAAGGGGGACACCTTCTGCCTTTGAGAAACTTTCTGTCTAGGAGAGGAGCCAGGATGAGCAGATGATCCTCAATGGCATGCTCAGGAGAAAGAGCAAAGACGTTCATGCCAGACCGGCCAGATCCTGGGAAGGCCCACCACTCACCATCTGCGGGACTTGTCACCTATCCCCCTGCAGCCCCGATTTCCACGTCTGTAAGACTACCTCTTAAGTCTTCTATGAAAGCATTTAGTACACAGCCCAGCACATGGTAGGAATGGAAGCAAATTAAATCCACGTCCTACAAAAATTCCTCCTCTTCCTCTTAGGATTCCTTGTGGGTACCCTGTCATTTACAATGTGGATGTATATCTGTTTCCCCTTTAGTCCTCATAAGAGCCTTCCAAGATAACCAGAAAGATACTGAATAGATATTCATTAAATAAATGGCAGCACGGGTGCATGAATAATAAAACTCACAAGCACAGAGCACTTACAATATTCTTAGCACTTTACCTGTTTGATGTAACTTATGTAACACATACATTATACCTGCACAACTACTCTGTGAGCTGAGAACTGTAACCATCTTTATTTTACAGATAAGGAAACAGGTCCAGAAGGTATTGAGCAACTTGTCTAAGGTCATAGAGACAGTATGTAACTTAACTGAGATTGAAGCCAGGTAAGCTGGCTCCAGAGTTTGGGCTCCTACCCAGAACACTGTGCTCACTGAATGAATGAATGAATGAATGAATGATGAATGGATGAAGTGAGGCAAACTTATCTCACTGATCCTGAAGCTAAGGCTAGTAGGACATAACTGGCAGGTCACATAATCAACTCGGAGGTAAAATGGCCATCACGTGGCAGGTTCCACTTCCCTGCCCCCTTTGCAGTTAGGGGTGGCCACGCACATATAGCACTTCCTGATGGAAGCTTTAAGACTTTGCCACATTTCTTAGATGCATGCATTGAAGTGAAGCCTCTTCCCGCCTGGGTCACTGAATGACTGAAATAAGCAGCCCACCTGCCTACCAATGACAACACGAAGTGAGAAGTAGGTTTTTATTGTGTTGAGCCACTGAGATTTGGGGAGCTTTGTTATCACAGCAGAACCTGGCTTTTCTCGGACTGATATAGGTAGACTAAGAATGACAGCTTGATTAGATGCCTCATGCAACTCCTGCTGCATTACCTCACCCCAGTCCACAATGCACGCTCGGGAACTCTACCTGCCAGCGGCTCCCCCACCCCAGCTGAACTAATCTCGAATGAATGAGCCGGATCATTTATGTCATAAAGGGAAGGCAGCTGCAGAATTCCAGCTCCTGACAGAAGGCTCTAGACAGACACCGACAGCTTGGCTCTGCTGGTTTGACACACCAGATACCCCCTCCCCAAAGTGCTATCTTGTGTCAGTTTTTCTCAATGAATAGAATATTGTAGAGACAGTGAGCTTTTTATAAAGCAATCCATAATTGTTGAGATTAGCAGCAATCTCCTAAAGCTAATGATGTAAACTTAGGTCTAATTAACCAGATTTGTATTTGACTGATTTTTTTAAAAAAAAAAAAAAGAGTTTTAAAAATAGTCAGTTACATAACCAAATAGGTTTATCACGTTCTACTTGGCAGATACATTAACAATGAGCCAACTGATACTCAACTAATTTTTCAAAAACACTTTTGATTGGTTAAATGAACCCAACTAGAATTTTTAAAAGCTAGTTTATGTAGAGAGTGTTCCTTATGTTGAACTAATGAGAGATTATATAAAAGAAAAGGGATCAAGATTTTAAAGACAGAATTATTTTTTTTAATCAAAAATGTTTGGTGACAAACACCAAAAAGTTAATATTGTCTAGGTCTAGATAAACTTTACATTTGCCCTTATATTTTTCTGCATCCTCTAAATTTTATTTCTAGGCTTTATATTCTTTATATTTTTCAGTAACTTCTGAATTTTTGCATATACTGGTCTTATAATCAAATAGAACAATCAAGGTTTAATTTTTTTTTAAGTTACAGTAAAGTTATGTTTCCTTTCTGAGACTGTCTGGCTATCTTCAGGGTGAATCTGAACACTGCTGTGTTGTCTAGTGAAGACAGACCCAGAACCTCACCCGGTTGGGGGCTGGATGAGAGCCTGGGGCAACCTGGGTACAACCTCTCCATTTCAACTATGAGAGAGAACTGAGGCTCAGAGAAGGGATGTGCCCAGGGCCACTCAGCTTGTGAGTGGTAAGCCAGAACAAGGACTCGAACCCAGGTCTGTTTGATGCCAACGTTCATGAACCTTACACTGCTCCCCAGGTTTGAGGAGCCTGTAAGCCTCTGAGCTTTGCATTCTTCCGCTAGGTGCTCTTCTGAATCCTAGGTAGGTACTACCTCATCCCCTGGGTTCCGAGACCATCTGCCATTTGCATTGTAGTTTACAGTTAAAGAATTTAAAAATGTATTATCTCACTTGAACCCATAGCAACCTGTGGGCCCCTCTTTCTACATTAGGATGCTTCCTCGCCTTTATATATTCAGGATGGAAAGTGTATGGCACCATTCATATCTTAGTGCCTCTATTTTGTAACTGTGCGGTTTAGGGCAAGTGACTTAACCTCCCTGAACCTCAGTTCCCTCCTCTGTAAAATGGACATAATAATGTAAGTTGCCGAGATGATCAAAGAAAATAATACGAGTAGTATGCCTGGCCCACATTTTCATGTTGCAGCTTACCAGGCCTCTCGCAGATGCATTTGACCAAAATTTTCATAGCATTCCCCTTCTGTTCCCTCCTGTAAAGTCTTTTCCATGTCATGGGCTGGTTGGTGCCTTCTGCCTCACCAAACCCTGATCCTCCAATGCAGCATCACCTCCTCTGAGAAGCCTGCCCTGACTCCTTCAGGCAAACTGAGGGCTCCCACTTTTGAATCTCTATTGAATGTGTGGTTCTTGCAACTATTTCTTGTGCTTTAGGCTCATGTCATTAACTGACTGCTTTTCTATCCAGCACCCACTGTGCCACACCAGAATCTAGGATGTTTCATAACTGATAAAGCTGGGCCTTTAACTCAGGCTTGCAAATATTTTATACACCTATACCTAGACCTAGCTATCTATGCACTAGCTTTGAAAAGCAAAGATAAAGAAATGTGCGAGTTACACAGAGGTAGAGGAAGTGGAAGGAAGGTGGGAAGAAAGCTTGAGACGAGAGAAAGAGAAGGAGAATGGCTAAATATATCACCTCATTTAATCATCAGAACAACCCTGTTATGATTTCCATTTTACAGATGAGGAAATTGGGGCCTGGAAAGGTTAAGTGCCACATCCAAGGTTGCAGAGCCAGATTAGATCCTTGCTCTGCCTGATTCTGTAATTGGTATTTTTTCCTGAACAACTAGGCTATGTCCTCTTGCCAGGTGGTGTGGGTTATTGGTTAGGGGCACACACTCTGAGCCAGATTACCCAGGTTGAATTCTGCTCCTGCCACTTACTAGCTGTATGGCCTTGGGTGTGTTTTCTAACTCTAGGCCTCAGTTTCACCATCAATAAAATGGGAGTGATAAACAGAGAATGATCATTTACTGTAAATGTTATGAACAGTAAATGACCTCCAGCAAGTAACACACGCATTAGCAATGATCGCTCTGCCAGGTGCCCCTACTAAAGGAGCAATGACCCTGGCAGAGCCCAGCAGGTCCCAGAGGAGCTCACTTCCTCATTACTCCAGACCCAGCTTCCCCTTTGCCCTCCTTCCCCAAGCTCAGGACCCAGCCAGGATCATATCATTACAGCAGAGGTTTCTGACCTTTTTGCAGGTGACTTCCTACTAGGGCACAGGCGGAGTTTTGATGACAGGAAATAATATTGTAAAGAGCAAATCAATACGAGCAAAACTCCTCCATATGCTCTATTTTACCAAGTCCTTCTCATGGGTTTCCAATTCATACGGTAACAGCATCCATTTGTGCTTCACTTTCATATCTCCCATAGTTTCTAATGTAGTTAGAAATTCCCTGGGATCACACAGCTACTATATGGGAGAACTTGGATTTGGATCTAGACCATCTAATTCCAGACTCTGGTCACTGCCTGGCCCAGATGCCAGGGCAGCTTGCATTCCCAGTCACAGGGGACTGTAGTAATCAGTGTCCTCCAGAAAGGAACTCATATCCCTGTCTGGCACCCTGACTTGAGGCACTGCTGCCAGGCCCTGGTGGCCAGTGGGGCTCATGCTCACGGGTCCCTCAGGACTATAACAAACAGAGAGTTCTTAGAAAGCCACATCCCCCAGGGTACTAGGAGAGGCAACAACCCAGGAGCTCAGGCAGTCTGTAAAGGAGGCCTATGAGCTAATCGTCTTGACCATGGCCGGAGGGGCGGGCTTCTAACTGCACCCACATTTCAGGGCTCACTGTAATCCTTTCCAGACACCTCGGAGGGCGGGTGCTATCTTCACTGTCATGCTCCAGAGCATGAGTGTCTCCTGGAGGGGAGCTTTCAGGCATCTGGTGCCCTGGTGTTTATGTCTGCTGCCCCAGTTTTTGTGACTGCTGCCTAGGGGACGCCCCTTGATGGCCTGGTCTGGTAGCTGGGGTGGGGCTGGCATTCCTGGGCCCCAGAGGACTGTGGCAATCCAGAAAAATGGTTCTTGGCAGGCTCCTGTCCCTAGGGCACTGCACAGACAGCAGCCTGGGGCACACCCTCAAGTTTTACTCTGAAGGAGGCCTCTTTGCTTGTCCTGGAGCTTCAGCCTCAAGGACAGGCCTCAGGCTTGGCATGTATTTAGTGGCAATGGAGCTGCTCTGGGGGAATGCAGGCTGTGAATGCCCCCTTGGTGCTCTCTCTCTCTGTCTTGCTCCAGCTTGCCAGTATCACTTAGAAAAGAACTTTACATTGGTCTGAAGCCTCTTTCCTTTTTTTTTTTTTTTACAACTGCCACCCATAGGATACCTCCAGATCTCCTGGCTCTAGTGGCCAGGGGGCTTATACTTGTGGTTCCACAGGAATGTATACATTACTTTTCAAAGCTGCTGCCAGAGCATCTGGCTTTCAGTTAGCCTGAAACTAGGTGCTGAGATTCTCCTCTTTGCAACACTGATGGGTGTTGGCATACCCTCAACTATTGGAAACTATTTAAATTATGATAGGCTGCTTAAAGACACATAGAGGTTTGAAAGACAACCAATAGCTGAGAAGAGGTTGAATGATAAGGTTCATCTCTTATATGCAGTTATTCCTTCAAGAATGGGAGAGTTCGTTGTTTCATCTATAGAAACCAACACAGAGAGTTAAGCAAAATGAAGAAACAAATGACAGAACAAAATAAAACTCCGGAGGAAACCTTAATGAAACAGAAATAAGTAATTAACCTGATAAAGAGTTCAAATTTAGTCATAAAGATGCTCACCAAACTGTGAATAAGAATCAATGAATACAGTAAGAACTTCAACAGAATGACAAATTTAAGAAATTACCAAAGAGAAGTTGCAGAGTTGAAGAATAGAACAAAACTGAAAAAAATAGAGGGGTTCAATAGCAGACTCAAAGCAGAAGAAAGAATGAATCAACTTGAAGACAGGGCAATGGAGCTCACCTAATCAGAGCAGCAAAAATAAAAAATAATGAAAAAGTGAAGATAGTTTAAGAGACTTATGGGAAAACAAATGGACTAACCTTTGCATCATAGGGTTCTCAGATGGAGAAGAGAGAGAGAAAGAAATAGATATTTTATTTGAAGAAATAATGACTAAAGATTTCCCTATCCTGAGAAAGAAAACAGATAGCAATTCAGATCCAGGAAGCCAAGAGGTTTCTAAACAAGAATAACTCAAGGGACTCACACCAAAACACATTATAATTAAAATGTCACAAGTTAAAGACAAGGAGAGAACATTAAAAGCAGTAAGAGAAAAACAACTTGTTACATACAAGGAAACCCTCATAAGACTATGAGCATATATTTCAGCAGAAACTTGGCATGACATATACAAAGTGCTAAAATAAAAAAAAAATTCCAGTGAAGTATATTATACCTGGCAAAGTTATCACTCAAAAGTAAAAGAGGAAGTTTTCCAGACAAGCAAAGGCTAAAGGTATTCATCACCACTAAACCAGCCCTGCAAGAAATGTTAAAGGGACTTCTTTCAGCTAAAAATAAAAGGTGCTAATTAGTAACAAGAACACATATGAAAGAATAATTCTCATTGGAAAGGTAAATATATAGTCAAGCCAGTTGACTGATCACTTGTAAAGCTAGTATAAAGATTGAAACACGGAGAAACCAAGATGGCGGCATAGGTAAACACCTGAACTTGCTGCCTCACACAACAACTTCAAAACTACAACTAAAAGACAAAACAGACATCATCCAGAACCACAGGAAGACTGGCTGAGTGGAAATTCTACAACAGGAAGGAAAGAGAAAAGCACACTGAGACACAAAGGAGGTGCGGAAGGCAGAGGTACAGAAGCGCACACAGGGAGAGGTCTGGCAACTGAGTACGCGGCTGGCTTTTTCAAGCCGGAGGGAGACAGAAGCTCCTGACTGCTCTGAACTCCAGTTCCGTGCAAGACTCTGGGGACCCAGACTCATACAGGGAGAAACTGGACTGTCTGGAAGCGGGCAGAACTCAAGGGCGGCTTTCTCTCAGAGGTGCTTACAACGATTACCAAGGAACACTGAGACCCAGGGGCCTCTTAGGGCAGGGCTGATGGGAAGCCATTGCTGTTTTCTCTGCCCTGAGACTCCACCCCATCCAAGCTGTGTGCAGAGGCTTTTGCATATGAATGGTCTGGTCCTATGAAATCTAAACTTACCTATCAAACTGCAGCTGAGTCAGAGAGACCCAGAATATCCAAAAAAAGCCCAAGGCCCTGCAGCAGCTTGCATTGCTTCACAGCTGGGCCTCATCTGGGCACCTCCAAAACCCAAATAAAGAACAGGAATCTGCAGATCTCTCCATAGCTCCTGCTGGGTGGCCTCAGGCAGAGGCGAAATTAGTACCTCCTTGGAGATCCAAGAGCCAGTGTACCCAGTGGTCAGAGTGAGACCATCCAGATCCATAAGGGATATACTCAGGGGGTCAGACTCAGTGAGCACTAAAGCCCCACTGAAGCAAGTCTTGCCTCATAAGGGTGTCTCTCTCACAGAAGTTCTCCCATCATAGACACAGCTGACCCTCACAGCAAATTGGCCTGGAGGTCAATTCCTCCCAGTGATACCAACAACAATCAAGGCTTAACTACAACAAGACTGTGCACACAGCCCACAAAGGGGTGCACCAAGAGTATCCACCTCAGGTAACTGGGGAGGGCTGAGCCACTGGGCCCTATAGGACACCTAGCACACAAAGCCACTCTGTCAATTCAGGGAAGCAGCCAAAATGCGGAGACAAAGAAACAGGTCACAGACAAAAGAAATGGAGGAAAGCAAACTACTGGATATAGAGTTCAAAACCACGGTTATAAAGTTTTTCAAGAATTTTCTAGAAAAGGCCGATAAATTTAGCGAGACCCTTGAGCATATGAAAAAGGACCAACTAGAAATTAAACATACACTGACTGAAAAAATATATATAGAGATCCAACAGCAGACTAGAGGATCCCAAGAATCAAGTCAAAGATTTGAAATACAAAGAAGCAAAAAACACCCAACCGGAAAAGCAAAAAGAATCCAAAAATATGAAGACAGTGTAAGGAGCCTCTGGGACAACTCCAAGCGTACCAACATTCGAATTATTGGAGTGCCAGAAGAAGAGAGAGAGCAAGATACTGAAAACCTATTTGAAGAAATAATGACAGAAAACGTCCCCCACCTGGTGAAAGGAATAGACTTACAAGTCCAGGAAGTGCACAGAACCCCAAACAAAAGGAATCCAAAGAGGACCACACCAAGACACATCATAATTAAAATGCCAAGTGCAAAAGACAAAGAGAGAATATTAAAAGCAGCAAGAGAAAAACAGTTAGTTACCTACAAGGGACCACCCATACGACTGTCAGCTGATTTCTCACCAGAAACTATGCAGGCCAGATGGGAGTGGCAAAAAATATTCAAAGTGATGAATAGCATGAATCTACAACCAAGATTACTCTACCCAGCAAAACTATCATTCAAAATTGAAGGTCAGATAAAGAGCTTCACAGACAAGAAAAAACTAAAGGAGTTCATCACCACCAAACCAGTATTATATGAAATGCTTAAAGCTATTCTGTACGAAGAGGAAGAAGAAGAAAAAGGTAAAAATAAAAATTATGAACAACAAATACATATCTATCAACAAGTGAATCTAAACATCAAGTGAATAAGAAATCTGATGAACAGAATAATCTGGTGAATATAATAGAATCAGGGGCATAGAAAGGGAGTGGACTGACAATCCTCGGGGAGAAAGGGGTGTGAGGGGTGTGGGAAGAGACTGGACAAAAAATCATACACCTAAGGATGAAGACAGTGGGGGGAGGGGGGTAAGGGCATAGGGTGGGGGGATGGGAACTGGGTAGAGGGGAGCTATGGGGGGGAAAAAAAGAGGAACAACTGTAATAATCTGAACAATAAAGATTTAAATAAATTAAATTAAATTAAATTTTAAAAAAAGATTGAAAGACAAAAGTAGTAAAAATAGCTATGATTACAATAATTATTTAAGGTTTATGTAAGATAAAAATACATATAATGTGACATCAAAAACATGGGGTGTAGTAATAATATTGAGCTTTGCAATGGAATCAAACTTAAGTCATTATCAATTTAAAATAGACTTTTATATGCATACAAATTGTATGTATTGTTATCAATTTAAAATAGAATATTATATAAATTGTTATATATAAGCCTCATAGTACCCACAAAGCAAAAACTACAGTAAATGCACAAAAGATAAAGAAATATAAGCATACCACTAAAGAAAGCCATCAAACCACAGAGGAAGAGAGCCAGAGAAGAAGAAAGGAGGAGAGAGGAATTACAAAAGCAGCCAGTAAACAATGAACAAAATGGCAATAAGCATAGGTCATCAATAATTACTTTAAATGTAAATGGATTAAACTCTCAAAGCAAAAGACATAGCCTAGTGAATGGACAATAAAAAAAGAAGACCCAACTATATACTGCCTACAAAAGACTCAATTTAGATGTAAGGACACACAGAGACTAAAAGTTAAAAGCTGAAAAAATATATGCCATGCAAATGGAAACAAAAAGAAAGCTGGAGTAGCTGTACTATATCAGAAAAAGTAAACTTTAAAACAAAGACTGTAATAAGAGATAAATAAGAGCATTACATATTGATAAAAAGATCAATTCAACAAGGAGATATAACGTGTAAATATTTATGCACCCAACATAGGAGCACCTAAATATATAAAGCAAATCATAACAGACCTAAAAGGAGACATAAACAGCAATTCTATATAATAAAAGGCTAATATGCAAATCGACCAAACAGTGGAATGACCGGTCGCTATGATGTGCACTGACCTCCAAGGGGCAGATGCTCAATGTAGGAGCTTCCCCCTGGTGGTCAGTGCACTCCCACAGGGGGAACGCCACTCAGCCAGAAGCCCTGAGCCAGCTCATGGCTGGCAAGCACAGCAGCAGTGGCGGGAGCCTCTCCCATCTCCGCATCAGTTGGACATCCCCTGAGGGCTCCTGGACTGCGAGAGGGCGCAGGTCGGCCTGAGGGACACCCCCTCACACACATACACAGTGCATGAATTTCATGCACCAGGCCTCTAGTAAAATAATAATAGGGGATTCTACTACTCCACTTATATCAAAGAATTATATGAAACTACTATGAACAATTATATGCCAACAAATTGAACAACCTAGAAGAAATGGATAAATTCCTAGAAACTACAACCTCCCCAGACTGAATCACGATGAAGTAGAAATCTGTACAGATCTATTATTATTAAGGAGATTAAATCAGTAAATAAAAACATCTCAACAAACAAAAGTTTAGGACCAGACAGCTTCACTGATGAATTCTACAAATATTCAAAGAATATTTGAATAATTCTCAAATTTTTCCCAAAAAAAGAAAAAGAGGAAGGAACTCTTCCAGACTCATGAACATGAATGCAAAATCCTCAACAAAGTATTAGCAAACTGACGTAAACATTTTATTAAAAGGATCATTCACCATGATCAAGTGGGATTCATCCCAAGGATGCCAGGATGGTTCAACATATCAGTCAATGTGATGCATGAAGGACATTAACAAAGAAAGGATAAAAAAATCATGTGACCATCTCAATAGATACAGAAGAAGTTTGGCAGAATTTAACATTTATTTATGATAAAACTTTCAACAAAATGGGTATAGAGGGAAAATACATCAACATAATGAAGGCCATATATGACAAGCCCACAGTTAACCTCATACTCAATGGTGAAAAGCTGAAAGTTTTTCTCCTGAGATCACTGACAAAACAAGGATGCCCACTTTCAACACTTCTATTCAACATAGTATTTGAAATCATAGGCAGAGCAATTAAGCAAGAAAAAAAAAATGAAAGGTATCCAAATTGGGAAGGAAGAAATAAAACTGTCACTATTTGCAGATAATATATTATATATAGAAAACCCTAAAGAGTCTACCAAAAAACTGTTAAACCTTATAAACAAATCTAGTAAAGTTACAGGATACAAAATCCATACAGAAAAATGTATGTGTTTTATATACTAACTAGAGGCCCAATGCACAAAATTGGTGCAACAGTAGGACTTCCTCCCCACAGCTGCCGGCACCAGCTTCCCTCTGGCACCCAGGAACCAGGCTTCCCTTGCAGCCCCGGCTTCATCCGGAAGGATGTCCAGAAGGGTGTCTGGTTTAATTAGCATATTATGCTTTTATTATTATAGATAATGAATTATCAGAAAGAGAAATTAAGAAAACAATGCCATTTGCATCAAAAAGAATAAATACCTAGGAATAAGTTTAACCAAGGAGGTGAAAGACCTGCATATTAAAACTATAAAAATTAATGAAATTTCTTTAATGAAAGAAATTAAAAAGACACAAACACATGGAAAGATACCTCATGCTCACAAATTGGAAGAATCAATATTGCTAACTTGTTCATACTACCCAAAGCAATATACTACAGATCCAATGCCATCCCTATCAAAATCCTAATGGCATTTTTCATAGAAATAGAATAAACAATCCTAAAATATGTATGAAACCATAAAAGATCCCAAATAGCCCAAAGCAATCTTGAGAAATAAAAACAAAGCTAGAGGAATCATGCTCCCTAGTTTCAATCTTCATTACAAAGCTATAGTAATTAAAATAGTACCATATTGGCATAAAAACCAGACACAAAGATCAGCGGAATGGGATAGAGAGCCCAGAAAGAAACCCATGCATATATGGCCAACTAATTTACAACAACAGAACCAAGGATATGTAATGGGAAAATAAATGGTAGTAAGAAAATTGCACAACCACATCTATATATATAAAAGCCTAAGCGACCATTGCAACCAAAACAACCAGACAGACAACCCAACAGGCTGCATGGGGTGACCTGGCCGGCAGGGGGGTTAGTGAGGGCTGACCAAACGACTGAACAGAGGCCGGCAGGGGGGACAGTGAGGGGCAACCAGGTTGGCGGGTGGGAGGGCAGTTGGGGGTGACCAGGCAGGCAGGCAGGTGAGCAGTTAGGAGCCAGTGGCCCGGATTGTGAGAGGGTGCAGGCTGGGCTGAGGGGACCCCCCCCGCCGTGCATGAATTTCGTGCACTGGGCCTCTAGTTTAAAATAATAAAACTGGACCGCTATCTTACAGCATTCATAAAAGTTAACTCAAAATAAATTAAAGACTTAACCCAGCCAGCATGGTTCAGTGGTTGAGCATCTACCTATGAACCATGAGGTCATGGTTTGATTCCAGGTCAGGGCACATACCTGGGTTGCAGGCTCGATCCCCACTGTGGTGTGTGCAGGAGGCAGCCGATCAATGAATCTCTCTCATCATTGATCTTTCTATCTCTCTCTCCCTCTCCCTTAATCTCTGAAATCAATAACAATGTATTTTTTAAAAAAATAAATTAATTTAAAACTTAAACATAAGACCTAGAAGCATAAAACTCCTAGAAGAAAACATAAGTGGTAAACTTCTTGACATAGATCTTGGCAATGATTTTTTAAAAATCTGACACCAAAAGCAAAAGTGACAAGAGCCAAAATAACAAGTGGGACTATGTCAACTAAAAGCTTCTGCACAGCAAAGGCTCAACCAAATGAAAAGACAACCTACTGAATGAGAGGAAACATTTGCAAATCACACATCTGATAAAGGGTTAATATCTAAAATATATAAAGAATTCATACAACTCAACAGCAAAAATAATCTTGTTAAAAACGGGCTGAAACCCTCACCAGTTTGGCTCAGTGGATATCCTATCAGCCCTTGAACTGAAGGGTCCCAGTTCAACTCCCATCAAAGGCACCTACTTCTGTTGCAGGAGTGTGCAAGGGAGGCAATCAATCGATGTGTCTCTCTCACATCTGTCTCTTTCTCTGTCTGTCTCTCTCTCTCCCCCCACCCCCTTCCTCCCTCCCTTCCACTCTCTCTAAAAAATCAATGAAAAAATATCCTTGGGTGAGGATTAACAAATAAATAAGTAAATAAAAATAAAATCTTTTATATATATATATATATATAAATGGGCTGAAGACCTAAATAGACATTTTTCAAAGACACACAGATAGCCAATAGGTACATGAAAAGATGCTCTACCTCATTAATCAGGAAAATGCAAATTAAAACCATATCTGTTAGGAAAGCTATTATATATATATATAAAAAAAAGACAGGAAATAACAAGTGTTGGTGAGAATGTGGAGAAAAGAGAACCCTTGTGCAGCACTGGTTGAGAAGTAAATTGGTGCATACACTATGGAAAACAATATGGAGGTCCTCAAAAATTTTAAAATG